>JANAVB010042418.1:384961-887461 GCA_029216955.1 Iris pallida
TACTTATTTGACCGTCTTGACTTGACTTAACTTGACTTGACTTGATCACGTATTCCATGTTACTTTGACTTGACCTTCTACCAATACTAGGATTGGCTACTTGACCACTCTCGACTCGGGAGACCTACAGCAGGGCTACGATAGAGACACTATAGTTAAGGAGTACCACGTCAGGGCTACTAGCTATAGGATCGGGAGTACCACGGCAGGGTTACGGTCATTCTATTCATTTGTAGTCATACTTAGGATCATTTTCCATATGACATGTCATGATCTATAGAGTTCTTCCCTGTGATCTCTATTTTGCTTCTAGTAGTTGTTTCATGTTTTCATTACATGTTAAAACTGTTAAAGTAGGCTTGTATATTATGTGTCTTGTTAGTCCCCTGAGGACCTGGTGATCTCTCCAAGTATGAGATGAAGGTATGGTACATTGACGGATGATGGTTACTACTCCAAGACTTCAGGTTTATTTAGTTTTTATTATTATTATCTTCCTTATTTATATTTTGTCCGGTATTTGACACTCACTGTTATTATAGCCCAGTCTTTTACAAGCTTAAATTTCTTCTAGGTTGTTCATGATAAATGTGTTATTGGAGATCCACTATAACATATTTATCTATTCTAGAATTATTGTGTTATGGTCTGATCAGCCTTACTGCACTTGATTCGTTATTGTTATCGATATTTAGTGGATTAAGATATAATTGATTCTAGAATAACCAGACAGCTTATACGTATTCGAGCCGGGCTGGAGTCCTCTCGATGCGTAGCTGGCATGTATACGTATCCTAGTCCTACGTATTTTGGGACTGGGGCGTTATATATTTTCTTTTTAGTTTTCAAAACAATGTTGGCACTCATGACCAACTGCCGAAGGGCAGGCCGTAATCTCATTTACCCCATGCATCTGACGACAATCCTTCAGAAATTATCTATTCCTTTGGATTCTTGTCCTATCTCTAGGATGCCTTCAGAGCTTCTTAGGTCTAGGAGATTCCCACATCCTCTTGGTGATGCTCCACCTCAGCCAGCTCCAACTCCAGCCCCAGTAGACGCTCCAGCTGATATTCCAGCCCGTGCAGCCCCGGTTCATACTATCGACGAGCTCTATCAGAAATTGATATCTTGACATGAGTTCTCTCATCCTCGTTCAGCAGTTCATTGATGTGTAGTCAGTGTACAGATTCGTGTTTATTTATTGCTTAGTTTTACTTGTTTATTCTGGATTTTTCTCCATGCATAATAAACTGTTAGAAAGGCTCATTTTATGTATCTTGCTAGTCCTCTGAGGACCTGATGATCTCTTCAGGATAGCCGAGTTTGAGTTAGGAGCAGACGATAGGATCGAGTCAGCATCAGACGGCAGTGTCTTGCAGTAGAAGTTGTCTTGATTAACAAGTTGTATTCTGTTAGTGTATTTCATATACTTTTCTCTTTTCGTCTATTGGTAGTGGATTTTTGTCCACCGGACGTGACATTGATTCTTGATATTCAGTTATATTCATTATTGTTCAGTTCATGTCTTTTTCATTGATCTTGATTGTGACATGATTATTCTGTGGATGAGATATAGTTTACCATGAGATTCTAGATTGTCGTGACTTGTGTATAGACAGCGTACTACCGCCGACGCTGCGGCATAGGCTGGGCTTGGACACGCTTCGTATCTGAAAAGCGGGTGCGGGTCGTGACACCTGCAGCCCCGGTTCATACTATCGACGAGCTCTATCAGTAATTTGATGCTTTTGTCACAATTTAGGGACAACAACGACAAGCCGACTTGACCCGTTATAGTGATACTGAGTTTCGTCGCATCTCTCAGGTTCAGATCTTGAGAAATATCATGGCACACATTCAGTGGACTGTGACTCATCATCCTACTGCACCGACGACTATCATCCGTCACCCTGCCTTTGATGGACCGAAAATTTATGAGGATAAGACCTTTGCCTACTTCGACATGATGACTGCATACTTTGATCTGACCCAGCCGCCTGCTGATGCTGCTGGTTATGCGGATAGTTGATATGATATTTTTGGACTTAGTGCTATGTGGATATTTCTGATGATGATGGTATTTAGTAGCACATTTATTTTTTGTTGCATTTTGGTTTTTGCATCATTTGCAGTGACCCTTTATGATAAATGTTAGACTATCATAAAAGTTTCTTTCTATTATACAAGCTTTTATTTTCTATATACTACTGCTGATGTTATAGTTTCTATGAATTCTTACTTAAGTTGTGATGTGACTTGTTATTATATATTTTATTTGGTATTACTCTGTTGTCGTTTGGCTAATTGCTTACAGAGGAGCCATCTTTTTTATTACACGACAAAAGGGAAATCAAAAGTTTCAAGCTTTCATACAAGTTAGGTATATTTTCAAAGTTATAAGATAATATTTTGGTATAGACTCAAAATTTGTCAATTATCAAAATGGGGAAGATTGTTGACCCAGTGGTCATGATCATACCTGATTTTGATAATCAATGTCAACTTTAGTCGACACGTAAAATATACACAGCTTGTAACGCCCCAGTCCCAAAATACGTAGGACTAGGAACGTAGACATGCCAGCTGTATACATACGAAGTATAGGACCTTGTATGTATACGTAAGCTGTAAAATATAGTAATCCAAGACAAACTAAATCTCATCCACAATAAAAAGAATAATAATATAAATATCAACTCGAATATTTATGATACAATCGTTGGGCGGAGACAAAATCCACTACCAACTATCTCAATGAAAGAAATGTACATAAATCGAAAAATGGCAAGACGAACCAAGCGCAATCATCTTCGAAAGAATGGAGAAGACCACGGCCTTGGCTAGGATACCTGCGAAAAACATGAACACACACCTGGGAAAAAATCAGGTCCTCAGACGGACGTAGCAAGATACAAGAAGAACAAGCTAATATGAACTGTCAGAATAATAAAATAGTATATAAAAGACTATCCTAGACACAAATATGCAAAGGAGATTCTAACCGCCTAAAGTGCAATTTAGAGGACAACTTTCATGCGCATGGGTGGGATTTTAGGCTATCTGTACGTAACTGGCATCCAGTCATCTGTATCCGTCCGTAACGTCCAAAACGTCAGAGGGCATCTGCAAATATATCGCCACAGTTCCATCCGGAGACTGTGGTTTACCTGTTTGGATTCCCATACGCACTAGCGACTATCCTCCCCCAATATTTCCCACACTGTTCAAGTCATGTCCATGGCTCGTCCAGCTTTGTAACTGTTTGAGTCTCTAAAACCCTAATCATAGCAGTTAGGAATATCTACCGTCACACGACTTTAGAGATAGCTAGTCAATAAGTCGTGCCCCTAGCAAAATGTCTCGAACCGTGTAGTGTGAGTGTCACAGCCAAAGGAAGATATAAGGATATCCCCCAACAAGAAGGTAGTCCGCTAACACTAAGTCAACATGCATAAAATAAAGTAACGACTAATAAAGTCGCTTGCACCCAAGTATGGCTTGGACGCGCAAGTTATATCAAAGGAAACTAACAATATGAAACAAAATAAATAATACAGAAAATAAATAATTTGACAGTAAATTAGCAAGGTATACTTGCCTGTTGTGACGCCTGGTGAGCTGCCTGGTGTGGTACAATAAAGGTGGCACAAGATCGACTTCGGTATTACAACTACACAAGGGAGCCTCTGCTGATGACACGGAGTATTCCATCGGGTCCAGAATGGTCAGATTAGTTGAGGGTTGACATAAGATAGTTTAGAATTTGTCAAGAGATTTAGGAATGAAGGGCTTAGTCGCGGGCTGGAGGAAAATCGAAAGAGATGAGATAAATAATATATACGATTTTTGAGAACTATTTAAAATCATTGAAAACTATATTTTACGAGATATTTATAAGTAGTAAAATTGTTTTAAGAAGAAAAACTATAATTACCCTTTCAAAAATTTTATATAATACTTGACAATTTGAACTACATCTTATTGTTTAAAATTTAAAATAAATATAAAAATCAAGAAAATATTTTAGGGCTAGTCAAAAGTAATTATTTTGGTCAAAGCCTTCGTCGTTGGACACGACGAAGTAAGCTGTACAATACTAAGGAAAACTCAAAGTCACAATGTAATGTAAACCAAAACACAGCTTTTATAACGTTCCCAGAAATCACCAATATCCATCAAGTATTTTTAAATACAAGCTTAGCCGGAGACAAATCCGGTCAAATGAAATAAATATACAATAATGAATCTCTAAGATACAATCTCCAGAAAAATAAATGAAATAAAAGCTGCAATATCCAAGCAATCAGCAGCTCCATGTAATCTCCCAATCACCTGCAACGATCCTATCAGGAAAAGAGCAAAGTACAACCCCGACAAGAAACTCTAAACAATGTAAACTGAAGTGCATGAAAAAGAATCACGATATGAACTATGATACAAGACAGGAATATGAAACTGTGGTACAGGATTAACAATGAAACTATGGTACCGGATCCAGAAACAATGAAACTATAGCACCAGATCCAGAAACAATGAAATATTCTATCAGTGTAACATGCATTTGAAATAACTATCAGAGTATGTGACCGGCTGGGTAAACAATGAACAGTGAACAGTGAACAATGGTACGGCTTAGAGTCCCACGTGCACGATGTGAGACCTAAGCTATTAGTCAGTGCCTAGCTAAAATAGGATTGGTCACATATCTGTAGTATTTCCCCACCCCAATGTACAAGTAAGAACAATGAACTATGAACAATGAACAATGAACGGTGAACGATGAACGATGAACAGTGAACAATGAACAATGAACAATCGTGTGTACAACGTGTCAATATGAGAACATAAAGCAAGACAGAAATACAGAGTAAAGGAATCGAGTCGGTGTACTTGCCTCGGTTTGGTTGCACGGGAGTAGTACTGCATGGTTGCAATGATTCACCTGTTATATATTTGTACAATTATTATTAGGGTTTTAAAATAATGACAATTAGCCAACTATTACTAACTAGCTAATGGAATATTCTAGCTAATAATATTTCGAAAATATTATAGTTTAAACAATATAAATACTAATGAATATATACTATATGATTTAGGCAATATGTACTATTATATAAAATCTCTAATCACTAAATAAAATATGATTACTTCTTTACTAGTGTAAATATGTACATAGATAATAGTTAATCAAGGAAATAACCTCGTTTTATTTTTAAATAGAATTAGGCCAAAAATTATTTAACAGGCTCCATGAAATACCGATTAATCTATAATAGTCAACTTAATCAAGAATTACCATTTTTAAATAATAGCTAGTAGTACAATCATCATTTGAAAATATTTGCTAAATTAATAGTGCTAGTAATGAAATTAAGAATTGACAATAGTATTAATAATAGAATTAAATATCTGATTACAATATTTATAAACCAGCTACTAATTAATACACATTAAAACAGGCCACTCGATCAGTGAGCTCAGACCCAAACCCCTCACTGGAATTTGCATAGTCCAAACTACCACTCTGAAATTTAAAACAACAACTTAAAAACAGATTTAAACAATAACTAATTATTAGACAAATACTAATTATTTAATTAATTCACTAAAAGAATTAGTTAACAACTTTCTACCAACTAATCAATCAACATAGTTTTTTTTTCTCTTAATTAAAGAATCCTCTCTAGCAATTACAAGACATGCTCCCTGCCATTAAATTAATACTTATTGATTTAACAAATAATAAATATGCAAAATTTTGCCATACCTACAATATAACAATATCATCTCTAGAAAGTATAAAAATATATTAGTTAAACAACTATCCAACAAAGTTTATGATTTTTCACGAGAAAAAAAAATAATGCTAAACCTAAAATGATTTTAGAAAAAATCTCTAAAATTTTACCAAAATTGATTCAGAGAGTTACAAATCTACCCTCCTTACAAAAATTTCGTCCTCGAAATTTCAAATAGCGCGGTAAGCACGATCAAAATACGAAAACTTGTAAAGGATTATTTAAACATATGATCCGAATTAATACAACTAGTAAAATTTTGATTTTTTTTTAAAATGACCAAGTTAAAAATCTTAGCATGATAAATTCTAAACTGGAAAAATTAAAATTTATGCAAAGTAAAAATGGCACCAAAATGACCTAAATCCAATAAAATCATTTAGGACAAAACCTTTCATAAATCAAAATCATATAGGTATGTTCATTATCATGGCCATAATAAGTTCTAGGAAAATCAAGAGAAATTTTTATAGGAAACATATGGTAACAAAATGATTTCTGACAATTGGATTAGCTGCTTACGACATTCAAATAAGGCCAAAATTAAAAAAAAATCAAGATAATTTCTAGTAAATCTCCAATGGCGATAAAAGATCAATCATGGTATGTAACATGGATGTAGTCTCAATAGTATCCGAAAATCATATATATCTGAAATCACATTGCCTAGAGTTCATGCCCCGCCAGTATAGTATACATCTGGCTGCAATGAACCTTTGGCGCAATAATTTAAATAATATTAATTTATCGAATATTTCTATCAACTTTATCCATATTAACAAAACAACTCAAGAGATCAAATTTTTTTATGATTTTTAGGACATAGTCTCAATAGTATCCGAGAACCTATAAATACCTGAAATTACTTTGACTTAGAGCTCCTGCCTCGCCAGTGCGCAACTGACTGCAGTGAACTCGCGGTCTCCGTAATCCAGATAAATGACTGCAGTGCGCATCTGCCACGCCATAGTAGGTCGTTGAATATTCTTTCAACTTTGTCCATAAATTTCAAAAGAGTTTATGAAAATTCAAATAAATTCCAAAAGTTAAAATCATGATGGAAAATGATGTAAATATTTGTTTTTTCTTTTAGAAAACATTAAGTTTTATAAGAACACAAACAGTAAGACAAAAATGACTACAAAAACAAATCTCCATAGGAAATAAAATCTCAAATTATAAACAAGGTTTTTGAATAACAATAAGAAATTTTAGGAAAAATTTCACGTGCTACGAGAAAATCTAAAGACAAATCAGCTATTAGTAATCAACTAGTTATACTAGCAAAATGCATATAGAAAATAACCTCAGAAGTGCAGGAAAATTAATAACCTTAGTGTTGCGTGTCTAAACCATCCTGCAAAACAGAAAATTGAATAGATAGGCCTAACTATAAGAAATTTTAGTAAAACCATACCCGTAACAATTTCCCACGAATCCTATGCTGTGATGAGTTTTCCTTAGCTTCGTTGGTCCCCCAATAACACTTTATTACCTAAGTGTCATTAGAATAGACCTGTATGGGCCACCACTAAAAACATGTCACGCCCCGCTCCCGAATAATCGGATACGAGTCGGACACGCCCAGCCTTCGTCGTTGGACACGACGAAGTAAGCTGTACAATACTAAGGAAAACTCAAAGTCACAATGTAATGTAAACCAAAACACAGCTTTTATAACGTTCCCAGAAATCACCAATATCCATCAAGTATTTTTAAATACAAGCTTAGCCGGAGACAAATCCGGTCAAATAAAATAAATATACAATAATGAATCTCTAAGATACAATCTCTAGAAAAATAAATGAAATAAAAGCTGCAATATCCAAGCAATCACCAGCTCCATGTAATCTCCCAATCACCTGCAACGATCCTATCAGGAAAAGAGCAAAGTACAACCCCGACAAGAAACTCTAAACAATGTAAACTGAAGTGCATGAAAAAGAATCACGATATGAACTATGATACAAGACAGGAATATGAAACTGTGGTACAGGATTAACAATGAAACTATGGTACCAGATCCAGAAACAATGAAACTATAGCACCAGATCCAGAAACAATGAAATATTCTATCAGTGTAACATGCATTTGAAATAACTATCAGAGTATGTGACCGGCTGGGTAAACAATGAACAGTGAACAGTGAACAGTGAACAATGGTACGGCTTAGAGTCCCACGTGCACGATGTGAGACCTAAGCTATTAGTCAGTGCCTAGCTAAAATAGGATTGGTCACATATCTGTAGTATTTCCCCACCCCAATGTACAAGTAAGAACAATGAACTATGAACAATGAACAATGAACGGTGAACGATGAACGATGAACAGTGAACAATGAACAATGAACAATCGTGTGTACAACGTGTCAATATGAGAACATGAAGCAAGACAGAAATACAGAGTAAAGGAATCGAGTCGGTGTACTTGCCTCGGTTTGGTTGCACGGGAGTAGTACTGCATGGTTGCAATGATTTACCTGTTATATATTTGTACAATTATTATTAGGGTTTTAAAATAATAACAATTAGCCAACTATTACTAACTAGCTAATGGAATATTCTAGCTAATAATATTTCGAAAATATTATAGTTTAAACAATATAAATACTAATGAATATATACTATATGATTTAGGCAATATGTACTATTATATAAAATCTCTAATCACTAAATAAAATATGATTACTTCTTTACTAGTGTAAATATGTACATAGATAATAGTTAATCAAGGAAATAACCTCGTTTTATTTTTAAATAGAATTAGGCCAAAAATTATTTAACAGGCTCCATGAAATACCAATTAATCTATAATAGTCAACTTAATCAAGAATTACCATTTTTAAATAATAGCTAGTAGTACAATCATCATTTGAAAATATTTGCTAAATTAATAGTGCTAGTAATGAAATTAAGAATTGACAATAGTATTAATAATAGAATTAAATATCTGATTACAATATTTATAAACCAGCTACTAATTAATACACATTAAAACAGGCCACTCGATCAGTGAGCTCAGACCCAAACCCCTCACTGGAATTTGTATAGTCCAAACTACCACTCTGAAATTTAAAACAACAACTTAAAAACAGATTTAAACAATAACTAATTATTAGACAAATACTAATTATTTAATTAATTCACTAAAAGAATTAGTTAACAACTTTCTACCAACTAATCAATCAACATAGTTTTTTTTCTCTTAATTAAAGAATCGTCTCTAGCAGTTACAAGACATGCTCCCTGCCATTAAATTAATACTTATCGATTTAACAAATAAATAAATATGCAAAATTTTGCCATACCTACAATATAACAATATCATCTCTAGAGAGTATAAAAATATATTAGTTAAACAACTATCCAACAAAGTTTATGATTTTTCACGAGAAAAAAAATAATGCTAAACCTAAAATGATTTTAGAAAAAATCTCTAAAATTTTACCAAAATTGATTCAGAGAGTTACAAATAATAATGATGATAATAATCTAATAATACTAATAATAATAATAATAATAATAATAATAATAATAATAATAATAATAATAATAATAATAATAATTTTAATAATAATAATAATAATAAAAATATATAACACTGAAGTTGTTCTCCTGAAAGAGGAGAACTCAGTGAAACACTTTATTGAAAAAAAAACACACAAAAAAAACAAAAAGGAAGATGAAAGAGGTTAAAGAGAGAAGGAGAGAGAGAAGAGGGGAGGACGAGAGAGAATAGAAAGGAGAGGAGAGAGAGAAACGGAGCGTGGGAAAAAGAGGGGGAGGAGTAAGAGAAGCGGAGGGAGAGAGGAAGGAGGCCGGTGGGCGGCTGTGGAAGCGGCGGAGGAGGGATGGAAAGGGGCGTGGACGAAGCTCGACACCGCAGGCGGCGGTGTCGACCAGCTGGATACAGCGGGGGTCACTTGCCCCGCCCTGTCGGAGGTGCTCGTGGGAGGCACGAGAGGAGGGCGGTGTCAGAGCGGGGGTGCGGCGCGAGGGTTCGGCCCAGGGGCGCGACGGCGGAGGCGAAGGGGTGTAGGCGGCAGAAGAATGTGGTCGGCGCGGGTGGAGATGCGCGCGCGTGGGGAAGAAGACGGGGGTTTCGCGCGCGTGGGCGGCGACGGTTTTCACCGGTGGTCGGCGGGTTCAACGGCTAGGCGGAGGGTTTTCGTCGCTGGGATTTGGGCGGGCTAGGCTCGGCGGACAACGACAAGGGTTGGGGTGGCGAAGTCGCCGGCGGCGAGGATCGAGGTGAGTACGGTGGAGGCGGTGGTTAAATTTCTTTTTCTCCTTTTTTTTTCTTTATCTGGCAGTTGGTGTTTGATGGTGGCGGGGCGGTCGTTTTGGTGTCGACGTCAGTGTTGAGGTGCTGGCCGAGAAGGGTGCTATGACGGTCGGGTTGGCCGGAGTCATTGGTTGGTGGTGGTTGTGAAGGTACGGTGATGGCCGTAGTGATGGTGTCTAGGTGGTGATGGGCATTGGGGTGGTCGAGGACAGGTGGCCGGAGTGGTGGCAAAGTTGGGGGAGACGACGGGGAATCCGGGGGACAGGTCAGGTGGTCGCGGGGTTAGTGGTGGCTGCAGGGTAGTCATGGTAGTCGGGGTGTTGGTCGGGAATTAGTGTCGGACACAGGTGGTGGTGGTGGTTGGTCGTGGAGGAGCGGAGGAGCAATGGCGGTGATGCCGGGACGACATCGGGGTTGGATTTAGCATAGGTTTAGGGGTAGGTTGGTGATGTATCGTGACGGAGTTGTGTCCTGCGAGACACGGTACGGGGTGTCCGGCATGTCGGACACGGAGAGAATTTATGTATTTGTAAAGGAATATAAATAGTGGATGGGACACGGACACGGTCATGGACACGATGCACTCACTTTGGTGGAAAAATTTTGGTGGATGTGAGGAATTTATGGAGGAGTACCTGCCTATTTATAGGATATGGGAATTCCCATTTGGATAGGACTAGAATTGATTTAAAACCCAAATAGATAATTTAAATATTAATTTAAATCAATTTAATAAATTCAAATCCAAACAAAATCCAATTTAAATATAATTTAAAATCCATCTTTTATTTAAAACCAATTGAGATAATTCTAATTCAAAATGTAGTTATTAATTTAATCTATTTAAATCAATCCAAAAATTAAATCAAGATTTAAATTGCCACAATAACTTCCAAATATATTTTTCAAAATACCAATAATAATAATTTCAAAAATAATAAATATTTTTAAATATCTTTTCGAATAATAAAATATTAATATTAATAATTTCAAAAATAAAAAAAATATAAATTTAATTTAATGTACCTCATATGCAAGGAATATAAAATAGTTTTCCAAATTATTACTAATAACTAGATAAATAAAAAGGTAATAATATTTTGGTCATCTCAATACATAACTTTAAGCAAAACGCAAATACAAATAATTATATTTATTATTTGAACTATAAATATAGAAAAATATTTTTTTAAATATGTACGCTTGCACATATTCGTACTCGACGAGCAACTACGAAAAATAAATTTCGTGCGCGACGTACAATACGACTATACGACGTACAATACAAAATTTTAAATCGGTACCAAACAATAATAAAAAAAATAGTAGAAATTTTAGGGGTTTTACACAGCTACATGTATCAAGTCAGAATGTTTGCACCTACTGCTACAAACATCCCGTCGTCATCAAGAACCAAAAGTATAATGGAATCGCAATCAATACTTTTTATATCTTTTTTATGTATTTTTATCTTTATTTAAAGTCTAGGAAAGTATGTAAGATTGATTGGATCGGTACTGACTTAGCTATTTTTAGTCCATAAAATACAGCCTTCCTATCTACCAAAATTCCTATCTAAAGTCCACAAACAAAGTAGCCCATATCCAAATGGCCCAAGTTTGAACCCTGGCCGAACGCGGCCTGAGCTCAGTCAAATTATTTTTGATCTTCCTGGATATCTGTATCCAACGTTCGAATGTGATATTTCTGCATCCAAATTCTGCCCGAGCTCTGCCCAAGTTCGATCCATAAAAACACTATAAATAAAGATAAACTTTCACATTTCAGATTTCATTCACTTTCTCTTCTCTCTATTCCTTAAGTGCTTTCTACGAGCTATACACTTTCATATTTAGCCTATACTACTCTTAGCCAAGCCAGTATCAGCTTCAGTTCAATCTAGAGTTTGGCTATCTCAGAAAAACATTTTCGTTTTCAAACGCTTTCAGGAGTAGGTCGTGCACTCGTCGCCAAGCACAGTGTTATTGAAGTTGGTCATGCACTTGCTCCCAAGTACGATGTTGTAAGAGTTGCTAGTACTCAATTAAAGCTTGTGCCATAGTGGATTAATATCGAGCAAGAGTGTAGAAATAAAATGTAAAGCGATATACTCTAGAGGAGGATGAATAGAGTAGACATTGTAATATTAGCTATTTAAAAATTGTTAGCAGCAAGATCACAAAAATATATCACAAATATGAGAAAATAAAAGTAAAGTGCGAAGAGAAAACGCAAACATGGCGATGTATACTGGTCTCCCTCTTGTGAGGACTAATCCAGTCGGAAGAACTCTAGCTTCCGGTTGAATTCCACTATGGAAAAACACAAGTTTTCATCTGAAGTTCTTACAACTTCTACAAATGCGAGCTTTGATCCGAAGCACTCGACCAACTTCAATTTGAAGTGTCTCACTTCTATTAAGCCTCTTTATTATAACCACTCTGAACTTCTAGACCGTACCGCACTAGAAAATCGACTAGAGGATTGTAACTGGCTTGGGATTTGAAATTGAAAGCTTAGTGGGGTTTTGGAAGATCTTAGTAAGCTTTAGAGAGAAAAAATACAAAAGTGAATTGGTATGTTGAAATGGCAGAATTTTTTCTCTATTTATAGGATTTTCAAAGGGTGAATTCGGGCAGAATTCAGACAGAATTCGGACAGTATTCTATGAGAGAATCTCGGCATATAGCCGTTGCATCCGTAACTGCAGGAAGACTGAGTTTAAAATCCAACGTATCGATTGTCGAACTCGGGCCGAATCTGGGGCAAATTCACACCGAATTCTACTGGTCTAGAATTGGTTTGATTTGGGTTAGCAACTCAGGTTTTGGGCTTTTGAAAGGTCAAGCAATTAGGAGTTAGTTTGAGCTTTGTGAGTGGGCTTGTTTTCAAAATAAAAAAGGGGTATTTTGAAAATATTTCTTGGGTAGCCTATTTGCTAGTACGATGCGGTTTACATTTTACTCCTAGACTCAATAAAATACAAAATTACATCGATAATTAAAAATACTGATGCGGCCACAAATACAACTCCAAGTTCTAAAGTCTTGAACGGTGGCAGGCACAGGCTATCGCTGTTCATCCAAGTAGCCCTTATATCGAGACAGGGTTAGATCAATTATTAAAATGTGGTTCGACCATGATCAATGGGCGAACAATCTCGTCTATTTTGGTAATTGACAAATCTTGACCGATATAACATCTTGGTCTTGATTTGAGCAAAAAAATCAAAACGTTTTTGTTTGGTACTGTATCCTCTTGCCCGATATTTAACCTAAAAAAGATATTAGATCATTTTTTCCCCGTAGTCACTTTGTAAAATAATTGCAAAGAGATAAGCTCCATCGTAATTCATGCATAAGAAACAAACGTTGAAGAAACGCAGAGATAATATAATAAAAATAAACAAATTTCATAAAAAGTATATGATTTGAAGCAGTAGCTAAAGATAATGCTAAGCATAAGTGCATACCAAAATAGACAATAAATATTGAAATGAAAAAGCATAAAGATAAAAAGAGTTTGGAACAACAAACTCAGCATCTCAAACAGTCATACATAGAAGTGCATAAAAGAAAGTAATACTATATTGGATTGTAGGAACATTTTCAAGAACACATAGACATAAACAGAGTCTAAAAAGATAACGTCTAGAAAAATACTGTAGCGTCTAGATCACGTCCTCATCTAAACAGAACCATCATCAGCACAATCAGCATCAGCACCATGTCCGGAAGGTCCAACACCAGAAGTATCAGCTCTATGAGATGGATGTAGAGTAGCACCAAAACTACGGTACCAATCATAGGTATTACCGGGGTTGAAGTAGTGATGAACTGTCTCATCCTCATAGCGGTAACCAGAGTCAGTAGGATCTCATAGAAGAGAACTGGCATGCTGACTAGTCTGAGCGAAATATCGATCCGCAAAGGAGTTTGCAAGTGCCTGAAATCGACTGCCATCTCGGAACTCTTGTTCCTTCAATGTCTCGGTCATAAACGCTCGTAAAGAGTTGTGCTCATCCAGTTGAGTACGCATATGTCATCCAAATACTGATGGAGGCCCTCAAATAACATTAGATAAGTCTGAGGTGGAGGAGGGGTGCAGTAGGAGGAGCAGGAGGGCCAGGGGCATTACGACATGAGAGCTGCAGATGCTTAGTCTCAGAATCATGAGCACAAGAGGACAAGTCAATCTTAAAATGCTGAAAGATGATAGGAAGAATCATCGCGTAGAGAAGATTCCTATTTATCTCGCGACACCTAGCCATCATCCGGATAATAGTCTTAGAGCTAGAGAAGGGAAGCCCATGGCGAATGTGATAAATAGGAGACAATTCAAGACTAGTTACATCATCTTTTGATGTGGACTTGGATAATATAGTGGAATAGATAATATGATGTAGCTCATAGAAAAAACAAGTTCATGTTTATGGCTTTGAACTTGTCGGGACGGACGGGATCAGGAGCACAAAGTTGATTCTTAAAGTTGTTCAAAGTCGTGTCATTAGGGAATTCAAAATCAGTGATATCGACAAGCGGTTCACCTACGTTTGGAATTTGTAGGATCGTCGCTAAATCGTTATCATTGAATTGAATATCAATGCCGGTGACACATGTCACGACCTGCTTCCGAATAATCGGACACGAGTCGGACACGCCCAGCCTACGTTGGAAGACACAACGCAGTAAGCTGTACAATCTAAGAAAAAATCCAAGATACAAGGTACATAAAACAACACAGCTGCTATACACGTTACCAATATCACCATAATCCACAAGTTATTAAATATAATTAAAGGAATGCTAAATGCCGAAGACATATCCGGTAACCAGAATAAAATATATAATCCTGAAAACTCAATACAATATACATGATGCAAACTCTAAATAAAACTAGAAAATGATCTAATCTAGAGCACTGCAATCTAAGTCCATCCTGAGACACGACTCCATCCTGGCTTCGGGCTCTGGCCCATAAAGAAGATACAACAACATCAAGTATACCTGCAATGTATCCTGTCAGGAAGAGAGCAAAGTACAACCCCGACAAGAAATACTAAACAAAGTAAACTGAAGTGCTGCACAATGAACTATGATACAAGCACTGGAACATGAAACTGAGTACATGAATAACGATGAAACTATAGTACCAGATCCAGAACAATGAAATAAACTATCAGTGTAAAATACATTTGAAATAACTATCAGAATATGTGACCGGCTGGGGTAGTACAAGGTACAAGAGCACAAGAATAAGGGTACGACTTAGAGTCCCACGTACACGATGTGAGACCTAAGCTATTAATCAATGCCTAACTAATATAGGATTTGTCACATATCTGTAGTATTTCTCCACCCTAATGTACAAGTAAAGAACACTGAACAATGAACGATGAACAATGAATGAATAATGAACGATGAACAATGAACAATGAATAATGAATAATCGTGTGTACAATGTGTCAATATGAGAACATGAAACAAGACAAAAATACAGTATAAAAGAGTTTGAGTCGGTGTGCTTGCCTTGCTTTGGAAGCCCGAGAATAGTAGAGCATAAATGTTCACCTGTTTTTAATACAACTTGATTAGGTTCTAGTTAGCTAACAATGCTAACAGTCATCTTATTTATTCCTAACTAACTAATAATCTAGTCTACTAATACATATGTACATACATACTAGCTAATGGAGATTTATAAAAATATAATATGGCTTTAATAATAAATACTAGTGATAATACTTTTAACTATAGTTTAGCAAGGAAAACATTTATTCTTAGAAAATACTTGCTATCTAATTATTTATAGAATAAACCAACTGATTTTATACATATTAGCCAGACTTAATAATTTAGAGAATAGCTGTGATATTTATAGACAAATCTTTTAAGTTAAAAGATACTAGCCATCCTACTAGTAAAACATTGTTTTAACTAAATATTGATTACTAAATCATTACTAAGGAATATTTAGCAACAGATTTTTAATTGACAACATTTACTGAAAATAAAGTCAACACAACTACATTTTTAGAGCCCAACTCTACTACTACAGCAAGGTTACAAACCAACTCAACACAAATACCCCAAGAATGGACCCGGCCTACTAAGCCCAACCCTCCTCACATCAACAAAGTGTTGGCCAACAGCTTGTTAAGGACAATTCTTACCAAAGCTTTAAAGGAACATACTCAGAGCTTGAGAGAAAAATTCAAAACCAGCACAACAACTTAACTCAGAAAATTATACATAAAAGCCCAACCAACCAAATCCTAGCCAAACACAGAACCAACCAACTCCACATATATCATACCTATACTTCAGAAAAACACAACTCTAATACACAAGTCACCATTCTTTTACTTGTTCCTGCAAACATTCAACCCCCCGTACTCAACCTCTAATCCCAATCCTTAGATGTAGAAGACTATAGAAGTACAAGGGTTAACACAAAACATTCAAACTGAAAATTCAAATCAATTGTCCAAAACAATCAAATGTTCAAAACATTCAAATCGAAATTCAAAATAATACTCAAAATAAATGCCCCGCCAAGAATGTAGGCTTAACCCACTGTCCACTGCATCCGACACCAACAAGGAGTAAAGTCGGATACACATGCAAGCGGTTTAGTATTACAAATTCTAATGGCCGACTTGATTCCCTCCCGAACCACCATTTCTAAAAATATACGGAATCAAAATTTATACGGGAACTCAGGGAAAACCATGTACCACACCCAACAAACATATGAGATTTAAATCTCCATTCCCGCAACCTATTTCCTGCAACAGATACCTAAGATCGAACACAACCACTGCAGCAACTCAGAGCTGGACCCATCCAAATCTAGACACATCGAGCCTGGACACGAGCTACCGGACACAGGTTGTGGTTGACACAAGCTAACTTGTAATACTCCTGGCCCTGAACACACGCATACCCAATCCCTCGTCAAACCCACCTGCAACAAAATGTTTTCTAACATACAAGGAGAAAGATGTTACATGAGCCAAAACGAATCGGATCTTGGATCGAGGACATGATTGGACATGGCTCTATGAGTCCAACTGAAAACTTGGTCTGCTAATCATTTAAACAAACAATCCCCAAGCATCGGAAAGAAAACAGAGTATCATCAACTCGTTGAAATCTCCTCTTTAAAGTAGCAAGAAAATCAAGAATGCATAGGTTATAATCACCAATAGATTCGATCAACTCAGCAGTTGATCTCTAGAAAAGATCAACCTCCTCTGATTTGACACCCAATTCAACCCAAACTAGAAGAGAATCAAAACACCAATCGATTCATAAATGAACACAAAAATTCTCCAAAGCTGAATAATTATAAGATCGACACTAACCAAAATTTGATGTGAGTCAAGAATACGTTCGGTCGTCTCGATCTGTACAAGCTGTTCACCAAGAATGTGATCGAGTCTACGAGGATCGGCTCACCAGAGATGAAGAACCGATCGGAGAAATCAACAACGCGCCGATTAAAATGTTCGATCTGTACAAAACCAGATCGAGCATGAGTAGATCTGCTCATGATTGGAAATAATGAAGGGAAAAGAATGATCAAGAGGTGATTGAGACTCACTTTGTCGTCGCTTGAGGGACTCACCGAGCCATAGCCGAGAAATTTACTGACAATCGAAGAAGAGACGCCACTCTGGTGCTGAGCGTCGCCGGGAGTCGGAGGAGCCAGGCTCGATTCGCCCGCCGGAAATAGAGTAGCACGTCGCTGAGTAGTGGTCGTGCGCCTCCGTTGCCGACCTAGTCGCTAGAGGAGGTGACTCTGCCATCACCGCTGCTGTGGAGTACGAGTCATGCCATAGTCGGCTCTCTCCACAAATCTAGGGTTAGGGTTAGGGTTAATTGAAATTAGGAGAGGAGAAAGGTGCAGAAGCATGGAAAATATTACTTTTAGTCCCACATCGGAAAGGAGAAGAAGAAAAGGCTCACTCCATTCTATAAATAGAGCCCCCTTGCCTCATTCGAAAATGGCACCAACTTTCCATCCCTCCTTCCAACTTGGACTCTTCCTACTACACACCTTCGGGTGCTAAGTCGAAGAAGTCTACGGCAGTGCGGGCTCGTCGAGCTCAGTCAGCTATCCCAACCTCTGACCATCAGAGAGTTCCGCTAACTGTTAAGCGAGCCTCTGATGGAAATTTGTACAGGACCGCCCGTGTCCAGCCTCCGGCGATAAACGGACAGGGTGGTTCTCCAACTTGGACTCTTCCTACTACGCACCCTCGGGTGCTAGAGCGAAGAAGTCTAGGGCAGTACGAGCTCGTCGAGCTCAGTCAGCTGTCCCAACCTCTGACCATCAGAGAGTCCCGCTAACTGTTAAGCGGGCCTCTGATGGAAAGTTGTACAGGACTGCCCGTGTCCAGCCCCCGGCGGCAAACGGACAGGGTGGTTCTCAAGAGTCTCCCAACATTGATCGAGGGTAAGTGCTTTTACTAGCCCCGCATCAGGGAGCAAACATGATACCTACGTATTTGTGTGCTCGGGATTCCCGGGCCCATAAAGCGAGTGCAAAGGTTGATCGAGATGTCCTTGACTTACGATATGTGATCCTTCACAAGCGCAAGGAAAGAAGAGGATTCTTTATGCGGCTCAAAATCAACATGGAATCTCATGCGGCTCAAAACCCAGAAAGCTCCATGCGGCCCATGAGGATTTTTTATGCGGCTCAAAAAATCCAGAGAAGCTTCATGCGGCTCAAAACCCAGAAAGCTTCATGCGACCCAAAAGCAAAGGAGGAACCTTATGCGGTTTGAAATCAGCCTAAGCAGCTGGCCATAATTACTCTGACATAAAGGCGACAACTCTGACAGAGATGATGGCTCTAACATAAAAACAAGACGTAACATGCTCCTAAAAAGACGAGAAAATCATCATGATATCTTGCACAGTTCACAAAGTTCCAAAGACAATTCTTTATACGGATCGCCTATGCGACCTTCGTGTGGATCAGTCATGAGACCACTCTCATGCGTCTCGGTCATAAGGCCACTCTCATGTGGGTCGGTCATGAGGCCACTCTCATGTGGGTCGGTCATGAGACCACTCTCATGCGGCTCGGTCATGAGACCACTCTCATGCGGCTCGGTTATGATACAACCTTCATGCGGCCCGGTCATGAGACACTCTTCATGCGGCTCGGCTATGGGACAGTCCTTCATACGGCTCAGCCAGGATGCATCATTCATGCGGCTCGCCACAGAGTAGCAGTTTAGACACACGGCAGAAAATTGACCAAGTCTTAACAGTTTGGATTTAGTGCAACAAACAGATCATGATCAATCTTAACCAATCCCCAGCTGCCTACTTCTCGAGGCACAATTACAAGGATATGACCCAAAATTCGCCACGTGGCTGTACACCCCACTCCTCATGAATTTCTATAAATAGCAAGGTGCTATTCCCTTACAAAAGACCTCCTGACACCCTGCTATCCCGCATACATACGGAGAGCATTTCTTCTTCACCAGAGCCGAAGTTGCGTTCGATCGTCCAAGGAGTAAGGCAGAGTTGATAGCACTCTTCCGAGCCTCTATCGTCACCCCCCAGAATCAAAACTAAACAATTGTACTTAGATTGCTTTTCCTAGGTTTTGTTTCTAGGCTCTCTTTTGTACACGCGAGTTTGTAATTGTGAGTTAAAGTCCAGTCCTCCTATAAAACTGTTCTGTTCTACGAAAATCAATGGCAAACACGATGGCGACTCTGCTGGGGACTAACTTCTCTACTGCTGAGAAGTTGGTGATGCAATCGGACGTAGCCAAACTCGACTCCACGCAACAGATGCTGGTTGTTCGCTTCGACCAGCAAGCGTTTGAAGAGATGCTCTTTGAGGGGAGCGCTAGCCCGATCCAGAAGCGACCTGCCACAAAGAAGGCCCGCAGAGAGTGGAGGCCCAAAACTGTTGCCTCTCTCCAAGCTCTGGAAGAAGTATTCTCTGCTGCTCAAGACGGCGAAGAAGACTTACTTACGGCCCCACTTCAGGCCGCAAAGGACCCCCGCTGTCCCCAAGTCCGGCAAAGGAAAATACTACGATGCTGGACTTGCGGGAGCAAATAGGAACTCTATACGATCCCAGAAGAAGTTGCATAAGGGTGCCAGCCGTATGCAGAAGGCACATGCGGCCACCAATCCTAGCCGCATGCAGAAGGCTTATGCGGCCACCAATTCCAGCCGCATGCAGAAGGCTCATGCGGCCACCAATCCCAGCCGCATGCAGAATGCCTATGCGGCTACCAACTCTAGCCGCAGGGAGATGACCTACGTGGCATCCAATCCCAGCCGCCGACCATCTGCTCTGCGTGGCTCGGATTCAGTCTTCGACCGCCTCTCATGCGGTCCTGACATCAGAAGCTCCAATGAGGATGTGCCAGATTCTATACGGCACAGTTTGGACTCTTCCTACTATGCACCCTCGGGTGCTAGAGCGAAGAAGTCTAGGACAGCACGGGCTCGTCGAGCTCAGTCAGCTGTCCCAACCTCTGACCATCAGAGAGTCCCGCTAACTGTTATACGGGCCTCCGATAGGAAGTTATACAGAACCGCCTGTGTCCAACCCCCGGCGGCAAACAGACAGTGTGGTTCCCAAGAGTCTCCCAACAATGATCGAGGGCAAGTGCTTTTACTAGCCCCGTATTAGAGAGCAAACATGATACCAACACACTCGTGCACTCGGGATTCCCGGGCCCACAAAACGAGTGTAAATGTTGATCGAGATGTACTTGACTTGCGAGATGTGATTCTTCACAAGAGCAAGAAAAGAGAAGAAACCTTGGTGTGCAAAGAGTCCTTCCATGGACATCACTGCACTCAAGTCATTGTCAACTACTGCTGCAACAAGACATCAGTAAAAGAGGACCGGCAATCCGTCTTTCAACGACTGTAGCAGCCAGGACCGGTCCTAGAACAAAGCTCGGAAGATGAGGCGCTTCCTTTCGCCTCCTGTAACTCTGCCCGGAAGGTCCCTATCGGTAACGGAAGGAAGAAAATAAATACCTCCAGCCCGATGATCTCAACCAGCGCGGCCAAGAAACTCTTATCTAAGCGGATGTCCACAGCCGTCACAGGAGGAGTTTATCAAGGTACCCGCTCAAAGACAAAATCTTCAACACTTGGAGATTCGTCATCCACATCCCTGGGGGAAGTTGAAGCTGGGGGTAGCACTCTTCGAAACATCCACAATAATTCGGTGTTCCAAGAAGATGAACCAGGGGAAGCAATCCCCCTAATAGATACAACACACTCAGACGTCCCTGAGGGCGTCCACGGGTGCCGAGACGAGGCAACCTCCTATGCAGGGGGTAGTACTTCTTCCGAGTCCGAACCAGAGGAGAATATTCCCACATGCCACGACAATTTCTCTATACGAGGGTATGATTCAGAGGGCACATCTTCTACAGTTCCTTCTATTTCTTCTCACGTGAGAACGACATTCATGACCGAGAATGATCAAGATGGTCCCAGTGATCGACAACGCCTCGACACTCTTGCGGCCATATTTTATATCTTGGTTAAGTCAGTGGACGAGATCAAGGTGGCCCTACCAGCTCTCCAAGGAAGGACACCTGGCCAAACTAGATTGGGTCTCGTCATCAATGCAGAGTCAAACACGACCGCACCAACCCCGGGCGACAATCCACCCGGAGTATCGGCTCTCAGTGCTGCAGAAGAGACTAGGGAGGCAAAAAGAGAGGTCCAGGAGCTCCGTGCAATGTTTCATGCCCGAGAAACCTCTCAAGACCTCAGGATACGACAGTCGTATCCCGCTGCATGGAGAGATGTCCCCTTCCCTCCATGATACAAACCATTCAATATCAATCCATATGACGGGAAGACCTCTACGAGCTGGTACATGACCTACTTCAAAGTCACAACAGACCATCTGTCGCATGACGACGCCATCCTCACGCGACTATTCATTGGGGCGTTGGAGGGGGTCGCATTCGATTGGTACCACAACCGGTCGGATAACTGCATCCATTCTTTTGCCGGCTTCAAACACATGTTCTTGGAAAGATTCTACGAGGTGGGACAAGATGCGACGATGTCAAATCTCATGGACGTTATTCAAGGAGAAAAAGAACTGACAAGGAACTACATTGAGTGGTTTCGCAAAACCGCGATGAAATTGCCCTCCGGTAACCCGGACTCTTCTTTAATTAAGATCTGCCAAAAGAGGCCGCTCCCCACAATCAGCCTCTGGATGGACGAAGATCAATTTAAAGACTGGAAGGCCTTCATCATCAGCACCACTAGCGCAGAAGTAAAATTGAAGAAGGCTCGCCAACTGGGGCTGTATATCTCGGATGGAGAGGATAAGAGCAAACGTCCTAATATCAACAATAACAACAATGACAAGTTCCTTAAAAAAATTATGACTAAACAATATCTTCCAACTATCTCTCAGATTGTGAGTTATGTACACTCTGGTACCGCTGAACTTACACTCTGACCCCAAATCTCCTAGATTGTTGAGTTATGTACTCTCAGGTACCGTTCAATTTACTCTCTGACCGCTCCCAGTGGATTTATATCACATCTTCTGGACAGCAAGTCATGTATGATCATACCTATGAACTTTTACCCCAAATGCTTTTCCCCACCGGAATCTCCTTCAAATCTATTACCCGTACCACCAGTGCGCAGAAGGGTGATAGGTCCACAAAACTTATCCTAATTTATTACCCCTACCGCCAGTGCACCGAAGAGTAACAGGTCCACAAAAGTTATCCTAATCTATTACCCGCACCACCAGTGCGCAGAAGGGTAATAGGTGCATGAAAGTTATCCTAATCTATTACTCGCACCATCGGTGTACCAAAGAGTAGTAGGTCCACAAAATATCATTTGAATCTATTTGTTCGCATTTTCATATGCACAAAAGGGCAATAGGTCCACAAAATTCTCCAACGGGAAAAACAACTATGTCCATATTACCTCTGAGTTATTTTCCCGTCCATCACAAACAAATCACCCAATACATAGAACTTCCACGTTGATAACACCTCTGAGTTATTCTGTGTATCCCCATTTGGCCTACTCCTACCATGTCATCACTACCTCTGAGTAGGAAGGCTTTGTTTTGACCCATATTTACCACGTCCTCATTACCTCTGAGTAAATATGTTGGTTTTAACTCCACTTATTATCAGTACTCGTATCGCCAGTACACAAAAATGGTAACAAGTCCATAAAAATTATCCTAATCTATTTCTCGCACCACCGGTGTACCAATGAGTAGTAGATCCACAAAATATCATTCGAATCTATTACTCGTACTACCAGTGCATAAAAAGTGTAACAGGTCCACAAAATTCCCCAATGGGAAAAACAACCACGTCCATATTACCTCTGAGTTGTTTTCCCGTCCATCACAAACAAACCACCCAATACATAGAACTTCCACGTTGATAGCACCTTTGAGTTGTTCTGTGTATCCTCATTAGGTCCACTCCTACCACTTCCTTATTACCTCTGAGTAGGAAGGCTATACTTTAGACCCATATTTACCACGTCCTCATTACCTCTGAGTAAATATGTTGGTTATCTCTCCACTTATTATCCGTACTCGCACCGCCAGTACACAAAAAGGATAATAGGTCCACAAATATCCTTTGTTGACCACAAATGCTGTATTAGGTCCTCTAGTACATGCACCCCTTTTTCACAATCATATGCTTCTGGAACCCAGTTATTCCATGGTATTCATTATCCATTACGTAGAACTTCCATGTCCCTATTACCTCTGAGTTGTTCTATGTATCCTCGTCTGAGTCCATTCCCACCACGTCCTCATTACCATCAACCCCATATTTACCATGTTCTCACCACCTCTGAGTAAATATGATGGTTCCCTCTCTCAACTTATTATCCGTACCTAAAACCAAGGTACGCCAAGGATGATAATTCCACACAAAATCTCCAGCGGTAGTACCCAAACCTATCATGTCCATGCAACCTCTGATAGGATTGCCACATCAAAACAACTCTACTTTCCATGCTTCTTATTCAAAGAATTCCAAATTTGCAATTTGAAAACTTTGAAGGGGGTCTTGTAGAAGCATAAAAAAATATTACTTTTAGTCCCACATCGGAAAGGAGAAAAAGAAAGGGCTCACCAATTCTATAAATATATCCCCTTGCCTCCTTCGAAAAGGGTACCAACTTCCCTTCCCTCCTTCCAACTTGGACTCTTCCTACTACGCACCTTCGGGTGCTAAGTCGAAGAAGTCTAGGGCAGTGCTGGCTCGACGAACTCAGTCAGCTGTCCCAACATCTGACCATCAGAGAGTCCCACTAACTGTTAAGTGGGCCTCTGATAGAAAGTTGTACAGGACCGCCCGTGTCCAGCCCCCGACAGCAAACGGACAGGGTGGTTCTCCAACTTGGACTCTTCCTACTACGCACCCTCGGGTGCTAGAGCAAAGAAGTCTAGGGCAGTGCGGGCTCATCGAGCTCAGTCAGCTGTCCCAACCTCTGACCATCAAAGAGTCCCGCTAACTGTTAAGCTGACCTCTGATGGAAAGTTGTACAGGACCGCCCATGTCCAGTCCCCGACGACAAACGAACAGGGTGGTTCTCAAGAGTCTCCCAACATTGATCGAGGGCAAGTGCTTTTACTAGTCCCGTATCAGGGAGCAAACATGATACCTACGCATTTGTGTGCTCGGGATTTTCGGACCCATAAAGCGAGTGCAAAGGTTGATCGATATGTCCTTGACTTGCGAGATGTGGTCCTTCACAAGCGCAAGGAAAGAAGGAGATTCTCTATGCGGCTCAAAATTAACATGGAGTCTCATGCGGCTCAAAACCCGGAAAGCTCCATGCGGCCCATGAGGATTTTTATGCGGCTCAAAAAATCCAGAGAAGCTTCATGCGGCTCAAAACCCAGAAAGCTTCATGCGGCCCAAAAGCAAAGGAGGAACCTTATGCGATTCGAAATCAGCCTAAGCAGCTGGCCATAATTACTCTGACATAAAGGCGATAGCTCTGACAGAGATGATGGCTATGACATAAAAATAAGACGTGACATCCTCCTAAAAAGAGAAGAAAATCATCATGATATCTGGCACAGTTCGCAAAGTTCCAAAGACAATTCTTTATGCGGATCGCCTATGCGACCTTCATGCGGATCAGTCTTGAGACCACTCTCATGCGGCTCAGTCATGAGGCCACTCTCACTCGGCTCGGTCATGAGGATACTCTCATGCGGCTCGGTCATGAGATCACTCTCATGCAGCTCGGTCATGAGACCACTCTCATGCGGCTCAGTTATGAGACAACCTTCATGCGGCCCGGTCACGAGACACTTTTTATGTGGCTCGGCTATGGGACAGTCCTTTATGCGGCTCAGCCAGGATGCATCATTCATGCGGCTCGCCACAGAGTAGCAGTTTAGACACGTGGCAGAAAATTGACCAAGTATTAACAATTCGGATTTAGTGCAACAAACAGATCATGATCAATCTTAACAAATCCCCAGCTGCCCACTTCTCGAGGCATAGTTACAAGGATATGGCCCAAAATTTGCCACGTGGCTGTACACCCCACTCCTCATGAATTCCTATAAATAGCAAGGTGCTATTCCCTTGCAAAAGACCCCCTGACACCTTGCCATCCCGCATACATACGGAGAGCATTTCTTCTTCACCAGAGCCGAAGTTATGTTCGATCGTCCAAGGAGTAAGGCAGAGTTGATAGTACTCTCCCGAGCCTCTACCATCACCCTCCAGAATCAAAACTAAACAATTGTACTTAGATTGATTTTCCTAGGTTTTGTTCCTAGGCTCTGTTTTGTACAAGCGAGTTTGTAATTGTGAGTTAAAGTTCAGTCCTCCTATAAAATTGTTCTGTTCTACGACAATCAATGGCAAACAAAAGGAAGAGGGCTCGAGCTGTTGAAATTGAAATATAAAGTTTGAGAAGGAGCTTCTCTCTCTCCTCAACTCACTTTAAATAGGAAAAAACAAAGGAATGAGTCTTGTGCAAAATAGGACATGACAATTTGGTTAATTACAGAGTTGCCACAAAAGTTGTTAGAAGGTTAGGGAGTTGTTGGAAAACTTGGAGAACACTCCAACTAATTTCTAAAATCTTCTCCTCATAAATAACAAATAAATTTGTACAGAACTATAAATTAAAAACTTACTATTCCACCACATAATTTAAAATAATATTTCCAAAAATTTAAAATACCAAAAATTACCAAAATTCGTAAAACTGGGGAAAGTGGGGTTACAACACAACTTTTCACAAGATAATCATCATCAGCGAGAGTAAAATTATAGTAATATAGTCTAATTGCATTGGTGGCTATAGGAAATGAATGTGTAACAAAATTATGTAATCCCAAATTTTCAAAATAAGGTTTGTAAGACGGAAAGATCGTCCACTTTATCGATGTGCTGGGTCAAATATTACGAATTGAAAAATCTGCATACCATAGTAAGGATTGTTCTAGAGTTTCAAAGAAGAACTCACTAAACTCCCCGTCGTCCGTTTGGGTGGAAGAAAAGAGAGATCATTGGATATGATCAGAAGATGAAGCTCCTTTACTAATCGTCTTCTTTTTTCTCTTGAAAGAATTGTTAATTCTAGGCATGATTTTCAAAGGAAATAGAAAGTTTCTATGAAATTGAAAAATTGAGAAATAGAGAGATAGAAGAGATTATACCTTCTCAGAATAGATTATGCAAAAGAGGAGGAGATTCCACGTTCGAATCCAAAATTTTGAAGCAAAAAATCAAAGAAGTATGGAGGAATCAAGAGTTGAAAATCTAGGATTTTGGGGTATTCCTGCGGCTGCTGTGCTGCTGTTTGGAGGAGAAGGAAGAAGAAATATAAGTGGGGCCATTCAGGTGTTGTTTAAAAACCCAACATCAACTGAGTTCGGGCCGAATTCAGGCCGAGTTCGCCTAAAACTCTGTTAAGGTAATTTTGCACAGAATCCAAAATATCACTTTGTATTATTATTCCTTTTCAATTATTTAATTCCAAAATTAGTAATTTTAAATTTCAATTAATATAAATAAATTTATTTTACGAATTAAATTCTGTTATGTAGCGACTGTCTCAAATTAGCTGTAGGGATACTGTCCCAGCTAACGAAGGTCCATAGGGGACGCTTAAATACCGCTTCGGTTTAGCCGTAGCCGTGGTGACAGACAAACCCTTTGTAGACTTGTCTCGAAAACAGTTTTTATATATTGAAAATTAATTAATATGATAAAATTAATTAATATTATTGACATCTAAAATTCCTAATTCTCGACGTAAATTATTGAATCGATCTTCTGCTAAAGGTTTTGTAAAGATGTCAGCCAATTGTTTCTCTGTGTCTACATATTCTCAATTAATGTCTTCATTTTCTAGATGGTCTCTAAGAAAGTGATATCGAATCTCAATGTGCTTAGTGCGAGAGTGATATATAGGATTCTTAGTCAAGTTGATCGTGATAATATTGTCACAGAAAATGAGTATGTGTGTGTAGTGTAAATCAAAGTCTTCTAAGGTTTGCTTCATCTACAAAATTTGTGCACAACAACGTACTGCTGCAATGTACTGAGCCTCAATAGTTGATAATGCGACATAATTTTTCTTTTTACTAAACTAAGAGACTATAGACTTACCTAGTAAATGACATGTACCGTTAGTACTTTTTCTATCCACTTTGCATTCGACAAAATCCGCATCTGAATAATCGATTATGTCAAACGACGTGATTTTGGGATACAATAAGCCGTCAGAAGAAGTACCCTTACGGTATCGGAAGATACAATTGACCGCGCACATGCATGATTCCTTAGGATTAGCTTGAAATCTTGCACGCAAGCAAACACTAAACATTATATCAGGGCAACTAGCAGTTAGATAAAGTAAACTACCTATCATACCTCGATACTTATCTATGTCGACGGATTTGTCTTGTTCATCTACATCAAGGTTGGTTGAAGTTGCCATTGGAGTGCCAAGGGGTTTGACGGATTCCAGATCGAACTTCTTTATCAAATCTTTTATGTACTTGTCTTGGTTAATGAACATCCAATTGTTGGTTTATTTGATTTGCAGTCCAAGAAAGAATTTAAGTTCTCCCATCATGCTCATATCAAACTCATTTTGCATACACTTAAAGAATTCTTGACAGAGAGATTCATCAGTAGTTCCAAAAATAATATCATCAACATAAATATTTGAATTAAAAGAAGATTTCCATTTAAAGACTTTATAAACAGTGTAATGTCAACCTTGTCTTTTGAAAAAACATTATCAAGTAGAAAAGAACCTAGACGGTCGTACCAAGCACGGGGGTTTGTTTCAAACCATATAATTCTTTCTTCAACTTGAATACATAATTAGGATTTTTGAAATCAGTAAAACCTGGAGGTTGAGCTACATAAACTTCTTCTTGTATGAAACCATTAAGAAAAGCACTCTTTATATCCATTTGAAAAAGTTTGAAGTTATAAAAACATCCAATGCGCATAACATGCGAATGGATTCTACTCTCATAACTATGGCGTAGGTTTGAGCTACGAGTTGAGCCTTGTTACGAGTGACTAAACCATTCTCATTTCATTTATTTCAGAATATCTAGCGGGTGCCAATAACCGGATGATCAATGGGCTTGGGAACAAGTTCCCAAACTTGATTCCATTCAAATTGGTTTAGTTCCTCTTGTATAGCATCTAATTAATAGTCATTACTACATGCTTCTTCAACAGTTTTAGGTTCTAGCTGTGAAATAAATGAAACACAAGAAGCTATATCTTTGGTAGAGGAACGAGTACTTATGCCCTGGGTGATCTCACCTATTATCAAGTCCTTGGGGTGATCATCCACGAATTTTACTCTTTTTGGCATACTTTCAAGGTAGCTAGTTTCGATTTCAGGTCCTGTAGACGCCTTGCTAAGTGTACTGATGTCTTCATCATCATCATTGTTGATCGTCTATTGGTTTAATTTATTGAAGGTGACGTTCATTGATTCTTCGATGATCATTGTCTTTTGTTGAAGACTCAGTACCTTTTGCTTTTGGCCGCATAACCTAAAAAGATACCATCATCGGCTTTGTCGTCAAATATACCCAAATTACCTTTAGTATTAAAAGTAAAACATTTACAACCAAAGATTTTGAAAAAAAACTTTGGGTGTTCTATCAAACCATAACTCATAGGAATTCTTCTTCGATTTAGGTCAAATTAGAGCCCTATTGAGAACATAATAAGCTGTATTGACAGCTTCTGCCCAGAAATATTTGGATAGACTAAACTGGTTCAATTTTACTCTAGCCATTTTAGATAGAGTTCTGTTCTTACGTTCTACAACTCTATTTTGTTGTGGAGTCCTAGGACAGAAGAACTCATGCAAATATCTGTGTGTGTCACAGAATTGCTGAAACTCTGTATTCTCGAATTTCTCGCTATGATCACTTCGACTACGAGTAATCATGAATCCTTTCTCATTTTATACTTTCTTACAAAATATGACGAATTCAGATAATGCATCATTCTTGCGTGCGAGAAAATATATCCATATGTATATAGAGAAATCATCTACTATTACAAATGCATATAACTTACCACCTAGGCTAGTAATTCTACTAGGCCCAAATAAATTTATATACAGTAATTGTAAAGGTCTAGTGATACTTACAGCATTTTTGGACTTAAATATGGATCGGATAGCTTTGTTCTTTTTACATTCACTACATATCGTATCTGTGTGACTCATCTCACAGTATCGATATTTATATACAGATACGTATTTTTGTATTATATTTCGTATTTTCTTGGTTTTTGGAATGCTTTAAAGGTTTTTCTAACTTTCAGATTTTTTCCTTGACCGACATACCACCAGTATAGCAGTGTATACCGACGGCATACCTATTACTCCCATTTCTCGTTATACATATTTTCAGTATACGTGTACGGAATTCTGATATTTATCAGGTGACCCATATTTTGACTTATCTTTCTTAGCCTTGCCTTGGTTTAATCTTGATTTGGTTTAATTTGGTTTGGTTCAACTTGACATGGCTTGGTTTGGATTGGTTTTAGATGAGAAGGATTTTGTATAAAAACTAACTTCTCTCTCTCCCCTCCACTAACTACATTTACTTTTTCATCTTCTTCTACATTTACTCCTCCACCAACCTAGGCAAGTACATCTTGCCAAATCTTGAACAATATTATTTTTGCCATTTTTGTTTGTTCTATTCTCTTCCTTGCATGATTCTAAGCCTATTTAGACCTTGAAGTTTTTGGTTTTGAAGTTTGTATTTTTATAGATCTAAGTTTGTAGTTTTTTCACTTTTTCTTGGTTTTGATCTCTTAAACTTTGTTATTTCTAAAATCCAAGGGTTCCATGTTATGGAAAATTTTATTCTACCCAATTTTGGTTTCTGAACCGCTTGATTTTGACTTATTTTGAGGAAGTTATGACATTCCTTGAGTTCATGGGGTTCCCCATGCACTTCGGCGTTGATTTGTAGAAGATGAACAGTCTGCACCTGCGCACTTGCGTGCAGCCTGTACCTTCCTACACAGCCTGTGCACCTTCATGTACAGCATATGCAGACTCCACAGCCTGCACAACTTCCAGCACAGACTGTACAACCTGTACACCTTTCTGCATAGACTACACCTGCACCTTCCTGTGCAAACTGCACATGCGCTTTCCTGCACAGACTGCACCTCTGCCTTCCTTGCGCAGACTTTACCTATGCTTCCTGTACAGACTGTACCCGCAGTTTTCTGCGCAGATTGCATCTGTGCTTCCTGCACATACTGCATTTGTGCTTCGCTGCGTAGACTGCACCTGCGCCTTCCTGCACAGACTGCATCTGCACTTCCCTGCACAGACTGCACCTGCACTTCCTGCGCAGACTGCACCTGCGCTTCCTCCGCAGAGTGCACTGTGCTTTTCTGCACTGCACTGTACTGCACTGCATTTTCCTGCACTTAGCCGTTTTTGCTTGTTTAAGCTATTTTGTAGCTAGAATCTTGAAAAACTCAAGACATAAAATTTGTAGATCTTTGTCTTGGCTTCAAGAATATTCTTGTTTCACCTTAATTGGAGTTCATATATGACTGATTATTTTAATTATAGTTTTTGATCTTCTTGGCATGTTTTCTTACTTGGCCTAACTTGCGACGACCCGACTTGATAACTTGTTCATATTGAACTTGACAACATGATCTCATCTTCATGATCTTGTATAGTTAGATAATAATTGTACACCCTATATACACTCGACACTAGCACATGTTTAATTATTATTCTATGTAATGTACTTACTTTTATTTATTCCTTCTCACATGCCATGATATGTCTTTCCTTTCGATTCTTTCTTATATGCTATGATATGTATTATCATGCTTTTCAGGATTTATTGTACTATATAGTCTGTACCATGTCTAGTATTTCTTTGTTGTGGCCCGTCGTGGCGCACTCATGTTACATGTCTTCTTTGATTACTAGATAGTGACCCTTCGTGGTGCACTCTTGTACATGTATTTCTTTGCTCACATGATAGTGGGACTCCCTATTTTCTCTATAGTGGCCCATCGAGGCGCACTCTTGACAAGTACTCTTGATAGGACAAGTAAACCCGACATGACATGTGAAATCTTGATTGCTGTTGCGACAACCAATCCTGACTTGTTAATTGTAATCTCTTGTCTAGACACCGTGGTTGATTTTTCTGGTTGTAATTGTACAAGCTATATGTACTACAACAAAAATACCTTTTAATGACGGCTAAAAACCGTCATTAATTAAGAACCATGACGCTTTTTTTTCTTAATCCAAGCGTTATGAAATCGGGTGTTATAAATGTTTTTCAAAGCGTTATAGATAATTCTTCCAAAAACGTCATTAATAGGTTGAATTTCTGCTACGTTTTATTTTCAAAGCATTATGGATAGTTATGTAAAACCGTTATGATTAGTTAATATGGTTTAGAAGTCAGGACATTTTGAAAGCGTTATGAATGGTTATTGTATCACATTTATAACGCTCTATACTGCATGTTATACATTCCAAATACTGCTCAATTCAATTCGAAAACAACCACTTTGAACCATATTCACAACAAAATATTGAAATGTAATATAAAGTACCATTAATCTCCATTTCATTGTCTCAAAATAGGGTACATCAACATCTCACAGATATAGAGTACTTTATTTAGCTACATTCCATTGTCTCAAAATAGAGTACTTTAGCTATCATTCTACATTTCTCAGGCCATATACATATTCTCAGAATATATAGAGTATCAAATATAGAGTACACTTCAGCTACATCAAAACTATCCATAAGAAAACATCCCATACTTTAGCTTCAACTTAGTCATATGAAGACCTGTGTCCACAATACATGTACCCTGCAAAAGATAAAACAAGGTTTAACAAATGTGATATAATGATGTATATATATGTAACTATCGGATCTTGAATGATGTATAAGTCCTGATTAAGGACACACATTAAGATCACAATTCAACATATGTTGTGGGAAACTGTTGTGTGGAGTTTCTCACTACGCCAAAACATACATTTATCAACACATTAGAAGGCAAGAAATAGGCTGAAACTGAGGACTTAATAGCCAAAAGAATGAAGCTGTAAAACTTAGGTTTGTACTATCGACCATATCAATAGGTATCAACTATATGGTATCAGTTTTGACCTATCTCATTTTTGGCCTATCTCGGTCCAAGGCCCTCAACTGATACAGACCAATATTGGCTGATACCGACATTTTAGTTCTCTTTGATGGTCAATTCAGTAAAAAAAATTTAAAGAACAAGAGAGAAGTAGGGGGAAAACAGTGTCGATATACAGGTACTCATTAGAGGGTTACCTGTAAGTCATTCGAAAAATCGTGATACCTGTAAGTCACATTCTGATGTCATGCTAGGAAAATAACTTCAATAAGAGTATCTATAAGATTTCCCAAATAATGTAGCATACATGGTAACTAATATAACTCTCCTTCAGAAGAATATGCTATAATTATATACTCTGATGGAAAGGTGTAGCAAGAAGCACATATATAGTGAAGCAATGACCATAACTTTTGCTCAAGGTAACAAATTATGAGGAGGAAAAAAATCCAATTATGTACATGGTATTTTAGCATCTATGGGTTTTAATTTAGTGTAGTTTGTAATATAATTCAGCCTGAAAGTGATTTACTTACAACCTAGTGCAGACTAAGAACGCGGGTCAATTTGCCAAATTGATTCTAAACCCAGATTTTCTACCAGTCGTGCAAATAATTAATCACTCATAAACAAGCAAATCAGATTTTCGTAGGTATATAGATCAAGTTGATTTCCAAAAGTATAGGGATATGTTGCACCTAGGCCGGAACTAAAACTGCCCAAAATCAGTCTTGCGCCTGAAAAATTATAATAGCTCCCATTGTTTCAAGAAAATCTGATTAGGGCTTGGTACAACACAAACCTGTTCACAGCAGCAGTATCATAAAATTTTGGATACAAATATAAAGAGTGCCATCACAAAAATATGTAAAAGTCGATTCTAACAGCAATCTAAATTTATTTCTCGACCACTTTACAAGCCTAAAAATTGGCCTTTTATTTTCCGTTCTAGGAGTTCCTAGAAGACTAACTAAAAAAGTAACAAGCATCAAGCTATTTTGATATATGTAATGTTTACTTGGTTTCTGATAATCACAAGCAATACTCTTTTAATGAACAATATATTACATTAGGCGCCAGCTTGTACTTTTCTCGTGAGCAATTAGCGGTGCACAATACAAGAACCTGGAATGCCATATCACGATACTAGAACATTGCTACTCGCAATAACTCAGGTTTACGAACTAATTCTGGAAAGCACAGCTAAATCCAAAAAACTTCTCAATTTGAGTGTAAAAATGCCACATATTTTATTGGATGGATATGCTTGTTGGTTCCATACCAAGAAAATCAATCCAAGGATACTTATAAACAATTAACAAATCAAGGCCGTTTGAACAAAGTCAAAGAACTAGATACTATGTTTAGTGATTTTTTTTAGAACTAATGGCTGATCTCACGAAAAAATAACTCATGGAATCAAAAAAGAAAAAGCACATAAAAAGACACAGAAAGATGCACAGTACAGTGAAATGCGGTGATTCTGATGATATTTCAATAGCCAAATATTTATCCACAAGAAAGAGAAGAAAATTAACGTGCATGAAACAAATGGGAATAACAAAAGGTAATAGGTATATAAGATGAATGTAACATCTAAAAGTTCTGAAGGGTATATTGCAGAAAAATTATGGGGAACAAGGATAAACAAACTCTATGAGAAAACCTGCAACACATCAAATTCCTATACTCAGCATTAAACCGGATAATGGAAACAAAAAAGTTTAATCTAGGTAAAAATGTTCATAAAGCAAAAAAAGTAAGAAAATTGCATGAATGTGTGGAGTGGGGATTGTGCAAATCCTCTCCACATTATTTTTTTACTGTTCGTTTTTGCAGGTTCAACTTTTTAATACAAATTTATGTCTTGCAGTGGAAAGTTGCAATGCAGAAAAAAATGCATAAGCATGTTATGCAAGGATAATGAAGCCAAAAAAAGTACAAGCAGGTAAATGTAAGGAAGTACTCCTTAGCTATGGTAAGCAACAAATATTCATATGGACACTGCACGTTAGATTAAAGGATGGTCTGCTAAGTGGATCATGTCGTAATGGTCACATATAGTAGGAATTAAAAAAAAGAAAACAATATAATCTAATATTGCACATCCAAGAAGATGACAGTATGAAAATATATCACAAGCCGATGGCACGATGAAACCTAAACCGTAAGTTACAGTTCATCATATGCATGCATCAGAGAAACATGTACACGGAACAAAGAAACAACAAAGGAAAATAAAGGCTAAAAAGAATGAAGTCTTACCAACTGTCACTTTCCATTCCCAGAATAAGTATTTTAAATACATGTACTGCTGGAATATATTTATTTAATATTTATCATGTATTGTTCTGTATTTAAATTCTTTTAATTTCTCGCTAATTATCTTTCTGCATTTTACTTTCTACTTTGCTTTTGGGTTCGGCCCGAGTTGGTTTATTTTCCGGCCTTGGATGGTTCAACATGAACCCAACTCTCCACCTACCACCACTCCTTCATTTAAAGCCCCATTTCCTTTCTCTCTCTTTATTACTTCACCATTACTCTTCTTCTTCCTTATAAACTCTCTCCCACCTACCCAGCCGTATAGGCAAGTGCCAACTTGCTTCTTGATGGATTTCTATTTTTTTTATTCCATAATCTTCCTCTCAAGATTCTTAGATACATTAGTACTTAGCATTTTCAATTTCCATGGATCATTTCATGTAGATCTAAGTTTAATATATTTTTGGATTTTTTAGGTTTTGGTCTAGTAACCTTGTTATTTTTTAAGTTTTGATGGTTCCATGTTGTAGAAAATTTCGTTCTACCCCATTTTGACCTATGGAAGTCCGAATTTGGGCTTAGAATGAAGGATTTATGGAGCTTAGAAGCAATGGCTTCATGGTTCTTCTTCTCAGAAATCGGAGAAGAAGAACAGTGCTGGCCGCATGAACTTCCGTGGCCGTATGAACTTCCGTGGCCGCATGAACTTTCGTAGCCGCATGAACTTCCGTGGCCGCATGAATTTTCGTGGCCGCATGAACTTTCATGGCCGTATGAACTTCCGTAGCCGCATGAATTTCTCGGCCGCCTGAACTCTAGCCCATGATGCCTTTTGACTGATTCTTGTCCCGAATTGACATTGATTGATATTGATTGTAACCTTGACTAATAATTGATCATGCGTTCCTAGTTGGAACTAAGAGACTGGCTAGTTGTCTTATTTAAATTGAATGAATGAGACACGTTCATATTAACTATGAACTATTATAATCGATTGGCCAATCCCGAACATTGGCATATAGATACATGCAGGCTACAATTTATTTATTTATTTTACAAAAGCAGCATGTGTACTTTATGGTAAAGGCATGATTATTCCGTGGTTAGTTTTAATTGTTGCATTACGTTATGTAAGACCTACAACCTAACCGCACGGGTATCGTTGTAGAGTTGGGCATATCGTACTTTGTATGGAAGTACTCCTTCTGAATGACCATGATCCACGGCATGGAATTTCACGTAACATAGAGGCTGCTAAGTTAAATAAAATAATGATTGCATGGAGAGAATGGATTCTCGAGTTCTTATATGGCAGCCCTCTTTGGGACTATTAGTGCCCGACAGGCCGGCTGGTTCCTACAGATACTGCAAATCTGTCACACGAGCAGGGAGCGGTATCTGCTTATATTATTTATTGTATATTGATGACGGGCGTCCCGCTGGGACTCGTCTAATTCATGATTGGCGCAATTGATTAATTGGATAGACTAGCCTTACTTGCACATAGTAAGAACTGAGGAATCCTTATTGCATAATTCCAGGATAACTTGGAACTCACCGTAGCAAGCCGTAGTAGTTGCGTGGCCGTTTAAGTTGACTTGTTTGTGTACTATACCTACTATGTTAACTAATCGAGATGATCAGAATGTCAGGATACGACGGGCCAACTTCTGTCCTTGTTTGGTTGGGAAGTTGGTTCGAAGTATCGTGATGTTATGTGAATCCCAGTAGCAAGCAGAGATCTATATATCATATTCTCTTATTACTGGTTCCAATTTCTCATATCGTGCTTCCTTGCTGTACTTGCTATTAGAGGTCTAACCTCTCTGGTTTTGCATGGCCAGATTTAGAGCCGGTTCCCGAGGCCTCAGCTTACTTCCACCTCCAAGATGGTCAATACTAGAGGAATGATTGCAGGAGGACTCGAGTGGGTTCCTTACTTCCCCGCTAGTTTTGTTACTTACTTTATATTTTACCGTTTGGCACCGACATGTTAGTCGGATCGTCTTGTACTTACTTTTACATAATTATAACTAAGTCAGGCTGCAGCTGATAACAATTGTGTATACTTTGCTACACCATCTGGCTATATTTTGTTAAGCCAGATATCAAGAACATTTTGACTGAGCGTTCGGGACGTCTTACTGCTTTATCTTACATGTTCTCTATTACTGTTTCTTGTTTGAATGATTGAGATAATAGATGTGAAGCGACCATAGCGAGACTTTCATGTAGTATGTACCCCCTCGTCTTTTAGACAGTATTGATCGTATTATACGGTATTCCTCTACCCGTAATACATAGCTGGCTGAGTCATTCCCCCATTCTCCAGTATTCTGGTTCTGGGGCGTGACAAGGTTTTAGTGGTGGCCCATGCAGGTCTGATTTCAGACTTGTGGGGTGTTTTAATTTATAGGATGTCTCAATCACACATGTTCTCCCTTGATCTCATGATTCGTTGTTCCCAACCCTAGCTTGACATTTTGATATCCTTCGACTTCATTGATCCTTTATGTCCGGTTATTTGATTGCTCTCTTGTCCCTTTCCTTAGGGGCACTTCGTCTGCATCTGTCAGAACTGGACAGCAACAACAAGGGCAACATGACCAGGTTGGTCAGCTGCAAGGGCCAGTACTACCTCAAGAGACTATCCAAAAAGAAGTGATAGTGGAACCAGCAGTTGGACCGCAGTATCTGGAGCTTCCTACACCACCAATAGTTCTACCTACCCCTGTGGAGGTGGACACACCAGCCCTTCTGGAGATCATGAGAGGGATGATGGCTACTCAGCAACATCAGATGTTAGCCCAGCAGCACATGCACGCTCAATTGCAAGAGCAGAATGTACGACTCAACAAAGGATTGCAGACGGCTTTAGAAAGAGGGGCGAGGACAGATTCAGGAGCATCAACCAGATTTTTCAAGTACAACCCCCGCCGTTTCGAGGGCACGGAAGATGCCATCTCAGCAGATGCATGGCTTAAGGATATTGAGGCTATTTTGACAGCCGCTAAGGTGTCGGCAGAAGAACGTGTGGATCAGGTAAAGTTGTTACTTCAGGATCTCGCACGTGATTGGTGGAAATCAGAGGAAGTGGGCATTAGACGTCCTATTGCTTGGGACGATTTTACTGTAAGGTTCAAGACCAAGTACTATAGAGTTGTGGCACAGTTTGAGCTACAACAGAAGTTTATCAACCTCAAGCAGGACGACAAGATGGTAGATGCTTATGCAGCAGAGTTCTGCAGATTGAGTAGGTTTACCCCAGAGATGGTAGCAACGGAGAGCTAGAGGGCTATGAGGTAATTCGGGCCGAGTTTGCCTAGAACTCTGTTAAGGTAATTTTGCACAGAATCTAAAATATCACTTTGTATTATTATTCCTTTTCAATTATTTAATTCCAAGATTAGTAATTTTAAATTTCAATTAATATAATTAAATTTATTTTACAAACTAATTTTGTTATGTAGCGACTGTCTCAGATTAGCTGTAGGGATACTGTCCCAGCTAACGAAGGTCCACCGGGGACGCTTAAATACCGCTTCGGTTTAGCCGTAGCCGTGGTGACAGACAAACCCTTTGTAGACTTGTCTCGAAAACAGTTTTTACGTATTGAAAATTAATTAATAAGATAAAATTAATTAATATTATTGACATCTAAAATTTCTAATTTTTGACGTAAATTATTGAATCGATCTTCTGCTAAAGGTTTTGTAAAGATGTCAGCCAATTGTTTCTCTGTGTCTACATATTCTCAATTAATGTCTTCATTTTCTAGATGGTCTCTAAGAAAGTGATGTCGAATCTCAATGTGCTTAGTGCGAGAGTGATATATAGGATTCTTAGTCAAGTTGATCGTGATAATATTGTCACAGAAAATGAGTATGTGTGTGTAGTGTAAATCAAAGTCTTCTAAGGTTTGCTTCATCTACAAAATTTGTGCACAACAACGTACTGCTGCAATGTACTGAGCCTCAATAGTCGATAATGCGACATAATTTTTCTTTTTACTAAACTAAGAGACTATAGCCTTACCTAGTAAATGACATGTACCGTTAGTACTTTTTCTATCCACTTTGCATTCGGCAAAATCTGCATCTGCATAATCGGTTATGTCAAAGGACGTGATTTTGGGATACAACAAGCCGTCAGAAGAAGTACCCTTACGGTGTCGGAAGATACGATTGACTGCGCACATGCGTGATTCCTTAGGATTAGCTTGAAATATTGCACACAAGCAAACACTAAACATTATATCAGGGCAACTAGTAGTTAGATAAAGTAAACTACCTATCATACCTCGATACTTATGTATGTCGACGGGTTTGTCTTGTTCATCTACATCAAGCTTGGTTGAAGTTGCCATTGGAGTGCCAAGGGGTTTGACAGATTCCAGATCGAACTTCTTTATCAAATCTTTTATGTACTTGTCTTGGTTAATGAACGTCCAATTGTTGGTTAATTTGATTTGTAGTCCAAGAAAGAATTTAAGTTCTTCCATCATGCTCATATCAAACTCATTTTGTATACACTTAAAGAATTATTGACAGAGAGATTCATCAGTAGTTCCAAAAATAATATCATCAACATAAATATTTGAATTAAAAGAAGATTTCTATTTAAAGACTTTATAAACAGTGTAATGTCAACCTTGTCTTTTGAAAAAACATTATCAAGTAGAAAAGAACCTAGACGGCCGTACCAAGCACGGGGGTTTGTTTCAAAACATATAATTCTTTCTTCAACTTGAATACATAATTAGGATTTTTGAAATCAGTAAAACCTGGAGGTTGAGCTACATAAACTTCTTCTTGTATGAAACCATTAAGAAAAGCACTCTTTATATCCATTTGAAAAAGTTTGAAGTTATGAAAACATGCAAATGCGCATAACATGCGAATGGATTCTAATCTCATAACTATGGCGTAGGTTTGAGCTACGAGTTGAGCCTTGTTACGAGTGACTAAATAATTCTTATTTCATTTATTTTGGAATATCTAGCGGGTGCCAATAACCGGATGATAAATGGGCTTGGGAACAAGTTCTCAAACTTTATTCCATTCAAATTGGTTTAGTTTCTCTTGCATAGCATCTAATTAATAGTCATTACTACATGCTTCTTCAATAGTTTTAGGTTCTAGCTGTGAAATAAATGAAACACAAGAAGCTATATCTCTGGTAGAGGAACGAGTACTTATGCCCTGGGTGATCTCATCTATTATCAAGTCCTTGGGGTGATCTTCCACGAATTTTACTCTTTTTAGCATACTTTCAAGGTAGCTAGTTTCGATTTCAGGTCCTGTAGACGCCTTGCTAGGTGTACTGATGTCTTCATCATCATCATCATTGTTGATCGTCTGTTGGTTTAATTTGTCGAATGTTACGTTCATTGATTCTTCGATGATCATTTTCTTTTTGTTGAAGACTCAGTACCTTTTGCTTTTGGCCGCATAAACTAAAAAGATACCATCATCGACCTATTCGTCAAATATACCCAAATTACCTTTAGTATTAAAAGTAAAATATTTGCAACCAAAGATTTTCAAAAATAAACTGTGGGTGTTCTATCAAACCATAACTCATAAGGATTCTTCTTCGACTTAGGTCGAATTAGAGCCCTATTGAGAACATAATAAGCTGTATTGACAGCTTCTGCCCAGAAATATTTGGGTAGACTAAACTGGTTCAATATTACTCTAGCCATTTTAGATAGAGTTCTGTTATTACGTTCTACAACTCCATTTTGTTGTGGAGTCCTAGGACAGGAGAACTCATGCAAATATCTGTGTGTGTCATAGAATTGCTGAAACTCTGTATTCTCGAATTTCCCGCTATGATCACTTCGAATACGAGTAATCATGAATCCTTTCTCATTTTATACTTTCTTACAAAATTTGACGAATTCAGATAATGCATCATTCTTGCGTGCGAGAAAATATATCCATATGTATATAGAGAAATCATCTACTATTACAAATGCATATAACTTACCACCTAGGCTAGTAATTCTACTAGGCCCAAATAAATTCACATACAGTAATTGCAGAGGTCTAGTGATACTTACATCATTTTGGGGCTTAAATATGGATCGGGTAGCTTTGTTCTTTTTACATTCACTACATATCGTATCTGTGTGACTCGTCTCACAGTATCGGTATTTATATACAGATACATATTTTTGTATTATATTTTGTATTTTCTTGGTTTTTGGAATGCTTTAAAGGTTTTTCTAACTTATAGATTTTCTCCTTGACCGACATACCACCAGTATAGCAGTGTATACCGACGGCATACCTGTCACTCCTATTTTCCGTTATACGTATTTTCAGTATACGTGTACGGAATTCTGATATTTATCAGGTGACCCATATTTTGACTTATCTTTCTTAGCCTTGCCTTGGTTTAATCTTGACTTGGTTTAATTTGGTTTGGTTCAACTTGACATGGCTTGGTTTGGGTTGGTTTTAGATGAGAAGGATTTTGTATAAAAACTAACTTCTCTCTCTCTCCTCCATTAACTACATTTACTTTTTTATCTTCTTCTACATTTACTCCTCCACCAACCTAGGCAAGTACATCTTGCCAAATCTTGAACAATATTATTTTTGCTATTTTTGTTTGTTCTATTCTCTTCCTTGCATGATTCTAAGCCTCTTTAGACCTTGAAGTTTTGGTTTTGAAGTTTGCATTTTTATAGATCTAAGTTTGTAGTTTTCTCGGTTGTTCTTGGTTTTGATCTCTTAAACTTTGTTATTTCTAAAATCTAAGGGTTCCATGTTGTGGAAAATTTTATTCTACCCAATTTTGGTTTCTGAACCGCTTGATTTCGACTTATTTTGAGGAAGTTATGGCATTCCTTGAGTTCATGGGGTTCCCCATGCACTTCGGTGCTGATTTGTAGAAGATGAACAGTCTGCACCTGCGCACTTGCGTGCAGCCTGCACCTTCCTACACAGCCTGTGTACCTCCATGTGCAGCCTATGTATACTCCACAGCCTGCACAACTTCCAGCACAGACTGCACAACCTGTGCACCTTTTCTGCATAGACTACACCTGCACCTTCCTGTACAAATTGCACATGCGCTTTCCTGCACAGACTGCACCTCTACCTTCCTTGCGTAGACTTCACCTGTGCTTCCTGTACAGACTGCACCTGCACTTTTCTACGCAGATTGCATCTGTGCTTCCTGCACAGACTGTATTTGTGCTTCGCTGCGTAGACTGCACCTGCACCTTCCTGCACAGACTGCATCTGTACTTCCCTGTGCAGACTGCACATGCGCTTCATGCACAGACTGCACCTGTGCTTCCTGCGCAGACTGCACCTGCGCTTCCTCCGTAGAGTGCACTGCGCTTTTCTGTACTGCACTGTACTGCACTGCATTTTCCTGCACTTAGCCGTTTTTGCTTGTTTAAGCTATTTTGTAGCTAGAATCTTGAAAAACTCAAAACATAAAATTTGTAGGTCTTTGTCTTGGCTTCAAGAATCTTCTTGTTTCACCTTAATTAGAGTTCATATGCGACTGATTATTTTAATTATAGTTTTTGATCTTCTTGGCATGTTTTCTTACTTGGCCTAACTTGCGACGACCCGACTTGATAACTTGTTCATATTGAACTTGACAACATGATCTCATCTTCATGATCTTGTATAGTTAGATAATAATTGTACACCCTATATATGCTCGAGACTAGCACATGTTCAATTATTATTCTATGTAATGTACTTACTTTTATTTATTCCTTCTCATATGCCATGATATGTCTTTCCTTTCGATTCTTTCTTATATGCTATGATATGTATTATCATGCCTTCCCGAATTTATTGTACTCTATAGTCTGTACCATGTCTAATATTTCTTTGTTGTGGCCCGTCGTGGCGCACTCATGTTACATGTCTTCTTTGCTTACTAGATAGTGACCCTTCGTGGTGCACTCTTGTACATGTATTTCTTTGCTCACATGACAGTGGGACTCCCTATTTTCTCTATAGTGGCCCATCGAGGCGCACTCTTGACAGGACAAGTAAACCCGACATGACATGTGAAATCTTGATTGCTGTTGCGACAACCAATCCTGACTTGTTAATTGTAATCTCTTGTCTAGACACCGTGGTTGATTTTTCTGGTTGTAATTGTACAAGCTATATGCACTACAACAAAAATACCTTTTAATGACGGTTAAAAACCGTCATTAATTAAGAACCATGACGCTTTTTTTTCTTAATCCAAGCGTTATAAAATCGGGTGTTATAAATGTTTTTCAAAGCGTTATAGATAATTCTTCCGAAAACGTCATTAATAGGTTGAATTTCTGCTACGTTTTATTTTCAAAGCCTTATGGATAATTATGTAAAACCGTTATGATTAGTTAATATGGTTTAGAAGTCAGGACATTTTGAAAGCGTTATGAATGGTCATTGTATCACATTTATAACGCTCTATACTGTATGTTATACATTCCAAATACTGCTCAATTCAATTCGAAAACAACCACTTTGAAACATATTCACAACAAAATATTGAAATGTAATATAAAGTACCATTAATCTCTATTTCATTGTCTCAAAATAGGGTACATCAACATCTCACAGATATAGAGTACTTTATCTAGCTACATTCCATTGTCTCAAAATAGAGTACTTTAGCTATCATTCTACATTTCTCAAGCCATATACATCTTTTCAAAATATATAGAGTATCCAATATAGAGTACACTTTAGCTACATCAAAACTATCCACATGAAAACATTCCACACTTTAGCTTCAACTTAGTCACACGAAGACCTGTGTCCACAACACATGTACCATGCAAAAGATAAAACAAGGTTTAATAAATGTGATATAATGATGTATATATGTAACTATCGGATCTTGAATGATGTATAAGTCATGATTAAAAACACACATTAAGATCACAATTCAACATATGTTATGGGAAACTGTTGTGTAGAGTTTCTCATTACGCCAAAACATACATTTATCAACACATTAGAAGGCAAGAAATAGGCTGAAACTGAGGACTTAATAGCCAAAAGAATGAAGCTGTAAAACTTAGGTTTGCACTATCGAACATATCAATAGGTATCAACTATATGGTATCAGTTTTGACCTATCTCATTTTTGGCCTATCTCGGTCCAAGGACCTCAACTGATACATACGAATATTGGCTGATACCGACATTTTAGTTCTCTTTGATGGTCAATTCAGTAAAAAAAATTTAAATAACAAGAGAGATTAGGGGGAAAACAGTGTCGATATGCAAGTACTCATTAGAGGGTTACCTGTAAGTCACTTGAAAAACTGGGATACCTGTAAGTCACATTCTGATGTCTTGCTAGGAAAATAACTTCAATAAGAGTATCTACAAGATTTCCCAAATAATGTAGCAGACATGGTAACTAATATAACTCTCCTTCAGAAGAATATGCTATAATTATATACTCTGATGGAAAGGTGTAGCAAGCAGCACATATATAGTGAAGCAATGACCATAACTTTTGCTCAAGGTAACAAATTAGGAGGGTCAGTTGGCCAAATTGATTCTAAACCCAGATTTTCTACCAGTCGTGCAAATAATTAATCACTCATAAACAAGCAAACCAGATTTTCATAGGTATATAGATCAAGTTGATTTCCAAAAGTATAGGGATATGTTGCACCTAGGCCGGAACTAAAATTGCCCAAAATCAGTCTAGCGCCTGAAAATTTATAATAGCTCCCACTATTTCAAGAAAATCTGATTAGGGCTTGGTACAACACAAACCTGTTCACAGCAGCAGTATCATAAAATTTTGGATCTAATATAAAGAGTGCCATCACAAAAATATGCAAAAGTCGATTCTAACAGCAATCTAAATTTATTTCTCGACCTCTTTACAAGATTAAAACAGGCCTATTATTTTCCGTTCTAGGAGTTCCTAGAAGACTAACTAAAAAAGTAACAAGCATCAAGCCATTTTGATATATGTAATGTTTACCTGGTTTCTAATAATCACAAGCAATACTCTCTTAATAAACAATATATTACATTAGACGCCAGCTTGTACTTTTCTCGTGAGCAATCAGCGGTACACAATACAAGAACCTGGAATGCCATATCACGATACTATAACATTGCTACTCGCAATATCTCAGGTTTACGAACTAATTCTGGAAAGCACAGCTAAATCCAAAAACTTCTCAATTTGAGTGTACAAACGCCACATATTTTATTGGATGGATATGCTTGTTGGTTCCATACCAAGAAAATCAATCCAAGGATACTTATAAACAATTAACAAATCAAGACCGTTTAAACAAAGTCAAAGAACTAGATCCTATGTTTAGTGAAACCTTTTTAGAACTAATGGCTGATCTCACGAAAAAATAACTCATGGAATCAGAAAAGAACAAGCACATAAAAAGACACAGAAAGGTGCACAGTACAGTGAAATGCGGTGATTCTGATAATATTTCAATAGCCAAATATTTATCCACAAGAAAGAGAAGAAAATTAATGTGCATGAAACAAATGGGAATAACAAAAGGTAATAGGTATATAAGATGAATGTAACATCTAAAAGTTCTGAAGGGTATATTGCAAAAAAATTATAGGAAACAAGGATAAAAAAACTCTATGAGAAAACCTGCAACACAGCAAATTCCCATACTCAGCATTAAACCGGATAATGGAAACAAAAAAGTTTAATCTAGGTGAAAATGTTCATAAAGCAAAAAAAGTAAGAAAATCGCATGAATGTGTGGAGTGGGGATTGTGCAAATCTTCTTCACATTATTTTTTACTGTTCGTTTTTGCAGGTTCAACTTTTTAATACAAATTTATGTCTCGCAGTAGAAAGTTGCAATGCAGAAGAAAATGCATAAGCATGTTATGCAAGGATAATGAAGCCAAAGAAAGTATAAGCAGGTAAATATAAGGAAGTACTCCTTAGCGATGGTAAGCAAAAAATATTCATATGGACATTGCACGTTAGATTAAAGGATGGTCTGCTAAGTGGATCGTGTCATAATGGTCACAACATAGTAGGAATTAAAAAAAAGAAAATAATATAATCTAATATTGCACATCCAAGAAGATGACAGTATGAAAACATATCACAAGCAGATGGCACGATGAAAACCTAAATCGTAAGTTACAGTTCATCATATGCATGCATCAGAGAAACATGTGCACGAAACAAAGAAACAACAAAGGAAAATAAAGGCTAAAAAGAATGAAGTCTTACCAACTGTCACTTTCCGTTCCCAGAATACGTATTTTAAATACATGTACTGCTGGAATGTATTTATTTAATATTTATCATATATTTTTCTGTATTTAAATTCCTTTAATTTCTCGCTAATTATCTTTCTGCATTTTACTTTCTGCTTTGCTTTTGGGTTCGGCCCGAGTTGGTTTATTTTTCGGCCTTGGATGGTTCAACATGAACCCAACTCCCCACCTACCACCACTCCTTCATTTAAAGCCCCATTCCTTTTCTCTCTCTTCATTACTTTACCATTACTCTTCTTCTTCCTTATAAACTCTCCCCCACCTACCCAGCCGCATAGGCAAGTACCAACTTGCTTCTTGATGGATTTCTATTTTTGTTGTTCCATAGTCTTTCTCTTAAGATTCTTAGATACTTTAGTACTTAGCATTTTCAATTTCTATGGCTCATTTCATGTAGATCTAAGTTTAATATATTTTTAGATTTCTTAGGTTTTGATCTAGTAACTTTGTTATTTTCAAGTTTTGATGGTTCCACGTTGTAGAGAATTTCGTTCTACCCTATTTTGACCAATAAAAGTTCGGATTTGGGCTTGGAATGAAGGATTTATGGAGCTTAAAAGCAATGGCTTCATGGTTCTTCTTCTCAGAAATCGGAGAAGAAGAACAGTGCTGGCCGCATGAACTTCCGTAGATGCATGAACTTCCGTAGCCGTATAAATTTTCGTGGCCGCATGAACTTCCGTGGCCGCATGAACTTCCGTGGCCGCATGAACTTCCATAGCCGCATGAACTTTCGTGGCCGCATGAACTTCCGTGGCCGCATGAACTTCCGTAGCCGCATGAATTTACGTGGCCGCATGAACTTCCGTGGCCGCATGAACTTCCGTAGCCGCATGAACTTCCGTGGCCGCATGAACTTTCGTAGCCACATGAATTTCCCAGCTGCATGAACTCTAGCCCATTATGCCTTTTGACTGATTCTTGTCCCGAATTGACATTGATTGATATTGATTGTGACCTTGACTGATAATTGATCATGCGTTCCTAGTTGGAAGTAAGAGACTGGCTAGTCGTCTTATTTAAATTGAATGAATGAGACACGTTCATATTAACTATGAACTATTGCAATCGATTGGCCAATCCCGAATATTGGCATATAGATACATGCAGGCTATAATTTATTTATTTATTTTACAAAAGCAGCATGTGTACTTTATAGTCAGTGCATGATTATTCCGTGGTTAGTTTTAATTATTGCATTACGCTATGTAAGACCTATAACCTAACCGCACGGGTATCATTGTAGAGTTGGGCATATCGTAATTTGTACGGAAGTACTCATTCTGAATGACCATGATCTACGGTATGGGATTTCACTTAACATAGAGGCTACTAAGTTAAATAAAATAATGATTGTATGGAGAGAATAGATTCTCGATTTCTTACATGGCATCCCTCTTTAGGACTATTAGTGCCCGACAGGCCGGCTGGTTCCCATAGATACTACAAATCTGTCACACGAACAGGGAGCGATATCTGCTTATATTATTTATTATATATTGATGACGGGCGTCCCGCTGGGACTCGTCTAATTCATGATTGGCGCAATTGATTGATTGGATAGACTAGCCTTGCTTGCATATAGTAAGAACTGAGGAATCCTTATTGCATAATTCCAGGATAACCTGAAACTCACCGTAGCAAGCCGTAGTAGTTGCATGGCCGTTTAAGTTGACTTGTTTGTGTACTACTATGTTAACTAACCGAGATGATCAGAATGTCAGGATACGACGGGCCAACTTCTGTCCTTGTTTGGTTGGGAAGTTGGTTCGAAGTGTCGTGATGTTATGTGAATCCCTGTAGCAAGCAGAGATCTATATATCATATTCTCTTATTACTGGTTCCAATTTCTCATATCGTGCTTCCTTGCGGTACTTTCTATTAGAGGTCTAACCTCTCTGGTTTTGCATGGCCAGATTTAGAGCCGGTTCCCGAGGACTCAGCTTACTTCCACCTCCAAGATGGTCAATACTAGAGGAATGATCGCAGGAGGACTCGAGTGGGTTCCTTACTTCCCCGCTAATTTTGTTACTTACTTTATATTTTACCGTTTGGCACCGACATGTTAGTCGGATCGTCTTGTACTTACTTTTACATAATTGTAACTAAGTCAGGCTGCAGCTGATAACAATTGTGTGTACTTTGTTACACCATCTGGCTATGTTTTGTAAAGCCAGATATCAAGAACATTTTGACTGAGCGTTCGGGACGCCTTACAGCTTTATCTTACATGTTCTCTATTACTGTTTCTAGTTTGAATGATTGAGACAATAGATGTGAAGCGATCATAGCGAGACTTTCATGTAGTATGCACCCCCTCGTCTTTTGGACAACATTGATCGTATTATACGGTATTCCTCTACCCGTAATACGTAGCTGGCTGAGCCATTCCCCCGCTCTCCAGTATTCTGGTTCTGGGGCGTGACACCAACCAGCTTCAATGTCAATTTAGCACACTGCAAAAGAAAAAGAAATAAACAGATCAATAAGATAACATAGACAGAGATAAAGAAATTATAAGTGATGGGAAAATTGACAAACAAGGTGAGAAAATTAAAATAAGTAAGACCAAGGGAAAGTAGGGTCACTGACTAGATTTTAACAGTTCTAATATAAAAACAGTTACACTCTAAAAATTCACTTGTATTAGAGATCAACGGATATCGATCAACAACTTAGAGATCAGCAACTTAGAGATCAACGGATATTAATTTTTTTTCAATACCTTTACTATTAAATTCATGGGTTGACATCGAATACATAAAACAAGATATTTTGCACAGCATACATTCCTGTTACTGGAGATAAATTTCTCTACAACCACTTAAATTGCTCTACAACCACAAATGGATCCGAACAATTTAATGTACTATTATTATCTAGCCTTTGACTTCTTATAGCAGGTAATTCATCACATTAACCCTTCCAGATATAGAAGGGAACCAAATTTCACAACTTCAAAATTCATTACATACCCTAATCAATACTGGAATTGGAACAGAACTCTCTACGTCGCAACAAATGAAGTATTAATGAAAGTTTGAAACCACTCAAATTTCTCTAATTCTGAAATTGAATAGAATGAATAAGAAGACTAACATTCCCTAAGCCTTAATTTTTCAATTTTTAGGGTAGGTAATCAACTCATAACCCCTTCTTGATGCAGATTAGACACTAAAGTTCAATAACTTAACAAAGTCGACCAAGAACTAAGGGTGTTTTGAACCTTTGGAACTTGGGGAAGCTAAAGAATCCAAGAAAGGAAACGATTTTTGTCCATTCTATCCCAACCAGCGTTTCCAAATCCAAAAAAAATGTTCAATTCCTAAGATTTTTCATAAAAAGGTAAAACTTCACTACTGAATGCCAGCTGAAGAGTAGAAGTAGCAACATCATTTCAACACCTCAACAGAGGTGACCGGACCTCCAGACCCACTAAAAATTCTACAATGGACAATAAACCGAGAGAAATAACTAGCGATCTCACCGACCTGGAACAGATTTCTTCGATAGATCCCTCCGTCCGTCGACTAGAGGCGGATCCGCAGCGAAAACCCCAGAGATCGACGCCAAGGCAGAGCCGACAAAGAGTCCAACCGCGAGGGAGCGACGGAGGAGCGCCATCGTCGCCGGATTTTGCAGTGGGGAGTATGACCGGTCTCGTCCGATTTTACATCAAGGAAGATAAATTAGGGTTAGGGTTTGCTTTTCTAGAGTTAGGGTATGGATGGAGGAAGAAGGAGGAAGGAGGGAGAAGAAAGCCCGGGAGAGAACCAAGAGGAAGAGTGACGAGAGAGGAGAGCATTATAACGGCGGGAGAGGAGCGGGCTGAGGGGAGTTCGGGAGCGGGGAGCGGGAGGAGAAAGAGAGAAGGAGAAAGAGAGAAGGAGAAAGGGTAGAGACTTTTCCTTAAATGTGGGACTAAGTGCAGGAGAGTCGAGGTTTCGACTTAAATTTTAGTATTTTTTTATAATGCGTATCACTGAGAGACAATCAATAACGTTTATATAGAAAACCATCATAGAATATAGTCTTGCTGAACTTTGATGACGCTTCTTTATCAACCGTCATGAAATCCACTTTTCAAGCGTCATTAATAGGTCTTTTTGTTGTAGTGATGTCTCGTCTTGCATCATGTTTAGGACATGGATTTTTGGTTACCACGTTCAGGGATTCATAATGAATCTGACTAGGTTAAACGACTAGATTGATCAACATATAGAAAGATTTCTCAGTTACATGCAATCCCGTTATTGTAGTGCCCCGCTCCGCGAAGGCACTAGATAGACAGAAAGATCGGATTGCTGGCTTAGCAATAGAAGACGATTGATCCGGGTGAGTGGACAAAATCTCATTTGCTGATTTGCTTACGCCTAATAAGAATCTGAGTTTTTGATTGTATGCTATTGTTAATAACAAGACAAGTAAATTATTGAGTATGCTTTTAAGAGAATCCACATGCTACCATGCTAAGAACAAGAAAAGAGATAAACTGCATGCTAAGAAGTAAAATTGTTGCTTGCTAATAAGAAACGAACTGATGCCTGTATGCTAAAGTAGAGATATTGCCTTAAATCAATGAACTGTTGCCATGCTAATAAGAAAAGAAATGAGATTACTTATTGCCTCAAACTAGTATGCTTTCAAAGGTAAAATGATATGCTATATCTGTATAGAACTGTTGTTACGTTCCAAGAAAATGAATGATTGCTTGCCCCTCAAAGATGTTCTGAATGCTGGTCATGTACAGTCGGACTTGAACATATTACAAGGAAATTGAAATGGTACCCTGAGGTAAATGCTATACCTCAGGAAATGTTGAAAGAGATAAATATTACGCCTCGAAAATGTTGAAAAAGGTAAATGATACACCTCGGAAATGCCGAAAGAGGTAAATGCTACACCTCGGAGATATTAAAAGAGGTAAATGCTACACCTCGGAAATGTTATGCCTGTTAGCGACATGCTGAATCAAAGAGTCACAACTGCCAATTCAGTCTGCATGTGTCAAGAATGTTCTGCTGAGAGCTATCAATACAAAGATGAACATGAAATAATGTTGGTTTTATCGTGCTTATGCTAATCCTTGTCTTATGCAAGGATGGATGGTCGGCTATGGTAAGAATCACTTAAAAGTGATACATATGTACTGCTTAAGTCTTGGACATGAATTGCTTGCAGAGATTTATCTATGCCATGAAATGCTATGTTCCACTAAAGAAATGATATGATTTAGTGCTTATAAATGTCCCTAAGAGTTGCTTGAACAAAAAAATGAATATGCTCATGAAACACGCTGCGCACTGCACATGAAATGAATAGTCCCTTGTATGCTTGACATAAAAAGAAAAGAAATAAACTGTAGCTTTTCAAAATGTTTTCAAAGAGATGTAAACTGACTCTGTATGCATGGAATGAACATAGGTAAAATTAGCAAGATCACATCACAAGCAAATATTTTCTCATTAAATAAATAGTGATCATTTCAGAAGAATGTAGCCCCCTTTGTTCACAATCACCAATATGCTGATATACTGACCCACCATCAGTCTGTATGCAGGTGCAATATGCATTGAGAAGGATAGTCTGAAGCGATAGCCCGAGCCTCATCCTCAGGAGCCAAAAATCAGAAGAGATGCCAAGAGTTGACATCTGTTGCAAGAGTTGGTTTTGTATATAAAGGGATGTAATGTATGAGAACGGGATCATTGTAATATGTAAGTTCTGAGAGAATGTAACATTGTATCAGAGAGAATTGAGAGCTTGTAATCTGTTCAAATGAAATCAGTAAAGGGAATTGTTTTTTGTTACCATTGTGTTCAATGCATGTATTCTGAAATATGTCCGATGCTGCTTCAATTATCTGTTTTACGTTCCGCTACGTATTGTCAACCTTGACTATCTTGTCTTGCTTCAGGTATTGGTCTTGTACAAGCACAACTTAGGCTTGCACGGCATCACGCCTTAGCGAGGATGAACGATCCCAAAGAGCCCGAAGCGAGGAGGAAAGGACTCTACGGGATCGGGGCGTGACAGTTATCCCGGCCACACTAGTGGACTTGTAGCCTGCCATCGAGTAGGGCACATTTCTAGTACACTGCCATATGTTGCACTCTAAGTCACCTAATAATGCTTGATAACTCTTATAACCTCGCCTGGATAACCTGGATAGTCTGTAGGGTATGTGACTGCGGGAAATATCTCAACTGCATCTTGTTAGTAATTAGGATTATGATAACCCTAGTTAGCTAATGTATAAAACCATACTCATTGCTTGGCCATGATCGTTGTATGGAGTCCAGTCTAGTCTAGTTTTGTCTAGATAGTTTCCGAATTTGTTTATTTCAGTACATCATTGTTTATGCTTTACTTTTGCCGGTAAATAATTAGAGACTAAGTTCTGTTTAGGAGAAGGGTTACAACCTCGGTCCTTATTTGATTTACGGGTTGTAACTTGGGTTCCGGAATAGTTCCTAATTCATCTTATCCTTTATCGTTCTATATAGTTCTTACATGCTCACATGTCTCAGCTATCTAATATGCGCATATGTACCAGTTATCTAACATGCCCACATGTTCCAGTTATCTTATATGCTCATATATACCATTTTTTGTACATTAATCAGTTTAAGTCACATGTTCACATGCTTCCTTTTAATTCACATGTCCCTAGTTTACATTATGTCACATATTATTTACTTTATGCTCCAGGTTGCTTTGATTATTGTCTTTTCTATTCTCGGGATAAGTGCATTGGTAGTGTACGAGTCTCGATCCATATTTACTTATTTTTGTCTCTATCAATTGGTATGTTAGTTATTGCTGGTTTTATTTCATAGTTTGGCTTCCTTTGTGGTACTTACTATCGGGGGTCTGACCCGACTGGTTTTGTTTGGCCAGATCTGATAGAGGAGCCCGGAGGATCTTCCGTACCATCTACTCGATGGTGACTACCCGAAGCACCAGAGTACCTTAGGGGTTTTTCTTATATCATTCATCCACTAGTTGTGTACATTATTCTTTTATGGTGTTTAGCCTCTGAGCACGTGTTTAGTTCGTATTTTGGATCTTAACATTTAGCCTACGGGCCTAAACATGATTTACGCATTCTAGACTATAGCTAGAGTAATCATGTACTCTTTCTACTTCTTTACTTTGTATTACTAGCTTCATGATCTTCCATGTATATATAGTTTGGGACGTTTTACTATTTTATGTCTAATGATCATACTTCTTGTACTTTGCACATTTGCCAGTGATTGAGATATCTAGGATTGCTTGACCTCGGATTGACTGTTAGATTGTAGTAGTAACCCCCATGTCTATACAGCTTATACGTTATTTCGGGGTACTGGAGTACCTTGGAATACGTAGTTGGCCTGGTCCGTCCCTGCTTGCCAGTATTCTGGTTCTGGGGCATGACAGTATCCTTCTTGAAGACGATGTCCGGCAAGACTCGTACCAATTTCTTCGTGGATAATCTTGAAATTATGTCCATGTTTGCATGATCAAGTCTCAGGTGCCATAATTGACTCTTATCGTTCTTGGCGAGTAAGCATCTACCTACTTTGTTAGCATCTTCCAATAAATAGAAAAAATATATGTTGTCTTCCCTAATACCTTCAAATATAGTACTACCAGTTGAACTATCAACTATAGTACATTTGTCTTTGACAAAGTTAATACCATAATCATTGTCAGCTAAATGCTTATGTTGAGTAGGTTATGTTTTAACTTAGTTACTAGACAAACATCTTTAATCACGGGGTAGAGAGCCTTACCAATGTTGTCGATACCTACTATATACCCTTTTAAGTTGTTACCGAAGGAGACATATCCTTCTTTCTTCTTCATTAGTGTTGCGAATAGAGAAGCATCCCGGTCATATGCCGTGAGTAACCGCTGTCGAGGATCAACTTCCTAGCATGAGTAGGGTGTTCCAACTAAAAAGAAGTTTGCAAATGAAACTTTTGGTACCCATTTCTTATAGGAACCGGATTTTTAAGTCTTTGGTATCAATGCGCATATATTTAAATTAAATAATTTTCTTACTCTACATATAGGTGAGATATGAACAATGGTGCCACAATAGTGACATTTAGCATGCTGAGTGTTAGGTACAATGTGTTGTGTATGATTGATAGGTCTTGGTGTTCTAGTTGGATACTTATAGTAGAATGCATGTCAGTTAGTCTTCTTGGACAAAGGTTTGGCTATATTTGGTCTGAAAGTATTCGGTTTGACAATATTAGTTTTGACTGTGTTTCGATGTTTCTGTAATTGACATGTGTTAGGGTAGGAAGCAGCAACTTTAGGCTATTTTTCTAACCTAATTTTCAACATTTTGGAGGTGTCATAAAGTGTGTTATAGTCAGCTGTGAGTGCATCATTTATGATTAGTGCACATGGCTCTTCTTCTCTTTGAATAAATCTTCCTTAAGTTTAGCAATGGTCTTGTCTTTTCTTCGGATAAACGTGTAGTCTCGTGTAGTTGTAGTTTGACAGAAGAAAGCTCACCAGTCTCACTAGGGTTTTCATTATTTCTAACCTCAGCTAGTAAGTCGGTAAGTCTTCCTATTTCACCTTTGTACACTTTGAGTACCTTCTTAGAGTTCTGGTATTTGTCAAGCAGTTTTTTGTGGTCACCTAAGAGATCACTAGAAGCTTCACGTAAATGTTCAAAGGTAAAATTATCATATGTGTCAAACAAGATGTTTGAGTTTACCTAATCATATGCCATCTGTAAGCCCATTTTTTTATTTGCAAATCTTTATTTTTCTAACTATTTATTTTATTTGAACATCACGATTAGAAATACTTTCTCTTAAAACGATTGAATATTATTTTGCTGTTATTTTTGTATTTCGAAAACTAATTAAATTTTATACTTTGAAAATGCTATTTAATTTTTTCTAAAAATATATGTTCTCAAATTTTTTGGGGTTATAAAATATGTTGTTCAATATTTGGTTTTTAAAATAATTTTAAAGGTTTTCCATTTATGTTTAAATAAGATTTTGATATATATATATATATATATATATATATATATATATATATATATATATATTTTATATATATATATATATATATATATATATATATATATATATTAATAAAATTGTTACCTTTATTGGTAAAGAGGGTAATGAGTACATCCGACCTCATGGTAACAAGAAAAAGAAAGAAAATGGAATAAAAACACTACTCTAAAGCCCAGTGTGGAATAGACGGGAGATGACGAAAACTCGAAAGAGACTTCCGAAACTGTCGCTTCACCTCCCGAACCAAGAAGTCCGGCCCAGCACCGTGCCCTTCATATCTATGCTTGTTCATGTTCTTCCAAAGCACCCAAATGATCGCACCAGCCAGTGATCTCCGATGATGACTGCCCTGGCCCCGCCACCACCTTTGAAGAAATACCAGAAAGTCACTATGCATCCGTGCCTTGAAGAAACCCCGAAAAGCTGACCAAACCGTCATAGCCAGATCCCCGTGGAAAAATATATGCTGAAGGTCCTCCCCTTGCCCAACCTGACAGCAATGACACCTGGAAGCCAGGTGGAAGCCAATCTTCTGAAGACTATCATTAGTAGGAAGCCGGTTGTGACAGACCCGCCACATCAGAATGCTCCACTTCGCCGGAATATACTTGTCCCAAATATTAGAGAAGAGTGATAAAGTAGGGTGAGAGATCCGACAACATCTCCAAGCCGCAGCCAGCGTGAAAGAACCTTTCCGCTCACCCCAGACCAGAGAATCAGGGACCGAAGTACATGACAGATTCGCCTCTCTGAGCCGTCCCGCTGCCTCTACTCTAAACTGTTCCGAAAACAAAGGCAGATCCCAACCAGTGTCTGTCCAAAAAGATCGAATAATCGGACTACCATTATCAGAATTCCTTGCCCAAGAATCTCTAATCATTCTTCCCCTATCCGAAAGAGCCCGAACAATCACCATACGTTGGGAAAGAACCACTCTTCTCCCGGCCAATCTAGCCGACCTCCGAAGCTCACCAGTGCCCGTCCGGCCGACATCAGCAGACTCTCTCGCCTGTGTTCGATTCCGCCCCCGAGTCCGTCTCCCCATGCCGCACCTGGTCCCTGAAGTTGCTCCCTCAGCCGATGGTATAACAACACTATCCAGTCGAGGGCCCCCCAGAATCCAAGACTCATACCTCGCCAAACCCTCACCACGCCCAAGTTTAAACGAAATAAGTGGTTTCGCCAATTTCCTTCCCCTCAAAATCTGTCGCCAAATATGGGAACACTTGGAAGTCATAAACGCATCACATGGATGACGCTTACGAAAATATTTTGACTTAAGAATCTCCACCCACAGGCCCTTCGCATGCCTCAGCTTCCACCAAAGCTTCATAGAAAAGGCATCCATAATATCATTCATGCACTTGATCCCGAGGCGTCCTTCAGACTTAGTCCGAGTAACGAACCGCCACGCCATCCAACTCCTCTTAGCCACCCCATTCTTGCTACCCCAGAAGAAAGCCGCAAACATCCTCTCAATCGCCCTGAAAACGGCCCGGGGTGGACAACATGCAGCCAATGTGTACATAGGGATAGATGAAAGTACATTCTTAATAAGGACCAACTTACCCCCAGGAGAAATTATCTTGTTCTGCCAGCCCGTCAGCTTCGACCGAATTTTATCCAGCAAATAGCTAAACATCCCCGCATTCCTTCTCCCGCAAGTTAACGGGCACCCCAAATAAGAAAACGGCAATATCCCGGGACTAAATCCGAATAGAGTAGAGATAGTCCGAGCGCGATCCTCGCCCAATGGTATCGCAGTATAAAAGGCAGATTTAGAATAATTGATCTTCTATCCAGAAACAGCCTCATATCTATTCAGAACTTGCTGGAGAGCACGCAATCCAGCAATATCCTCCGAAGTGAAAATAAGAACATCATTCGCATAAGCCAAGTGCGAGATACGCGGTCCCCCAATCGGAGTGTGAAATAAAGATCTCCTATTTGATTCTTGGATAAGCTTGAGGTTCCGAGAGAGTACCTCCACAGCAATAATAAATAGAGCCGAAGATAGAGGGTCCCCCTGCCGGATCCCTCTAGACGTCGAGAAAAAAGAAGTAGGAGCACCATTTAGAAGCATGGCATACCGGGTATCAGCCAGGAGACGATAAATAAGATCATAGAAGACCTCATTAAAACCAAATCTTCGAAGAACCCTCAGGAGAAAATGCCAATTGACTCTGTCATAGGCCTTCTGCATGTCCAGCTTAATAGCAACATTTCCACCATGGTTGGGTTCCCTCATAGATGCCACCATATCCTGAGCAATAATGATGTTGTCCACAATCTCTCTCCCCTGGACAAAAGCACTTTGCTCTGGAGAAATAATTTTAGAAAGGTAATCCCGCAACCTGCAAGCAATAATCTTAGAAATAATTTTGTTACAGAAATTGCAAAGGCTAATAGGGCGGAAATCAGAAAGGCTCCTCGGGTGCTCGACTTTGGGGATAAGAAATAAGAAGGTATCCGAGACGAAAATCGGAAGGCACGCACCCAAGAAAAACGAACCAACGGCTTCCTCCACGTCAGCAGCAACAATGTCCCAACAAACTGAGAAGAATTTCCCAGAAAAGCCATCCGGACCAGCGCCACTGGCCGGGTCCATCCCCCGAACAATTTCCAACAGCTCCGCTCTGTCAGGGCGACGAACAAGATCAAAATTGTCCTCCATAGAGATAATGCTAGAAATAACATCGAGGAAGGCGTCCTCATCAGAAATAGGCTCCGCTCTAAACAGCTTCGAGAAGAATAAAGACGCCTCCGTCGCAACCTCCGCAATAGACCCAGTTTCGGATCCATCAGCCCGAATAATTTTTTGAATACTCGCTTTTCTTTGCCTGCTCCTGGTGCACTCATGGAAAAAATGAGTATTCTTATCTCCCTCCAGGTCCCATCTCAATCTGGCTTTTTGTTTCCAGAAAGACTCCTCAACCAAGACCTTTTGCTTCAATCTGGCAACGGCCTCCATCCAGGAAGCCCTCCCCTCCTCGAAGGATGAAGCTCATACTCCTGCTCCGCCGCCAATACAGCGTCCTCGGCCTGGCGGACCTCCTGAAAAACATCTCCAAAAGTAGCTCTGCTCCATCCAGCCAGAACATGCACATATATATATATATATATATATATATATATATATATATATATATATATATATATTTTTTTTTTATTTATATATATATATATATATATATATATATATATATATATATATAAAATATATATATATATATATATATATATATATATATATATAAATTAATATATAAATATATATATATATATATATATATATATATATATATATATATATATATATATATATATATATATATATATATATTATTTAAAATAAGATTTGAGTTATAATAATATGTTTTAAATTATTTTGATAGAAACTAATAATTTTAATTATACTTTTTATTTTTTTGTTCAACGTTTTCTATTATTTTTTTGTCTATTCTATTTAAATTCGAGGACAAATTTATTTTTATGATGGGTAGATTTGTAACCCCTCTTCTCAAAATTTTAAAATATACTTTTATTATTTATTTGAATTAAATGGTAATTTTTGGAATTTTATAAATATTTTAGTTAAATAGTTATTATGACAGAAGACTTTAGTCATGGTTAAGATTTGTAGTACAAGATGACTAAATTTTTTGGCACGAAGAGTGTAGTCGAGTGTTTTTACTAGTGTTTTAGTCATGGAAGGGAAGGCCGAGCCATATGTATGTTCTAACAAGAAAAACCAGTCAGAGTTGCAACTTAATCTCTATAGACGATTTAATTATTTAATTTTAAATTTATCGACTTTTAGGAGACCCGGTTGTACCAATTTAGTCCAGACCTGACCCGAACACAACCTAAACCCATGTAGTGAAGCTATGAGTGAAAAGACGCCCATGTATATATATATAAAACAATCATTTAGAAAATAATTATTATATCACTAAAATAATTATTATATCACTAATATATATATATATATATATATATATATATATATATATATATATATTATCAATATATATATATATATATATATATATATATATATATTATCAATAATATTCGAACACTGGACAAGACTTAGATTCTTAAGGAACTTGAACTATTTCGCACTTTCTTTCGTCATATCTCACGTACTTATATTATACTATATTGACCAATGTTGCTACTATTGCCTAGTTTTGGACTTTTATCGAGCTTGTTTAAGGACATATATTTTATTGGAGACCCCACTAACATATTGTCTAATTAGAATCGGTGTATTATGGTCTGATCAACCTTAGTGTACTTGGTTCGCTCTTCTTATGATTATTCTACGTGGATTGAGATATAGTATACTCGCCTTCTAGGATCTCATCCGTGACTGTCTTGACAACTTCCTTTTGAACTATTCAATCGCCTTTGAAACCTATGATTGCAATTCGATCCCAACTCCATTGGACTCTTATTGTCTTTCATCACCTATTTCGAAAAACAAACGCTCGTAGACACGGAGTATTCCCCTATGACCATGATAGTTGTATACACAAGTGTAGTTAGTCATCGACCAAGCCATGTGACTATATCTTCATCTTGACTTACTCGACCTTCCCTCAACCCTAGATCTACTATCGTGACCTTCTAATCATTTGAAACTGGAGAGTGGTTAGAATCGTATCCTTGACCATACCCTAACTTAGAAGACTATCTTCTCTATAGGAATCATGCCTCATGAGTCTCTAACCCATTTTATGCTGATCTACTTGATTCCTTAATATGCTTTACTTTGTGTTTCCTCTTGATTACTTCAATCTTATCCTTTTATTTTCTTGCGTTAAACCATCATTGCCACGACCATCAAACCTAACCACATCTTTCCGCCTATTTGAAATTGCTTTACTCATCAAGGATTTCTTTTTAATTAAAACTCCTTTGTGATTCATGCAACCTTGTTTCTTATGATTCCCTTGTGCGAAGATGGAAATCGTATCATGACACCCTTAAGTATACGGGGCTAGATTAGAAAACCCCATAAAGGAGATTAATGGTATAGTGGTTAAAATGATTATGCGACTACGAGCTATAAAAAAAATTGAACAAAAGTTGAATTGTTGTGATTTTGAGTTTGATAGGATGATATAAAGCAAAGGTGATTAGACTTCTCAATCGAAAATTTTGGTTTTTGAGATGATTGAATGGATAGAAAAAAAATTTATAGTAAAGAAACATGGTATTATGATTTTCAAGGTTATTCCATTACCAAAGATTGGATTTTTTTTTTATTCTTGATGTTTCAAGGGGTTAAATTTATATAATATGAAGTTAACATGAGTTAATTTTCACCCTTACAAGTTAAAGGTTATTGGATTTTAATTTTCAAGAAGATTATGAAGGGCAAAATTTGATTGAGGAAAATATTTATATATGTAGAGATATATTGTAAGAAGTAGACTAGAGATTCATTGAATTCAACTTGTTGGACTTATTAAATTTCAACTATGAGATATTGGATTTAAATATAAATATTTTGAGAAAGTAGAAAAAATTTCGAAGTCCAATTTTGAAATGAAATAAAGAAAAAAAGAAGAATTGTTTCAAGAAAGTTTAATTTTCGTGGGATATGAAATTTGAGGAGACTGTAAAGAGTCATTATTGATAAGGTGATAAGGACGATCCGAGATTATAACGATAATTGAAAACACATAATGGAATTTTGAATCGAGAGTATTGAGTTAGTGATCAAAAATTAATATTAGAAAGCTATTGCTATTGTGAGCTTGCACGTCCATAGGATAAATGATAGTGGTTGATCAAATTTAGACATTAATGAGTTGTCGTCATATCATCATCTTCTAAACCAAACCCATTCGATTTTATTTAGTTATTCAATCACCGATTTTCTTCAAATGTCGTTTCCATCTCCATACTCAATGCCTTCATCATAAAGTTTTTTTATCGAGATTTTTTCTTATAAACCCTACCTATCCTATTTATTCCTAAAATTTTGAGTATAAAATTCTTGTAAATTGGGTTAAACCCCCTAAATTTTTACTATGATTTTTTAAAAAAAAATTAATTTATTTTGATATTTGATTTTTTTATTATTTGTCTTCATTCGTCGAGTGTGAATACGTACGTATATGCGAGATACATATTTTATAAAAAGTTTTATTATAGATTTTATTTATAAAGAAGAAGTATAGTTTTTAAAATAATATGTGATAAATACTTTTATTTGCTTAAGGTTGTAAAATGCTCGGAGGAGTGATTTGGCGAACTTTATTTATTTATTATAAAAAAAGAGTATTTTATTTTATGGGTAATTTAGAAAATTATGTTTTATGTAAATATTCTTTTTGCATTCGAATACAGAAAATTTAATTCATGTATATATTTTGATTTTCGAAATTAATTAATATCACTATTTTATTATTTCGAAAAAGATATTTTAAAATTTTTGTTTGATTTAATATTTAATTAGTTATGGTGATTTAAATTGGAAAAGAGTTTATTTACTTTATTTTAAACAGCTTTTAATTTAAAGATAGAATGTATCTAGATTAGATTTGGATCTGTATATGACTGAGATAGTTTTAATTCGATTTGAATGAAATGGTGAATTATCTAGTGGAGATTTAAACAAATCATAATCTTTATCCAACTAGGGGAATCCACTCCTATATAAGGAGAGCTCCCTTGCCCTTTACCCATAAATTCTACAAGCCAATAAATCACCACAATTGTGTCTGTGCATCGTGTTTGTGTCCAATTCTTTACCGTGTTAGCCATGACGGCCTCGGGTCCGACCTCGGGTGTCTTTCCAATATAATATTATCCTATTTACATGTACCAATTACATGTACTAATTCCATAAATCCTATTTTTTCATAACTTTGGACCTCTACACATCGAACATGGCTATTGGACAATCAGAACATGACAGACCATCGCACCACACAAGGCGTCATATCAGGCAAGATACCGTGCCATTACTGTTTAATTACTTACTCATTGCATGCATTTATTTATTATTTATTTCTAGCAATATAAAAATTTTCTTCCAAATTGTATGTAGATGCTAATTACTATGTTTTTCGATGCTTTAATTTTCTTTATGCATTTGACCTAGAGTTAAGAGACTATCATTTCTTTGTGCCGCATTCATTGGCCTTGACAACTATGTGCCACGAAGTCGCAAGTCACATATATATTCAGACTTGCGTACCGACCATACATCGGTGCATACAAGCCATGCGTTAGGATATAACTGCAAATAGATTTATATAGAAGACTTAGCAGTTATTAAGGATAAAACAGTATCGTGGAACCGATACATGTTATATGTCTTGGAGACGATGCTTGTATAGTATCATTGGAGGGAAGGAGACAACTATTAGCGTGGGGACTATATTTTATTTTTTTCACACATTTTGGGGTCGATAGTGACTCAGATGAGCGCTACTTACTGTCCAAGGCCGATGTGACTCGGATGAGCGCTACTTACTGTCACTACTTCTTTATTTATGTTGTTGATCATAAAGCCCATGCATGGAACGTTGTCTTCAAAGTGCATTGTTTCACTTAGGATGGTTAGGTGACCTTTATCTGTTTAGGCATATGTACTTTGTTGTTGATTTATGTACTTATGTCTGATTACGACCTGGAACGATAGTTTATCACTGATTATGGTTCCACCTTCCATCTTTGTTTGGTTATGAGGGTGGTGCACTAGTTCGAGGATACTTCAATCAGAGGATTCAGATCCTCGAAGACTTGGGTGATCTCCAGAAGTGGTGGCTCCAGATTCTCGATTTGCTTCTCGGTACAAGGAATGCACTCGGTATCGGGGAAGTTCAAAGATCCGAGAGTCTAGAAATCAGAAGTCCTCCCTGGCTCGGAAAATGCACCCACAAGTCTGGCTTAAAAAAGAACGGCTTGCTCCCTTTGGGCATTGAAGAACTCTTGAAACATCTCCATCAGCTGGGTACTACCAATGGTGATAGTAGGGACGACATGAGGTGATGGAAGCTCATAAGCGTCAAATGCAAGTGAATCTATAGTTCCTATGTTTGCGTGTCTGAGCCATCTGAAAAATAGAAAACTGTTAAAATGGCCTAGCTATAGATAATAAGCAACCTAGTAGAGAATATGTATAACCAGACTTAGTAAAATATACCCATAACCATTATCCCGCAATCCTATGTTGTGATGAGTTTTCCTTAGTCTAATAGGTTCCCCAGTAGTACTCTATAGCCTAAGTGACATTAGGATAGACCTGCATGGGCCACCAATAAAAATATTTCATGATCCGCTCCCGAATAATCAGATACTAGTCGGACACGCCCAGCCTATGTTGAAAGACGCAACGCAGTAAGCTGTACAATACTAAGGAAAACTCTAAAGCACCAGATAATATAAACATCACAACATCTATACGTCCCAGAACAGAACACCACAATCCACTAAGTCATTTTTAAAGCAAGATTATCCGAAGACGAATCCGGTAACAGGAATAAAATACAACTCATAATACAATAATCCAAAGTAAACTCTAACAATCTAAACAAAGAAACCAAACTATAGCTTCTAAGTCCTGAGTCATGGCTCCATCATGCTCAGCTAAGATTCCGGGCTCTGGCCCATAAAGGTGAACAAGGTCCTCAAGTATACCTGTAAAATATCCAGTCAGGAGCGGAGCAAAGTACAATTCTAGGTAATGAACAAGAACATTATGATATGGAAATGAGTACAGAAAAACACGAAGATGTAAAGTACTGGAAGTAAATAATATGAAAGTACATGAATGTAAATACAGAAAGTACAGGAAATAAAGTACATGAAGTAAATCATGAACATGAAGTACAAGAACTTGATATGTGAACAATGTTTGAAATACAACTAGCATATGTGACCGGCTGAGGTGAGTACAGAAATAAGTACAGGAGTACATGAATATCGGTACGACTTAGGGTCCCACGTGTACGATGTGAGACCTAAGCTATCAACCTGAATTTCTGTTTTGGGTTTGGTCACATATCTAGTGTATTTCCCCTCCCCAAATACAAGCAAATACAGGAACATGAAAGTATAAGAGTACATGATATACCATGTCACAACGTGTCACAAGAAAAGCACATGATATGAATGTAAATAAATATAAACCATAGAACGTACTTGCCTTGCTCAGGGTGATCAAGAGTATGAAGTAAAGCTGGATACCCTCCTGGATAATAGGTATAGTTGGTTAAGTGCATTTTATTAGTCACTAGATATTTTAACGCTAATTCCTATAGATTTAGCTAACTAACTTTAGCTAATATACACTAGGGGTCTACAGGCCTCATAATATTTAACCAATATTCTATCATTACTTTAAACATCATACTCTAACTAGAAGAAAATATTTGGAGATAGTTAAAATAGTAATCATGAATGTTACTATAAGCATACATAATAAACTAGCATTAGACAACCCAACCCTATTGCTAAACATTCTGCCATCTTGCCCAACTTATATTAAACCAAATTGTAGCCCACTTAAGCCTAAGCAATTTACCAACTCAATAGGTTATTCCATTCCTGCAAATTCTATTCCATTCCTAACCAATGTTTCCATATGTTTAAGCAATTAGGATCAATCTAACTTGTTTAAATAAGCATTCAACAGAGGAAGCCATCTAAGATTACTCATAAAGTAAAAATCAATATAGACATAGAATACCTGATATCTAATATAGTAGCATAAAAATGAATTAAAACAAAAAGATGTTTAACTGACATAGAGAACTCCCATTGATACCCAATCTTAGTAACACATATATAGAACCAACCATTTTCCCTAACCTGAATACTGCTTGCATTCCCACCTCACACTTCAGCTATAAATGAGCTATCACCATGCAACAATTTAGTCCACAAAGAAAACCTATGCACAATTTGAATCTAACGGCTATTCTCCTGTCCAAGCTCACACGAGCAACCAAACCTGACATTGGCTACAAATGCTCACACCGGAATAAGCTAACCCCATAATTTATCCAACTCAAAGATGAACTCAAAATCAATTGACAAAAATAAAAATGAAGATTATACAAACCAACTGATGAAATCTAAAATAGGATTAATACAAAGTTAATTAGCAAAGAATATACATCCTATTGTTTAACAAACTCAATTTGGCTGCCTCTCATTGGTAACCTCTCCCTGGACACGCCACATAGATACGAACACGACCCATAAATGGACACAGCTACAGGATACGAACCAACACGAGATACAAATAACTCGACTCAACGTCCCAGTCGTCTTCCTGCCTAATCACCCTCATCAATTCCAGATGTGCAACGACGTAAATTTCAACAACGAAAAGAGTAGAGTAGTACCTGGAAGGAATGGATTTGACTGAATGTCGTAAACCTGATGATTGTATGCAACACGATCCCAAGCAATCAGATAAAGTCCCTCGTGCTCCAGAGTTTCTTTGTAGCATTTTGCCAAACGAATTCGAAACAAAGAAAGGAAACTGAGTATCAGTCAGATGAATTCGAATCTTCAAGAAAAATCATAAACACAAGACTTAACCACTCACAATCGATCAAAGTCTCAAATTCTTGTTTCCTCTCGATTGATACTGCTCTTTCTATCGATTTTGAGAGGAAGATCGTGAGTCTGATCGGAGTGACGAACTTTGAATGATCGATCACTCGAAGGACTTCCTAATCAAGGATTTATTCAAGAATTCATTCAGTAGACTAATCAAGAACAATCCTCATAATCAAAGGTTCAAATTAAAAAGATCGATCTATATTTACTGAAATTTTAGGTCAAGCTCGTCGAATTTTTGATGGAGATGACCTGTACGTCACGATCGTCACCGAGATGTACTCGATTTTCATTCGCTGAAAAGGACACCGCATCGTCTCGTCGATTGATGAAGAAGAACAGATCGGGGAGTGCACTTCATATGTGTCACATCCCGATCCTGCAGAGTCTTTTCGTCCTTGCTTCGGACTCTGTGAAGCCGTTCGTCCTCGCTTGGGCATGATGTCGTGCAAGCCTAAGTTGCGCTTGCACAAGGCCAACACATGTAACAAGACGAGATAGACAAGGTTGACAATAGCGTAGCGGAACATATAGTAGATAATTGAAGCAGTAGCGGACATTTTGCAGATATATGAATTGAACACAATAGTAACAAGAACAATTCTCTTTATTGATATTCTTTGAACATATTACAAGCTCTCAATTCTCTCTGATACATTGCTTACATTCTCTCAGGACTTTACAGATTACAATGATCTTGTTTTCATACATTACATTCCTTTATATACAAAATCAACTCTTGGCAACAGATGTCATTCTCTTGGCATCTCTTCTGATTTCTGGCTCCTGAGGATGAGGCTCGGGCTATCGCTTCGAACTATTCTTCTCGATGCGTCTTGCACCTGCATACAGACTGATGGTGGGTCAGTATATCAGCATACTGGTGATTGTGAACAAAGAGCTACATTTGTCTGAAACGATCACTGTTTATTTAGTGAGAAAATATTTCTTGTGATGTGATCTTGCTACTTGTACCTATATTCATTTTTTGCATACAGAGTCAGTTTACATTCTTTGAAAACATCTTTGAAAAGACACAATTCATTTCATTTCATTTCATCTCACGCATATAAGGGACTATTCATTTCTGTAGAGTGCGGAGCGTGTTTCATGAGCATATCATTTCTTTTGTTCGAGCAACTCTTAGGGTCAATGAATGATATCATATTTTTTCTTTAATGGGACATAGCATTTCTTTGCAACAAATTAATCTCTTCAAGCAATTTATATAGAAAACTTAAGCAACATGTATATGTCACTTTTCAGTGATTCTTAGCATAGCCGACGGTCCATCCCTGCACAAGACAAGGATTAGCATAAGCATAATATAGCAACGTTCTTATTTCCTGTTCATCTCTGCATTGTTAGCTCTTACCAAAACATTCTTGACACATGCAGACTCGATTGGCAGCTATGACTCCCCGGTTCAGCTCTGTACCAATTAACACCTATTTATATTATGGTCCGTAGGAAATCCCCTGATTAGCCGTTGTGACTCTGTCACTCCCGTTTTTCGTTATACGTATTCTCGTATGCGTATACGAGATCTCTGACGTTTGTCAGGTAATCCATAGTTGGACTATACTTGCTAGCCTAGTCTTGGTTGGTCATGACTTGGCTTGGTTTATTTTGGTTTGGCTTGGTTTGATTGGGCTTGGTTCATTATGAGTAAACCCTCCCACTTTAAAGCCAAACCACCCCTTATTTCTCTCTCTTCATTAATTACTTATTCTTCTTCCTCCATTACTCTCCCACCAACCTAGTGGAAGCTTAGGCAAGTGCAACTTGCTTCATAGAGGAACTCCATTTTTGTTGTTCCATTGTCTTCCCTACAAACTTCTAAGACTATTTAGTACTTAGCATTTTTGGTTTTGGAGAATGATTTCTTGTAGATCTAAGTTTATGCAAATTTTGGTTTTCTTGAGTTTTGATCTCTCAAACTATATTATTTTTAAGTTTTGATTGTTTCATGTTGTAGAGAATTTGATTTTACTCAAGTTAGACCGTTGAAAACCCGGATTTTGATTTGTTTTGAGTGATTTATGGACTTGGAAAGTTCATGGGTTCATGAACACTTGTTCTCGGATTTAGGGAAGAAGAACAGTGCTGGGCGCATAGCTTGTTATGCACCCACATAACTTCTTTCTTGGGTGCATAGCTATCTATATGCGTCCAAGTCTTCCATGCTCTCTGCTTAGGCACATAGTACTATATATGCGCCCAAGGACTCCTCTGCCTAGGCGCATAGCTCTGGATATGCGGTCAAGTGCACCATGTCTCCTTTGCTTGGGCGCATAGCTTTTCTTATGCGCCCACCTTGCCTTGGAAGTTAGTCTCTTGACTTCTTCCAATTACACCCTGACTCCACCCTATGGGCGCATGCATGCCCTAGGCGCATAGCCTCGGGCGCATAGCCACGGGCGCATAGCTTTTTACGTATGCCTTTCCAAAACCTTTGACTCTCCATGTTGTGACATGCCCTAGGCTCATAGCCTCAGGCTCATAGCCTTGGGCACATGACTTTTGGCGCATGGCCCTAGACACCTAGTCTTGGGCACATGCCTTGCTTGGGCGCATGCCACTCCTAGTGTGTGCTATCCTTTGGAACATGCTCTTCATAGACTATGTTGGCCTTAGGCGCATGCTATCCTTGACACCCCATTTGCCCCCTTTGAGCTTGATGGGCATACCCCGATGATAGCCTTGTACAATATTATTATCTGTGCCACGTGGGTGCTTTGAGCTTGAACACGATCTCAGCATGGCATGTACACTCTCTGATAACTCCTTCAGTGGCCTGTCACGATGCACTCTTGGTCAAGTAAATTCTCAGCATACAAGTACCCTTTACATGAACACGGCATGACAATATGACCTAACATGATATAATAATCATAGACAGTGACCCGTTGTGGTGCACTCTAGACAAACAACTTGACATGATAATTCTTAATAGTGGTCCGTCATGACACACTCTTGACAAGATAAGTAATCTTGATAAGTGATCTAACATGATAATCTTGATATGCTGTTACAACGGCTATCTTGACTTGCTAAGTAACTCTTGTCTTGACACCATGGGTGATCGTTCTTGAATGTGCTCGTATAAGCTGCAGTCTCGTCTCGTATCATGTTTAGGACTTGCACCCCTGGTTACCACGGTCAGGGATTCATTTTGAATCTGATTAGGTTAATAACTAGATTGATCAAAGTAGTTCATATAGAGAGATGTTCTCAATTACAGGCGATCTCGTTATCCTGGCTACACCTGATGGACTTGTAGCCTGCCGACGAGTAGGGCACATTTCCAGCCCACTGTCATGTGGGGCACTTCTTAAAACAAGTACTATACATGTTGTTATGTGTTGTACTTCAAGTCACCTAATAATTCTTGATAACTCTTACATGAACCTCGTCTACATAACCTGGATAGTTGTAGGGCTTGTGACTGCTGGAACATCTCGTTGCATCTTGCTATTAATTAGGCTTGTGATAACCCTAGTTAAAGTATCAAGCCGTACTCTTTGCTTGGCCGTGAATGTTGGTTGGGTCCTATCTGGTCTAGTCTTGTCTTGATCCAGTACGTGGCTATCTCCGAACATGCTTGTTTATGCTTGAATTTATCGATAATCGGTCAGAGACTAAGTTATGTTCAGGTGAAGGATTACAACCCCGATCCTTATTTGGTTTAAGGGTTGAAACTTGGTTACAGGAATAGTTCCTCAGTTATCTTATCGTTTATTCCCTTATCTCTTAACTTCAAGTTCTTCTTGTTATTTTTATGCCTTGTGATCTAACATGCTGGTTTTAGTTCTTAAGTGAAGCCTCCCTTGTGGCACTTGCTCTTTCTGGGGTCTGACCCAGCTGGTTTTGTATGGCCAGATTTCGGAGTAGCTTCCGAGGATCTTCCAGTCTTCCAGCCAGATGGTGAACACTAGGCGCAACCATGGCAACGAGTGGGTTTTTATTTTGCTCTCCCACTCTTTTGTAAACTATTCTTTTGAGGCGTTTAGCCGCCGAACAAGTGTTAGCTCGTGTTGAATTTGCATTCCTGTCTGCCTAAGGGCTGTAACATGGTTGATAAATCCTAGGGTTGATCATGTATGACTGAAACTCTTGCTAGTCCTCACATTTTGTATGACTAGCTTCATGATCATCTGAATATGATGTATGGGATGCCTTACTTTGTATGTCTGATGATCTACCATCTTGTTACATGTACTTACTTGCTTGAGATTGAGACACTAGGCTTATTTTGACCATAAGAGACTGATGGCTTGTAGTTAAATCCGCATGCATCTAGACATCCATGACCATATGTCGAGGTGGATTACACTTGTTACATGTACTTACTTGCATCTAGACATCCGTGACCATATGTCGATGGACTCTTTGGTTCTGCTCGTCGCTAAGGATTCAGATATTGATGCCTATTTTCACATGGAGGACCTAATCTCTCATAGGCCGAGTGGTTCCAGGCGCCCCCAGATACCACCCGAGAGACAAATTTTACTTCTGCACAATTTTTCCAAGACCAATGCATATGCTCTAGCAGTTCTATCAGAAGTAACAGATTTGATCAGATCTTTCAAATATACGACACGTTTATTCCGTGCCTTAGCAGATATATGACATGTTCATTTCATGCCTTTGTAGATGTATGACACGTTCATTTCGTGCCTTCTTCTTCTTATCACATAGACAACAGCTTCTCTCTTTTCTTATCAAGCATAACAAGGCGTCATATTTGGAAGAAGTATTTATCAATAGCACGGCAGGCATCATATCGTTTCTTATTAGCAAGCAATAGTTCTACTTCTTAGCATGCAGATTATCTCTTTTCTCGTAATAGCATGGCAACATGTGGATTCTCCTATAAGCATACTCAATGATTACTATCTTGTTATTAGCAATAACATTCATTCAAAAACTCAGATTCTTAGTAGGCGTAAGCGAATCATAAAATAAGACTTTGTCCACTCACCCATATTAATCGTCTTCTGTTACAGATCCAGTAATCTGATTTCTCTGTTTATCTAGTGCCTTTACGGAGTGGGGCACTACAGTATGCGTCTGCTTCGACAAGCTGATCCACCAGAGAAGACGTCGAAGAAGATTGTCGAGTCATTGTCTTCGGGGACAGTTGAGCGCTACTGAGAAAGAAGAGATCGCCGGAGGACCTGTGTTGTCACCAGAGAAAATGTCGTATTGCCGGTGCTCGACTCGCGGACCCGTCGGAGAAGATAATCTCACTGTCGCTCGCCGAGAGCTGCCGTGCGCAGCTGATGAAGACCTACGTCTAGCCGTGGAGGAGGAACCTCGCTATCGTCGCTGCCGTCGAGGAGTTGGTCATCGCCATGGGAATCTTGTCGTTGGGATGGGAGCCGCGCCCGCTGACCGAGAAGATCACCACTTGTCATGCCCCAGAACCAGAATACTGGAGAGCGGGGGACAGACACAGCCAGCTACGTATATTGAAGTGAATCTCACATCGCAATACGGTCACGGCTGTCTAGATGCATGAGGGTTTACTACAAGCCATCAGTCTCTTAAGGTCAATAACAAGCCTAGTGTCTCAATCTCAAGCAACAAGTAGATATAACAAGATGGTAGATCATCAGACATACAAAGTAAGGTGTCCCATACATTACATAATCAGATGATCATGAAGCTAGTCATACAAAATACGAAGACTAGCAAGAGTTTAAGTCATCCATGATCAACCCTAGGATCTGTTAATCATGCTACAGCCCGTAGGCAGACAGCAAGTAAAGTTGCAAACGAGCTAACACTTGCTCGGTGGCTAAACGCCTCAAAAGAATATTTTTACAAGGGAATGGGAGAGCAAAAAATAAAAACCCACTCGTTGTCGGGATTCCTTCTAGTGTTCACCATCTGGCAGGAAGGTCAGAAGATCCTCGGTAGCTGCTCCGAAATCTGGCCATACAAAACCAGCTGGGTCAGACCCCAGAAAGAGCAAGTGCCACAAAGGAGGCTTCACTTAAGAACTAAAACCAGCATGTCAGCACATAAATCATAGGTGAAATAACATAAGGCATGGGTTAAAGAAAACAGGATGATAAACGATAAGATAACTAGAGGACTATTCCGGTACCCAAGTTACAACCCGTAAACCAAACAAGGACCGGGGTTGTAACCCTTCACCTGAACAGACTTAGCCTCGAACCAATTATCGATAACGTAGAGCATAAACAAGCATGTCCGGAGTTATCCATGTACTGGATCTAGGCAAGACTAAACAAGATAGGACTCCATCCATCATTAACGGCCAAGCAAAGAGTACGACTTGATACTTAACTAACTAGGGTTATCACAAGCTTAGTTACTAGCAAGATGCAATGAGGTACACCTACGGCCACAAGCCCTGCAGACTATCCAGGTTATCCAGACGCAAGGTTCAAGCTGAGAGTTATCATGCCTTGTTAGGTGACTTGGATGCAACACATGACAGTGTGCATAGTAATCGTTTCATGTAGTGCCCCACATAGCAGTGAGTTGGAAATGTGCCCTACTCGTCGGTAGGCTACAAGTCCATCAAGGAAGGCACCCAGATAACAGGATTGCTTGTAGCCATAATACCTCTCTATATGCTCTACTTGATCAATTTAGTCATTAACCTAGTCAGATTCGGAATGAATCCCTGACCGTGGTAACCAGGGATACATGTCCTAGACATGATGCGAGACAAGACTGGTTGCTTATACAAGCATATTCAATACAATCACCCACGGTGTCAAGAATTCACTTAGCATGTCAGGTTAGCTGTCGTAACAGCGTATCACGGTTATCATGTCGGGTTGCTTATCAAGATTACCTATCAAGGCAAGGGTGCGTCACAACGGACCACCATCAAGAATTATCAAGTTAAATTACTTGTCAAGAGTGCACCACGGCGGGTCACTAATCATGCAAGGCAAGTAGGGTCAGGTCCAGTTGTGCCTAAACATCAGGCTGCGCTCAAGTCAGGCTACGCTCAAGTCAACATACGCTCAGGTCAGCATACGCTCAGGTCAGCATACGCTCAGTCAGCATACGCTCAGTCAGCATACGCTCAGTCAGCATATGCTCACGTCAGCATACGCTCAGGCAGCATACGCTCAGGCAGCATACGCTCAGTCAGCATACGCTCAGTCAGCATACGCTCAGGCAGCATACGCTCAGGTCAGCATACGCTCAGGTCAGCATACGCTCAGGTCAGCATACGCTCAGTCAGCATACGCTCAGGTTAGCATACGCTCAGTCAGCATACGCTCAGGTCAGCATACGCTCAGTCAGCATATGAGGTCCATACGACTCCTTGTCACCCAAGTCAGCGTATGCAAGACATACGCTTCCAAAAGGCAGCGTATGAGGTCCATACGACTCCTTGTCACCCAAGTCAGCGTATACAAGACATACGCTTCCAAAAGGCAGCGTATGAGTCAGACAGCGCTGCGCTAAAGAGCGCGCGCAGCTCAGTGGCACAAGCTAAAAAGCTCTACACTGCTCACTGTCTTCTCCAAAACAGCAAGAACTCCATGGTTTGAACCTAAAACTTCAAAAGTCCATAACTTGGTCAAAACAAGTCCAAATCCAACTTTTCAAAGGTCAAAATAGGGTAGAAGAAAATTTTTCACCACATGGAACCATCAATAGATCAAAACCACCAAAATCCAAAAATAACTAATTTCTAGATCTACAAAAATTAAAGCCTCAAAATGGAAAATGACAAGTTCTAATGTGTCTTAGAAACATGAGAAAAAGCTAATGGAACAATAAAAATGGGCTCTCTTGTGGAAGCAAGTTGTACTTGCCTAAGGGGTGTTCTTGGTTGGTGGTGGGTTTAATGGAGAAGGAAGAAGAGTTAATGAGAAAGTGGAGGAGAGAGAAAAGTTAGGTGGGTTATAAAGGAGGATGGTGGTGGGTTTAACATGATGAACCAAAGAATAAACCAAGCCAACCCAAAATAAACCAAGTTAAACCATTACATGCTATGATGAACCTAATCAAGATTAAACTGAAATTAGCTAGCCAGGCAGGAAAATAAAAATACATGTCAGGATTCCGTATACGTATACTGGAAATACGTAGAACGAAAAACGGGGGTGACAACTCTACCCACCTTAAAAGAATTCCGTCCTCGGAATTTAATCAAGAGGCTAGAGATGTCGAGCAAGCTATATCAATTGCAGACAATATAGGACTAGCAGTCAATAAAGCAATCATTCATGCAAGCAAGGAACTTAAGCATAAGGCATAAGAAAGACATTATACCTTACGAGTCAAACAGGTCGGGATATCGCGATCGGATATCATCCTCACGCTCCCATGTTGACTCACCCAAAGAGTGATGACCCCAAGCAACACGGACTAACTTGATAGTCTTGTTCTTGAGTATCTTCTCCCTCCGGTCCAATATGGATACGTGTCTCTCCTCATACGAAAGGTTGGTACCAATAACCAATTTCGAATGATCAAGGACATGACTCAGATCTGGGATATACCGTCGTAATTGGGATACATGGAAGACATCATGCACCTCACGTAACGACGGTGGAAGAGCGAGACGATAGGACACATCACCTACTTGCTCAAGGATATCAAATGGCCCTATATACCTAGGACTGAGCTTTCCCCGTATGCCGAATCAAATGACGCCACGGGTAGGCGAGATCCTAAGGAATACGTGGTCGCCGACAGAAAATTTAAGGGGACGTCGATGAGAATCGGCCCAATGACACTGGTGATCTTGGGCAACTCGAAGATGATCTCTGACTTGTCTGACCACCTCAATAGTCCGTGTCACCATCTCTGGTCCAAGCATTTACCTCTCACCGATATCGTCCCAAGCTAAAGGAGATCTGCACTTCCTGCCGTACAAGGCCTCGAAAGGTGCCATCTGGATACTAGCCTGGAAACTGTTATTGTACGAGAACTCTACGAGATACAGGTGATCTTTCCACGAACCATCGAAGTCGAGTATACATGACCGCAGCATGTCTTCAAGAGTCTGGATCGTGCGTTCTGACTGACCATCTGTCTGCGGATGGTAGGCTGAACTGAACTTGAGACGAGTCCCCAAACTCTCTTGAAGACTTCGCCAAAAGTGCGAGGTGAATCTTAAATCTCTATCGGATACAATACTGACTAGCACTCCATGCAATCTGACTATCTGCCTGAGGTACATCTCTGCAAGCTGATTCGTCGACTGGCCGCTTTTGAAAGAAAGAAAATGAGCTACCTTTCGTGAGACGATCAACTATAACCCAGATGGCATCTCTCCCAGCTGGGGATCTAGGTAATCCAGTTACAAAATCCATGGTAATGTGCTTCCATTTCCATTCTGGGATCGGTAAAGGTTGAAGAAGTCCAGCTGGTCTCTGATGTTCAGCCTTAACTTATTGGCAAACTAAACAACGAAAGACAAACCGGGCTATCTCCCTCTTCATGCCATTCCACCAAAAATGCTGCCGAATATCACGATACATCTTCGTACCGCCGGGGTGAATTGAATACTGAGAACTGTGAGCCTCTGCCATGATCTCCTGTCTGATATCACTACTGGGTACACAAAGACGCCTTCCATGTCAGAGTGTACCATCTTTATGAATGCATAACTCTGGTCTCTGTCCTGCCACACATTCTGCCCTAAGCCGCTGAAGCTTAGAGTCCGTGGACTGAGCTAACTTGATCCTCTCAACTATACTGGACTAAACTTGCATACTGGCCATCAATGCCACACTGGAAGGAAGAACAACTTCAATACCCATCTTCTGAAGATCTGCTAACAACTCTGGCTGTGCCGTTAGAAAATAAACTCCGGCTCTCCTGCTCAATGCATCTGCTACCACGTTGGCCTTCCCAGGATGATACTGCAAGCTGATGTCATAATCCACAAGTAGCTCTAGCCATCTCCTCTGACGCATATCAAGATCCTTCTGGGTAAACACATACTTCAGACTCTTGTGGTCGGTGAAAATCTCTACCCGATCTCCATACAAATAATGTCTCTAAAGTTTCAATACAAAAACTACAGCTGCTAACTCCAGGTCATGGGTTGGGTAATTCCTCTCATGGTCACGAAGTTGACGTGACGCATAAGCGACGACCTTACCATGCTGCATCAAGACACATCCTAATCCCTTGCCGGATGCGTCGCAATAAACTGAAAATCCTCCCGTCCCGTCGGAAAGAGTGAGAATGGGGGTCGTCATCAATCTCCACTTCAACTTCTTAAATGAACTCTGACACTCTGCTGTCCAAGCAAACTGTACATCCTTATGGGTCAACTGCGTCAGTGGTGCTGAAATCCGAGCAAAGTCTGACACAAAGCGTCGGTAATAGCCGGCCAATCCGAGGAAACTCCGAACTTCTGCAACGGTACTAGGTACTGGCCATGTCTCTATAGCCACTATCTTCTGGGGATCAACTTCCACTCCACCTCTGGTGATGATATGACCCAAGTACGAGATACGATCCAACCAAAACTCGCACTTACTGAACTTCGCGTACAACTGGTGCTCCCTGAGAATCTGAAGAACTACATGAAGATGCTGCTCATGCTCTGCCTCGTTCTCGCTATAGACTAAGATGTCGTCTATAAACACTATCACGAACTGGTCCAAATAGGGCATGAAGATACGATTCATGAGGTCCATGAATACGGCCGGCGCATTGGTCGCTCCAAATGGCATAACAAGGAACTCCCAATGTCCATATCTAGATCTGAATGCTGTCTTCGGGATGTCCTGCTCTCTGACTCTGATCTGATGGTACCCTGACCGCAAGTCAATCTTCGAGAATACTGCCGCTCCCTTGAGCTGATCAAATAAATCATCTATCCTTGGTAAAGGATATATGTTCTTAATTGTTACAGAGTTCAAGGTACGATAATCAACACATAATTTTGACGTACCATCCTTCTTCTTTACAAGAAGCATCGGAGCTCCCCAAGGTGATCCGCTAGCACAAATAAATCCCTTGGTTCTAAGTTCTTCAATCATCTTATACAGGACCTCCAACTCTGATGGTGCCATCCTATAGACTCTCTCTGACACTGGTGCCGTCCCTGGAATCAAGTCGATAGTGAACTCTATCTCTCTCTCTGGGGCATGCATGGAAGCTCTTCGGGAAATACGTCAGAAAACTCTTCTACAACTCTGGAAAACTGAACTGTTGCTGCTACGGTCATCCGCAATGCTGGGGAAGAAGGTTCTACTCTGCCCCGAGAAAATGAAAACTCTGGCTCACCGGGAATACTAAAAATAATCTTGCCAACATGGCAATCTATTCTAGCATACTGGTACCTTAACCAATCCATTCCTAGAACTACATCATAATCGGCCATCGGGAACTCTATCAACCTAGCGGGAAACTCTCTACCGCTAACTACAATTCGATACGAGGAAAAGACCCTATCTACACCCACTAGTCCGTTACCAGTAAGTATATTGAGCCTTACTGATAATGACTCGGGCTCCAGTCCTATCCGTGTCGCGAATCGTGCATACATAAATGAATGCGATGCACCTGAATCAAATAATACGGATGCAGGAAAAGAGTTGACGAGAATGGTACCTGCCACCACCTCACCTGATGCCAACTCCTCCTCTACGGTCAAAGCCATCGCTTGACCGTGCCCTCTGGGTGCTGGTCTCCTCTGCTGGAAACCTCTCTGGCGGTTCTGAACCTGAGCTTGGACCTGGGCATACTGTTGCGGTCGCTGCTGCTGGAATGCCTGAGCCTGAGGCGGCAATGGCCTCGAAGGCTGATACTGCTGCTGCTGCACTGGTGCTGGTCCTCTCACCGAGGGACTAGTCTAGGCCGATGAGGATGAATCGGCTCTCTGTGGGCAGGACCCTATCATGTGATCCGGTGCCCCACAAGCCAAACACAATCCTTGTGCTCGACGACATTCTGACACTACATGCTCTGGCTTCCCACAATGAGTGCAGCCCATTATGGAAGACTGCCTCCGCTTCTGCTGCTGAGGATACGTCGGAGTCGAATGCTGAACCGACGTAACTGATGCTGCCCTCCTTGGAGCTCCAATGGTCAAGGCCCTAGCTGCGGGGGCTGGGGCTGAAGACTGGATCATCTGACCATGGGACCGCTTCCGTCCTCCAGTTCTGTCTACAATTCTCTGCGAGGTATACTCATGCCTCTTAGCTGCCCGCAAAACAGCATCAAAGGTCTGATGCTCAAACTGCTCCACTGCTAGAATGATCTCTAGGTGGAGTCCCTGCTGGAACCGCTGCGCTCGATCAAACTCGGTTGCCACCAAAGTGGGAGCAAACCGACTCATTCTTGAAAACTCGGCCGCATATCCATCGACCGTCCTGCTCATCTGCCTGAGATTGGTGAACTTCGTCTGTAGGTCGTGCCGAGCCACAGCATCAAAATACTTGATCTGAAACTTGTCACTGAATACCGCCCACGGGACAGGCGTTGCCAATCCAACCGCTATCATCGCCCACCAGGTGCGGGCTAGGTCCAATAACTGTAGACGTACCACAGCTACCTTCTCTCCTTCTGGAGTCTTGGCTGCATCTAAGATAATCTCAATGTCCTGGAGCCACGCATCAGCTACAATAGCATCTTCACTCCCATCAAAGAAGGGAGGGTTGGGGCGCTTGAAACTGCTAACCGCACTGTTCCCTTGATAACCAACACGGCCCATGGCATCTTGTACTGCCTGGTGCAGGGCATTGCCCCGACGATCTTGTGACGCAAGCAATGTCCTGATGAGACCCACCAAGGTGCCATCGTCAGACTTTGTAGGCTGGACTGGCTGAACTGGGGGCTCGGGGTCCCCGGAATGCATGACTCGGGAGGCCACTCCAGAGTGCTGGGCTTGGTCTCCAGGTTGCTGCTGGTCCACTGGAGGTGCTCCGCCTTGCTGATCGGTAGGACCAGGAACAAGGTCGCTGAAGAAACGACATGGGGAACAATAAGAAAGGACCATGATAGATCGAGGACACAAACATGTGATCAGGTCAAGGATTCTGAAAGATCAGGAGGCACGAGTAGAGATCAAAGACGAGTGCTGATTGAGACATCTATCCGGTAAACCCTCACATATCTTGATTTACAAGACCTGCATGGGCCACCACTTAAACCGTGTCACGCCCCAGAACCAGAATACTGGAGAGCGGGAGACAGACACAGCCAGCTACGTATATTGAAGTGAATCTCACATCGCAATACGGTCACGGCTGTCTAGATGCATGAGGGTTTACTACAAGCCATCAGTCTCTTAAGGTCAATAACAAGCCTAGTGTCTCAATCTCAAGCAACAAGTAGATAAAACAAGATGGTAGATCATCAGACATACAAAGTAAGGCATCCCATACATTACATAATCAGATGATCATGAAGCTAGTCATACAAAATACGAAGACTAGCAAGAGTTTAAGTCATACATGATCAACCCTAGGATCTGTCAATCATGCTACAGCCCGTAGGCAGACAGTAAGTAAAGTTGCAAACGAGCTAACACTTGCTCGGTGGCTAAACGCCTCAAAAGAATATTTTTACAAGGGAGTGGGAGAGCAAAAAATAAAAACCCACTCGTTGCCGGGATTCCTTCTAGTGTTCACCATCTGGCAGGAAGGTCGGGAGATCCTCGGTAGCTGCTCCGAAATCTGGCCATACAAAACCAGCTGGGTCAGACCCCAGAAAGAGCAAGTGCCACAAAGGAGGCTTCACTTAAGAACTAAAACCAGCATGTCAGCACATAAATCATAGGTGAAATAACATAAGGCATGAGTTAAAGAAAACAGGATGATAAACGATAAGATAACTAGAGGACTATTCCGGTACCCAAGTTACAACCCGTAAACCAAACAAGGACCGGGGTTGTAACCCTTCACCTGAACAGAACTTAGCCTCGAACCAATTATCGATAACGTAGAGCATAAACAAGCATGTCCGGAGTTATCCATGTACTGGATCTAGGCAAAACTAAACAAGATAGGACTCCATCCATCATTAACGGCCAAGCAAAGAGTACGGCTTGATACTTAACTAACTAGGGTTATCACAAGCTTAGTTACTAGCAAGATGTAATGAGGTACGCCTACGGCCACAAGCCCTGCAGACTATCCAGGTTATCCAAACGCAAGGTTCAAGCTGAGAGTTATCATGCCTTGTTAGGTGACTTGGATGCAACACATGACAGTGTGCATAGTAATCGTTTCATGTAGTGCCCCACATAGCAGTGAGCTGGAAATGTGCCCTACTCGTCGGTAGGCTACAAGTCCATCAAGGAAGGCGCCCAGATAACGGGATTGCTTGTAGCCGGAATACCTCTCTATATGCTCTACTTGATCAATCTAGTCATTAACCTAGTCAGATTCGGAATGAATCCCTGACTGTGGTAACTAGGGATACATGTCCTAGACATGATGCGAGACAAGACTGGTTGCTTATACAAGTATATTCAATACAATCACCCACGGTGTCAAGAATTCACTTAGCATGTCAGGTTAGCTGTCGCAACAGCATATCACGGTTATCATATCGGGTTGCTTATCAAGATTACCTATCAAGGCAAGGGTGCGTCACAACGGACCACCATCAAGAATTATCAAGTTAAATTACTTGTCAAGAGTGCACCACGGCGGGTCACTAATCATGCAAGGCAAGTAGGGTCAGGTCCAATTGCGCCTAAACATCAGGCTGCGCTCAAGTAAGGCTACGCTCAAGTCAACATACGCTCAGGTCAGTATAAGCTCAGGTCAGCATACGCTCAGTCAGCATACGCTCAGTCAGCATACGCTCGGTCAGCATACGCTCAGGTCAGCATACGCTCAGGCAGCATACGCTCAGGCAGCATACGCTCAGTCAGCATACGCTCAGGCAGCATACGCTCAGGTCAGCATACGCTCAGGTCAGCATACGCTCAGTCAGCATACGCTCAGGTCAGCATACGCTCAGTCAGCATACGCTCAGGTCAGCATACGCTCAGTCAGCATATGAGGTCCATACGACTCCTTGTCACCCAAGTCAGCGTATGCAAGACATACGCTTCCAAAAGGCAGCGTATGAGGTCCATACGACTCCTTGTCACCCAAGTCAGCGTATGCAAGACATACGCTTCCAAAAGGCAGCGTATGAGGTCCATACGACTCCTTGTCACCCAAGTCAGCGTGTGCAAGACATACGCTTCCAAAAGGCAGCGTATGAGTCAGACTACGCTGCGCTAAAGAGCGCGCGCAGCTCAGTGGTGCAAGCTAAAAAGTTCGCGCACTGCTCACTGTCTTTTCCAAAACAGCAAGAACTCCATGGTTTGAACCTAAAACTTCAAAAGTCCATAACTTGGTCAAAACAAGTCCAAATCCAACTTTTTAAAGGTCAAAATTGTGTAGAAAAAAATTTTCCACCATATGGAACCATCAAAACTTGAAAACAAAGAAGTTTGATAGATCAAAACCACAAAAATCCGAAAATAACTAATTTCTAGATCTACAAAAATTAAAGCCTCAAAATAGAAAATGACAAGTTCTAATGTGTCTTAGAAACATGAGGAGAAGCTAATGGAACAATAAAAATGGACTCTCTTGTGGAAGCAAGTTGCACTTGCCTAAGGGGTGTTCTTGGTTGGTGGTGGGTTTAATGGAGAAGGAAGAAGAGTTAATGAGAAAGTGGAGGAGAGAGAAAAGTTAGGTGGGTTATAAAGGAGGATGGTGGTGGGTTTAACATGATGAACCAAAGAATAAACCAAGCCAACCCAAAATAAACCAAGTTAAACCATTACATGCTATGATGAACCTAATCAAGATTAAACTGAAATTAGCTAGCCAGGCAGGAAAATAAAAATACATGTCAGAATTTCGTATACGTATACTGGAAATACGTAGAACGAAAAACGGGAGTGATACCACTCGTCAAAGACCTAGTCGCGCATCGTCGGAATGAGAGCCCCTGCCATGGTCGAATTTCGAAGAGATTAGGGTTAGGGATTGGGGGAAAATGGTAGATAGAGCTCTCGAGCTCTGAGAATTCATTGAGTGAGAATGAAACCATTTTCTCTCTCCTCTTTCTTATTTAAACCGAAAAGGAAAGGAAGTGGAACTTTTGTATAAAATGATGTAAAGGTTATGTATGTAAGTTTTTAAAATGTAATATATATATATCTTGTACCTTATCCTAGCTTTCACAGGTGACAATCACAATCTTAATATTTGAATATTGTGTTTGTGCGTAGCCTGGAGATGTATCAATGCACTTGGTTTCCGTTATTTGGAGACGGGGCGTGACACAAGTTATTACTTTTCTACATTTGGGTGCCAAAGGATTTGAGGAGGAAAGGAAAGTGATTGCCATGAAAGAAAAATTAAGGAAAAAAAGATTCCATCCATCAATGTTATGAATCACTTTTCCACATTGAAGTATTCACTTTCATTTCTGAATTCTTCGAGACTCCAACCATCGGATAGGAAAATCAATAAGAATTATAATTTCCCCAAGGAAAGGAAATGTCAAGGAATTAATTTCCTTTCCATTACTTTTCGCGAACCAAACAAGGCCTAACAGTTAGGCTATAAATCTGGATGGAGTTGGGCTTGTTAGGTATTGTGGTATTTCATTAACAATAAAAATATAAGCAGCTTTTGAAAGCAATAGGCCTCATGTATTTAAATATGCCGAAAAAAATGAAGTAACTTTTTTAAGGAACTAAATTAACCTGTTTTTTTTGACTTTTCTAAGTAACAGCCGCAAACAAAATAAACAATAGGAAAATTATAGTGTTACATATAATATATACTTTTAAACTTTTTATTTGTGATATTCTAATTTTATTTTTGAATTCTATCATAAAAATTTTATTTGCGATAAAGATTTTCTAATACTACCGTCAACGCCACGTCATTGCCATATCATGGTGATGGTATGAACCAAAAATTTGGATGATAAATAGTATTTTATTGATTTTTTTTTTGGTAATCCTTGAGACAGAGAAAGAAAAAAGATTGTCTGAAAAAAATAAAACTAAAAATTAGTTTAAGAATTAAAAAAGTTCAAAATATTTCTGCCGTGTCCGAAATGAAATTGCCGCCAATAAAAAGAAACTTCTCCAAGAAGTTCCAAAGTTTTCCTCACTCTCTTCCTTACCATTACCCCTCCCCCAAAGCCCTTCCTCACGCAAAACCATAAATACAAACCAAACCATTCTCTCCACAAATCAACGAAACCCTAATTTTTTCTTTCTTTCAAGAAGCTGCTTCACATGGAGGAAGCCTCGTCCTCTCTCTCCGCCTCCTCATCCCAGTCCCTCCTCCGCCGCGCCTCGTCCGGCGGCGAGAGCCGCGTGGCCGGACTGCTAGGCTGCGCGGCCGGACTGCGGGGCGGCCGTCAGGCGCTGGTCCGGCAGTCGGCCGCGCTCCACCTGGAGGAGCGGCGCGCCGACTGGGCCCACTCGCGCCCCATGGTGGCGCTCGGCATTGCCTGGAACCTCGCATTGGCCGTCGTCTCGGCGGTGACGCTGTTCCTTGCGGCGGACGAGGAGCCGGCGGTGCCGATCAGGGTTTGGGTAGGTACGTAGTTTCGCAAATCGAACGTGACCTTAAAGTTTGGAGAACGCGAGTTCATGATGGCTACGTAGTCTTCAACTAACACTTTATAAAAGGAAAAAAAAAAGGCTTTATAGTGGAATTCTTGGATTGTTGCATACTCGTATTGTATGATGCAGTCCATACGAAATGTGAGAGTACAAGTGATTTTCATGATCTCTTTCAGTGCTATGGTTGGACCATAGTTTTAAAAGGCGAAAGGTGTACCAACCGTTGGATACGAGAAATTAATTGTCATTGGTCCATGTATGCAACTATTTTATCTGCATGGACTATATCAAACATGAGGAGGAGATTTTCATGTTTTTTGAAATACAATAAACCAAGATAGCTCTTTTTTTTTTATTTCTAACGGGTTTTATTTTGGCCAATGCTAAGTGCACTACACAAAATGTTAGTGGCTATCATAATTTCTGCATGTCTCAACTGCCAAAATTTTGGCATTACTTGATAATCTAGGACTGCAAAAAATTTGACGATCCTAAGCACATCAATGATTATCAATTTTTTTTAGTTCAGACTATGCACGTGACTGTAGAAGATAGTAACAACCACTAACACTTGTATAGTACTACTCTTAGCATTGTCCTTCATTTTCATCCTTTATACAACTTTAGTAATAATCTAACTTAGTGAAAAAAGTAACTTGCTAAGTACAGAACAATTTATTGACTGAGCATGGGTTTTTGGTCAATCTATTAACATGTCCGAGATCCACCCTGCTCGTTTGGTTCGGGAAATCATGGTGTTGGAAAAGAAAAGTGATTACTTTTCTACGTTTGGGTGCGAAAGAAATCATGTCCGAGATCCACCATGCTAGTATAATATCCTCTCTTTTTTGGCTCATCTCAATACTTTCTATGCCTTTTAGCTACCTGCCATGTCTTTTCTAGTGGTAATAGAAAAAATTTCCTTAAGGCCATTCATTAATGACCCCGGGGCTACTAGCACCAAGACGCCTCCCATTTAATTGTTGTCCGGGATATGTTTCAAACCCATGCCCATTCCTCCCTTCCCTTACAAGTGGTAAGAGAAGCTGGTTGCCATACCTTAAGCGTTCTGAGTGTTCCTCGCCAAGAGGCCTATACCACCCCCCTTCACTGTTGCTATTCAAACTCTACATTCTCTAGACAAACTGGCAACTGTGTGTCCCATTTTTTGTTCTGCTCCTGGCAAGTTCTTTGGTATTACACACATCGAGTATTTTTGTTCCTTAATATCACAAGGTCCAAGGAGTTAGTTCCTTAGATAGTTTGTAGCCGCCTATTATTATTTTCATAAAATGCTGCATGTGCATGGACTGACGTACACATACAATTTAGTTTCAATCTAATCGTTATTTTCTACTAGTCTTTCCATTGATTGTCCTTGGAGTATCTACTGGTGTTGCATCTTGTGTCTTCATGATCTACATTATCTATATTGTCTTTAGCTTTATGTGCTGGAGTACGTATTATTCTTCCCAAACTTGGGCATCAAATTCTTTCCGTTTGCTTCGGAAAAAGAACTGCTTACAAAAATGTATGAAAGGAATCTGTTGTGAGTCATGTAAGTATTCAGATGGTATTTCATTTAGGATGTAATCTGTTCATGAGATTATTTTTTTACTTTGCCCCAATTTTCATGTTTTTTTTTCCATTTTATTTCAGCTGATTATTGTTATTGTTGAGTTTATTAGAGCTATCATTATTGACCTGCTGTTTTTATATGCCCCTTTTCTAATACAAGTGTGTTAACCTTTCAGTTTTGCCAAACGATGCGAACATGCTACTACAATTGCATCTTTCCTCTGGTGGATTATTGGCTTCTATTGGATGATATCTGGTGGCAACACTCTTATGCAAGATGCTCCTAGTCCTAGGCGGCTCTATTGGTAATGGTCATTACTATTTATGCCTAACTGTCTCTTGGCTTAATTTAAATTTTTGGTGCAAAGCCCCAAGCATGCAATCAAGGAAAGAGGATGGTTCACCATAATGCCTACAAACTTTTTTCAGGCAGGACAACCCTCACTAGTGCTTCATTTGCACTAAGAAAACTAAGGGGTTCAAAATTTTCCCATTTGAAACGTAAATAGGCAAACTCTAACCGACAAATGGCAATCGATGCTCCCCTGAACATTTGTCCTTTTGAACGTTTGTTTGGCAAAATAACATAATATGATTACCCTGTTTTTTTTTTCCGTGAACTTTATGTTATATATAAACAACAAATATATATCTTAGCTCCAAGATATATGAATGACTGTAGAAAATAATAGTTGGATGAATTTTATTGATGGACTACTTCACTACTTATAGGGAGTCTAGCTCCTCTACATACTACATATTCCGATGTGGGACTAAAAGTCCCTTATTGACTCTCAACACTCCCCCTCAAGATGGGCGATAGATATTGATCATCCCCATCTTGTTACATAGCTTCGACAGACTTAATGAACTAAGACCCTTAGTCAGACAGTCTGCAACTTGTTCTTCTGAGCGGACATGGTCAATCTTCAGTATCCCTTGTTCCAGCTTCTCCTTGATGAAGAATCGATCAATTTCGATGTGTTTCGTTCTGTCGTGCTGAACGGGATTGTTAGCTATACTTATTGCAGCTTGACTATCACTCAGAAGACGTAATGGTGCTCCCTTGTCTAGCTTTAACTCTGTCAGCAACGCTTTCACCCACAGCAATTCTGACACTCCCAGAGCCATTGCTCTGTATTCTGCTTCAGCTGTCGACCGTACTACCACAGACTGTTTCTTGCTTCTCTATGAGACCAGATTTCCTCCTACAAAAACACAGTATCCCGTGGTAGACCTTCTGTCGTCTATGCAGCTCGCCCAGTCTGCATCACAGTATCCCTCAACTTCTATGCGTCCATTCTTCTTGAACCATAGCCCCTTTCCAGACGTTCCTTTCAGATACCTCAAGATCTGAAATACTGCTTTCATATGACCCTTTCTTGGATCATGCATGTAGCGACTCACTACACTCACCGCAAATGAGATATCAGGGCGAGTGTGTCTCAGATAAATCAATCTCCCTATAAGTCGTTGATATCTTTCACGATCAACGGGCTCTCCTGCTTCTGCTCCCAACTTGCACTTCTGGTCAATTGGAGTGACCGCTGCTTTGCATCCCAGCATCCCTGTCTCCTTCAGCAGATCTAGTGTGTATTTTCTCTGTGAGAGAACAATTCCTTGTTCGCCTTCACACACCTCGATACCTAGAAAGTACCTCATCGCTCCTAAATCCTTCACTTCAAACTCCTTCGCGAGTTTTGACTTCAGTTTAGTGATCTCGATTTCATCATCACCTGTGATCACTATATCATCCACATATACAGCAAGTATAGTGATGTGGCCTCTTGCGTGCTGAAGGAAGACCGTATGATCTGCATTTGTTTGACGGTATCCCATGCCTGTAACAGCCTTTCTGAATCTGTCAAACCAGGCTCGAGGAGATTGCTTGAGCCCGTATAGTGACTTCTTCAGTTTACACACCTTTCCTTGCGACGTCCCTCCGTTTGATTCCGTCGTATAGCACCCAGGCGGGAGCTCCATGTATACTTCTTCTTGCAGGTCCCCATGAAGAAAGACATTCTTCACATCCAACTGGTACAGCTTCCACCCATAGTTCGCTGCAATGGAGACCAGAGTTCTCACGGTGCTCATTTTTGCTACTGGGACAAATGTCTCATCATAGTCTATTCCATATGACTGTGTGAATCCTTTTGCAACCAGCCTCGCCTTGTACCGCTCTACTTTTCCTTCTGGCGTCTCTTTTATTGTGTACACCCATTTGCATCTCACAGCTTTCTTTCCTTTGGGTAATGGAACCAGCTTCCATGTCTTATTTTTCTCCAGTGTTCCAAGTTCTTCCATCATTGCAGCTTTCCACCTTGGATCTTTCTTTGCTTCCTGCCAACACTTGGGCAACGAAGTAGAGTCTAACGATGCAATGAAGGCTCGATAATTCGAAGAAATGTTAGAATAAGACAAGAAGTTGGCAATGTCATGTTCGTAATCATCAAAACGAGCAGGAGCCTTACCCGCATTGATGCGAGAAGATCTCCTTAAGGGAGCAATAGGTGGTTGAGAGATCATACCATCCGAGTCGGAGAGATCCGCATCAGAATCCGAGTGATTCAGTGCGGGGGCAACATCTTCAGGAGTTGGAGCAGGAGTAGACGAGGGACTTGGTACAGTAGGCACAGGGCACGGCATAGGCACAGTACTGGACTTCTGTTGTCTCATTCTATAGACTTGGAGCTCCTTTTCCCTTGTCTGCTGCTCCCCCTGCGTAACATATGTATCATCTTCTTCATTCTCTGTATCTGAGTCACTGTGCTCTCCCCCTTTCGTCCAGTTTTCTACAACCGGATACGGAACCGATCCGACGACCACATTTGGACTTATTATCTCCCCCTCACATCGAACACCATCTGTGTTAGGTATGTCACCAAATGTTGAACCTTCATCCGAACCATAGTATGGTTCGAGTTCTCTGAATGTAACGTCCATGCTGACAAACATCTTCCGCTCGACTGGACTCCAACAGGCATATCCCTTCTGAGTCGCCGTGTAACCGACAAAGACACATTTAACTGCCCGAGGATCCAGTTTGCCAACGTCTGGCCTATTATCTTGGACAAAGCACACACATCCAAAAACTTTCGGTGGAACAGTGTATGTAGTTGCCCCAGTAAGCATCTCCAACGGTGTCTTCCAGTCCAATACTTGAGATGGCATTCTGTTGATGAGATAAGAGGCCGTCAATATAGCCTGCCCCCATAAGTGTTTCGGGACATTTATAGCCAGCATCATCGTCCGTGCGACTTCTAGCAGGTGTCTGTTCTTTCGTTCAGCCACACCATTTTGTGCCGGAGTATAAGCACATGAAGTTTGATGTAGTATTCCATGAGTGGAAAAATACTCAGCAACCCGCTTATTAGTATACTTCGTCCCATTGTCAGACCGGAAACACTTAATTTTAGCGCCATATTGTGTTTCCACCCGTCGATGAAAGTCCCGAAATGCCTCAAGGACGTCACTTTTATTCTTCTTAAGGTAGACCCATATCACGCGGGTATAACAGTCAATAAAGGTGACGAACCATCGAAAACCGTTAATTCCGATTGTAGGACAAGAGCCCCATACGTCCGAATGTATCATGTCAAAAGCAGCTGAACTCCTATTCCCCGAGCTCACATACGAGCTTCTGGTATGTTTTCCCAACTCACAAGCATCACAAAATAACTTCTCTTTATCAGCCCTTTGATATAAGGACGGATACATTCGACTAATAACTTGAAAAGAGGAATGACCGACACGCTGGTGGTGGAGTAGCAAGTCGGCTTCAACACTGCGACAGGAAGCTTCTGGTGGTGCGGCTGCGACCAAGGATGCCAATGCGTTGTCCAGTCCAGTCCTGTCTAAATACCACAGCCCCTTATGCCATGTGCCAGTCCCAAGTCGTCGTCCTGTCCCCTTCTCCTGAAAAGTCACCGTAGGAATGTCAAAGGAAACAGTACAGTTAAGATCAAGTATAATGGCACTAATGGACAGAAGATTGACAGGAAAAGATGGAGCATGTAAGACATTAGTTAGAGTGATGGAAGGGGTGCATGCGACAGTGCCTTTACCCACTACAGGGTTGGATGTACCATCAACAGTCTGAATACTCTCCGGCAATGGTAGGTGAGTATAGTCCTGAAACGTACCACGGGATCCCGTGACATGGCGAGATGTCCCAGAATCCATTATCCATCCTGGCTGATGGACAGATGCAAGAGCACGTGCAGGATTACCGGTGCTGGTTTGGACAAAGCAAGTGATGAGATCCCCCGAGGTAGAAGACGTCCCAGGACTGTCGGCCGAACCCAGCTTTGTGCCTCACAACTTCTCAAGGAACTCCCGCTCAAGCGGGGTTATTTCAGCCAGTTGATTCTCTCCTCCTGCCTCCACCAGATTCGCTTTGTGTCCTCCCCGTCTACCAGCATATCCTCCTCTACTACCACGTCGGCCTCCACGACCCCGTCCTTGATCAGTAGACTGATTTCGCAAGGTTTTTGGACAAAATCGGATGTAATGTCCGGAGTCACCACAATTGTGGCAAACACCACCAACAGATGGAGGTTGATTGAAGGCAGCAAGTGCAGACTTTTCAACTTCAGCTCGCTCCCCCTGGTAGGAGCCCTTGTTGGGCATCAACTTCAGTCGAGCTTCTTCCTGTGTCATGACGGCTATAGCTTCTTCCAAGGTCGGAAGCGTGGGTTGGGATAGGAGGATATTCCGTCTCTGCTCAAATACAGGGTATAGATCTTTCAGGAATTTCATCATACGCTGCCGGGAAATATAAGCCAGGAATGTCTGAAAGTACTTCGCGAATGTCGGTTCGACTTGTGCATCTTCCATCCCAAGAGGATCATAATGATCCAGATCAGACCAGTACTTCTTCAACAGGGCCGCATACTCAGAGATGGTACGTTCGTCTTGGGCCACCCTATCGAGTTCATCTTGCAGTTGAAAGACTCGCATAGGGTTGCCGGAGCCAGAGTACATATCTTTTAGAGTTTGCCATATATCAGCAGCAGCCTCCATTGCCTCGACATTGTCCGACACCTGGTCGGTTAAAGAGGCAGTCAACCACCCAGCCACGACGTTGTTGACAATCTTCCAAACAGCAAACTCCTTGGCGGAGTGATCGGCCGGCGCCTTGGCTTGGCCAGTGACATAGCCAACCAAGCCACGTCCCTTCATTGTCCGCATCGCCTGTCGCGATCACTTTAAGTAGTTGGACGTTCCTTCCAACTTCGTCTCCAGCTTCTCCAATTTCCCCATTTTATAAGGGGACGGATCCACATCAGTATGGATCACACGTGGGGTTACCTCGGTTAATCTCTTCGATAAGATATCATCAACCAAGGCCTTCATCTCGTCGGCCGTCAGTTTGCCACTGATCGAATCCATGGCTGCTTCAACTGTGAACCCTATTCGTCGTCTTCGCCGGCTTCTTCGACGTCGGAGGCGGCAACTTCCCCAACTTTGTCGTCGTCTTCGTCTTCGTCGTCTTCTTCGACGTCACAGACTTTACGAATGCGCTACTAACTTGGCCAGCACCGACACGCGCACGTCAAGTGAACACGTCAGGACACCAGAGAAGACATGATCAGTCTCTGTATAGATTTCGATGTGAAGGAGGAATAACAAAATAAACATTTGTTAGTTCCAAACGGCGCAATCTAGGAACAGAGTCGGTGCAAATAAATATTTGACATCTCGACTGTCTTCGAAATACACCTTTTTTTTGTTTTTGTTTTTTTTTTGTTTTTTTGTTTTTTTTTAAACTAGGGTTAGGGTTAGGGTGTAGATGGGACTGCTAGGGCTAGGGTTAGGGTTTCCATGGAGAGGGTTAGAGGCTGCTAGGGCTAGGGACCTAGGGTTAGGGGGGGCAGCAGGGGGTGGGGGGGGTCGGCTGCTGCGGGAGAGGGGGGGCGGCAGGGGGTGGGGGGGTCGGCTGCTGCGGGAGAGAGGGGGGCGGGGTGCTGCGGGAGAGGGGAGCGGGGTGCTGCGGGAGAGGGTTAGGGGCTGCTAGGGCTAGGGTTAGGGGGGGGGGGGGGCGGCAGGGGGTGGGGGGGTCGGCTGCTGCGGTAGAGGGGGGGGGGGCGGCAGGGGGTGGGGGGTCGGCTGCTTTGGGAGAGGGGGGGTGCGGCAGGGGATGGGGGGGGGTTGTCTGCTGCGGGGTACTGCGGGAGAGGGGGGGGGGGGCGGCAGGGGATGAGGGGGGCAGGGTACTGCGGGAGAGCGGCGGCTTGGAGGAAATTTTTTTTTTCTTTTGTGGAGAGAGAGAGAGAGAGAGAGAGAGAGAGAGAGAGAGAGTTATGGCTCTGATACCATGTAGAAAATAATTGTTGGATGAATTTTATTGATGGACTACTTCACTACTTATAGGGAGTCTAGCTCCTCTACATACTACATATTCCGATGTGGGACTAAAAGTCCCTTATTGACTCTCAACAATGACGATATCCAATGAATGACGATATCCATTTATCAGAGACTGACCTACATGACATTCAAATTCATGCCTATCTTACATGCTTATGTTTTGTAAGCATCTACTGCTATGCACAATCAGCAATTCCTGACATATTTTTTCTCGTCTGTCATGGTGATTCTTGGCAGGGTGACGGTCACTTTTATGGCACTTGATGTACTCTATGCCATCTTTTCTTTCGCTTTGTTCGTCGCAGTTGTGTTTGCACTCAGCTATTGCTTGTCTTTCTTTATTTCATTTCTTGATGCTATTGCTCCAGGCCCGGTAAGAACGAAAACCTTTACAATTTCCAACGGAAATGTGTTTTCTAAAGCTATTATTAAAGTCCACAGTGGCTATCATTTATGCTTTTATCATGAATGTACGGAGAGGTGCATCAGCTAGCGATATCAGCATGCTTCCAAGATATAGATTGTTCCAACGATATCCGGAGGTGTTATGATTCCTATGCAGGGCCGGCCCTAGGGCAACCAACCGGTCCATAAATTAAACAAAAAAAAAACATCCAGCAAAAGGAAATGAAAGGAAAGGAGCTGGAAATGAAAGGACAGAAAAAGGAAAGTAGCTTGAAAGGAAAGGAAATGAAAGGAAATGTGCTGGAGCTCTGAAGGATGATTCTCTTTATCTTCGAATTATTTGAGGGAGAATACAAGATTGTCGGTCTTTACATGGAAAAAAGTATGGTATTTGATGTAGCAGTGTCGTATTATTTTATTTGAAACATGGTTAACTTTTCTTTGGACGGTGGCTTCAGTGCCGGTCTATTGGTCTATCTGATCATCTGTCTAATTAGGTTTTTAAGATATCTCCTGCTTAAGTATAGTTCAGTTGTTGTGCAAACATGCGGTTTGCTTTATATAAATGTGAGCTTTGTCTTTTTTAGTGTATTCCTTTTTTTCAGCCTAAAAGGGATTGGCGTGACAATTTTATGAGATTGTTAGCTTGCTGCTGCATGTAGCATCCTAGAAACAATGGTTTGTCCACTAAATGTTTAAAGCATTCCTTGATACTTTACAGACTTGAAAGTTATTATGGAAAGTTGAGATGTAGAAAGTCTCAGTTCTATGTGGGTCTATATAGTACATACTCGATCCCTTCCCAGCCAAATCAACATATAAAACCTTGAGAGTATTTGTGTTTTTATGTTATTTGGTACTACTGAACTAAACAGTCTTAGTTCAAGATCTAGTGAGTCCAACAATTAGGTTATCTGAACTAAACAGTCTTAGTTCAAGATCTAGTGAGTCCAACAATTAGGTTATCTACCATCTTAATAAGATAATAACCACATTTTTTATGTAGTGTCACTCCATGCAAGAAGAGGCAACCAAAGTTTGTTCCGGCTGGGGCAACCCATCATCGTGGGCCGGCCCTGTTCCTATGCCTAACAACACAGGAAGTTCCACAGATGAACAAGTTATTGTACCAGAGGACACGGTAATTTCTCATTTTTCTTTCTATATAGTATATACTCTTGTTTACATTTACGAATAGAACCTTTAGTAAGGGATTTACCAAAGGAAGAGTGTCTTCATTTACCAAAATCATTTTTCCTTGACAGAAAGTCATAGGTGGTGTCATTGGATTTTTCTTTTAAAGATAAAAGCTGAAACAATCCGTTATTAATTATGACTTGACAACATATGCTATTATTCATAATATATGTAAATTCTGATAGAAGATAATATGACATAATGCATTTTGTTTCACTTCATCATGGTAACAAGAAATTTGGTTCATATAATATTTAAAACAGACTTTATTATATAATACTATTTACTGACAAACAAGGTTCTTAAGAGTACTAGATGGCAGGTGGCCAGGGGAGTCTGGTGCTGTCAGGTCGTCCAGCTCTGCCAAATTGTCGGGCCTGTAAGGCGTAACCATGTCAACCATTCAAAAATGTTCTAGAAAGGGTCATGTCTTACATGCTTGCTGAGGAAGTATGGTGTTGGATACATGTCAGATGCGGATACGGCCTTTTTGACTTATCTTCCTTAGTTGTTTCGTGGTGATACCTGAGCATCTAAGTTGCATGGATACTCCTCCTGAGGACTGTACCGGTGTCCAAATAGTCAAATATGGCCCTGACATGTCTAGATTCCATAGGGAGGAAATACAATTTAGATTGTTATAAAGTAGCATTCTTTTGAAGTGTAGGTCCTTGCTAGAACTATTTGCAATCTAGTACTATCAAAGGCATGCATACATATAGTTATCATTATGATTGGAAATTAATGTAATATGTATATAATGTGCATATATTATTGTATCCATGTCGTATCGCCATCCTAAGTTTTTTAAATATGATGTATTGTGAATCCTTATTGTGTCTGTATTGTGAATCCTTGTTGGCGTCTACGCAACCTAGGTGAGCATGCATTCACCTAGGTGAATCCTTATATATCCGGATATTCTGTTTTGACACAAAGCTATACTTTCTAAAGAGATTCTGGATCAGGGCACTTTTGACCTCTATATAGTGAATATGGGTTACAGTAGGTTAATGTTTTTGTTTGGTATCTTAATCAGGAGTTGTGACATTTTGTATCTGCCTGGAATCTTACGAAGATGGAGTGGAGCTACATTCACTGCCCTGTGACCATCATTTCCACGCCAAATGCATTGGGAAATGGCTTTGCGTTAACCCAACCTGCCCTCTTTGCAAGTACAACATCCTCGACCGCGACAATGACGAACCTGTTTGAATGTACAAAGTCATCCTTTTTGCACATTTTACTCATTGTTACTTGATATATAGAAAGATCCAGCACTTAGGGGTGCAACTCGGGCGGGTTGGATCGGGTTTGAGGTCAACCCGAGCCCAACCCGATAGATCATAAGCCTAACCCAAGCCCAAGCCCGACCCGACTTCGGGTTAAACATATGAAGCCCAAGACCAAGCCCGGAGGGAACGGGTTTGGCTCGGGTCCATGGGGTTTATCGGACTCTAATATGATATTTGAAATAATTTTAAACAAGAGTAATATTAAATGCATAATCAAATAGCAATCAAGCCTCGATCATTACAAAATAAAACTGAAATGAGATTTAGGACAAGGAACTGAAGAGTTCGGGTGAAAAAAATTATAGTTTAAACTTTTTATTTAAGTAGCATGAAACAATATATATATAAATTATATGTATGTCGGGTTTCGGGTTCTTCGGGTTACCCAACACATGAACCCAAGCCCAACCAGATTTTTGATCGGGTTCAAATATTTTAACCCGAGCCCAAGCCCTAACCCGAATATCTTCAACCCTAACCCAACCCATTAACGGGTTTACCCGATCGGGTTCGGGTTTAGCCCGCCCGAGTTGCACCCCTACCAGCACTAGCGCAAAGGAGAGCTGCATCTGCTCGTGAACGGGATTAGTATCATAACAGTGTCACATAGGTTCAATTACTAGCAGCAGGTCCGTGTATAAAATGTCAATATATGTTGCTTCTGCCTTGATCTGTTGTGTAGCTCCTGAATGATCACATATGTACTGATAGCAGGTTCAGTTAGTAGCATACTACACAGTGCAACAGTTTCAGTAATGTTTCTTTAGCATCATTGATAAAGGCACAACACATTTTTTTGTTAGGGGAGCATCATAATTTTGGCAGTTGTAATTTGTTAAGGTCTGCAAAAATTCTGGACTGTCAAAATTTGATGTTCCCTAACAAACCTTCTTTAATCGTGTACCACCGTTGGTGGACAAGTCTATAGTGTTTTTACTACTACAATGCAATTCAGATTGATGAAGATGTGTCCGCTGGTTCCAGGCTACTGTGAAGGTTTCTTGCTCTCGAAGGGCCCATTCTTTTGGATATCAACATAACATTACAGATCTGAACTAGGGGTTAGCATTATTCGGTTTTGGACCGAGAATCGAACCGAATAATAAGAGGTTTGGTTCAGTTTAAAAAAATATTTGGTTCGGTGTAGAAAATACTAAAACATTTTATTCGGTTACGGTTTTGGACTTTGGTTTCGGTTGAAAACCGAAAACCTAATAAGTGTTTCACAATTATGTAAGTTCCCTTATTGTATACATATTTTATGAGTACAAATGTATATAATTTTGTATATATTTTGAAAACAACAATTATGTATTGTATTTTTGCAGTTGTAATTTGTTAAGGTCTGCAAAAATTCTGAAAGTCCTAAGCATAGCAAGGTCGGTCAAAATTTTGGTCGTCCTCCAGTGAACTAGGACCGTCAAAATTTGATGTTCCTTAAAAACCTTCGTTAATCGTGTACCACCGTTGGTGGACAAGTCTAGTGTTTTTATTACTACATTGCAATTTGGATTGATGAAGACAATACATAACTTATTGATCGGATGTGTCCGCTGGTTCCAGGCTATTGTGAAGGTTTCTTGCTCTCGAAGGGCCCATTCTTTTGGATATCAACAGAACATTACCGATCTGAACTAGGGGTTAGCATTATTCTGTTTTAGACTGAGAATCGAACCGAATAATAAGAGGTTCAGTTCAGTTTGAAAAAATATTTGGTTCAAAAATATTTGGTTCGGTGTAGAAAGGGTCAAGGCGAAGGAGGTCAGCCACTCATCTTAGTCTTTGCTTCAGGCAAGGGACTGGTTGGCTGCGCTTAGACGTCGCCTACGCGATCACCTGCAATCGCATAAGTAAATGATTAGAATACTGTATTATTCAAGGAATTTGATACGAATGCGAAATTCAAAAACGCAAGTGGAGGAGATTGTTGGCCCATTGGGCATGGTCGAACCGGATTTTAATAATTGATCTAACCATGTCTCGATATAAGAGCTACTTGGATGAACAGCGACAGCCTGTGCCTGTTATCATTCAAGACTTTAGAACTTGGAGTTATATTTGTGGTTACGTATGTATTTTCAATTATCGATGTACTTTTGTATTTTATTGAGTCTAGGAATATAATGTAAACTGTACCGTACTAGCAAATAGGCTACCCAAGAAACGTTTTTAAAATACCCCTTTTTATTTTGAAAACAAGCCCACACAAAGACCAAACTACCTCCTAAATTCTTGACCTTTCAAAAGCCCAAAACCTGAGCTACTAACCCAAATCAAATCAATTCTGGACCAGCATAATTAGGTATGAATCTGCCCCGGATTCAGCCCAAGTTCGGCTATCTATACATTAGATTTTAAACTCAGTCTTCCCACAGTTATGGATGCAACGACTATATGCCAAGATTCTCTCATAGATTACTGTCCAAATTCTGTCTGAATTCTGCCCAAATTCACCCTTTTGGAAATCCTATAAATAGAAAAGAAATTCTTCCATTTCAACACACCGATTCACTTTCATATATCTTCTTTGTAAAGCTTACTACAATCTTCCAAAGCCCCACTAAGCTTTCAATTTCAAATTCTAAGCCAGTTACAATCCTCTAGTCGATTTGCTAGTATGGTACGGTCTAGAAGTTTAGAGTGATTGTAATGAAGAGGCTTGATAGAAGTGAGACACTTCACAATTGAAGTTGGTCGAGTACTTCGGATCAAAGCTCGCGTCTGTAGAAGTTGTAAGAACTTCGTATGAAAACTTATGTTTTTTCATAGTGGAATTCAACCGGGAGCTAGAGTTCTTCCGACTGGATTAGTCCTCACAAGAGGAAGACCAGTATACATCGTCGCGTTTGAGTTTGTTCTTTGCACTTTACTTTTATTTACTCATATCTGTGATATATTTCTATGATCTTGTTGCTAACAATTTTTCAATAGCTAATATTCCACAGTCTACACTATTCACCTCCAAGAGTATATCGCTTTACATTTTGTTGCTACACTTTTGCTCGATGTTAATCCACTATGGCACAAGCTTTAACTGAGTACTAGGAACTCTTACAATATCATGCTTGGGGACAAGTGCACGACCAACTTCAATAACACCGTGCTTTGGCGGCGAGTGCACGACCGACTCCTGAAGGAGTTTGAAAGCGAGAACGTTTTTCTGAGATAGCCAAACTCTATATTGAACTGAAGCTGATACTGGCTTGGCTAAGAGTAGTATAGGCTAAATATGAAATTGTATAGCTCGTAGAAAACACTTAAGGAATAGAGAGAAAAGAAAGTGAATGAAATCAGAAATGTGAATGTTTTTCTCTATTTGTAGTATTTTTATGGATCGAACTTGGGCAAAGCCCGGGCAGAATTTGGATGCAAAAATTTCGCATTCGAACATTGAATACAGATATCCAGGAAGATCAAAAACAACTTGACCAAACTCGGGCCGAGCTCGGTCAGGGTTCTGTAGTGCCCCGTTCCGCTCAGTCAATCGGAGGAATCGGAACGCCGACAGCGTTCGGACTTAGCCTTGCAACGGCTTGCTCGGAGGCCCGCTCGGTCGAGGCGACTCTTCGTTCAGGTGGGTTAATTTCGGTGAACTTGCCTCATCTTAGCCTTCACATAATAAATCGCATATTTTTAACTTGCACAAGTAGGCTTGATAATAAAAGAGACGAATCCACATAGCTAAAGGGAATAATCCCGACGAGTCGAATTGAGTTAGAATATGGAAAGGTCCAATGGTCGGCTTAGAGTTGGTGTATGGCGTGCTTTGAAAATGACACTCGGTCCTTCGTCCCGTGTCTTGGAAGAAGGAAAAGTTGGTCTTCGACACAAACTATGAATTAGCCTAAGTCGTAGGCGTCGTCGCATAAATGCTTCATAAAGCATGCAAGGTCCCATCGTCTAAGGCTTGGCATAGCCTTGGCTTGCCCCATGAGTTAAGTTGTGTTGCACGGCTTGTGACATAAGTCTAGGCACCCAAATGACTTGGCTGTTCAAAAGTCGAACGCAATGTGCGGTACGTTTCCGCGATGCGAGGCTTGACGCATGCCTTTGCTCGTCGAGTCGTTGTGTGATTGAGTTAGGCTAAGTTATGCTAGACGATTGAAGTCTTTTCTAAGCACTGTCCCACGTTTCCTGCGGATGTCTAAATTACTTGGTTCCACGACCGTAAGGCCCGTCATATAGAGTATGACTTGGGCGGTGGTGTGTCGCATAGAGTTCAAGTCGGTTTAAGGCACAATGCACGGACTTGGTGTTTTGATTTCAAGTCGAGTTTAGAAAAAGGGCTATCAAATGGTCGTTCTGAGTTGAGTAAAATGATATGGTAACATGGAAGAATGCTCGCGACCGTGGGTCGTCGAGACGGTCTCAGATGATAGAAGTCTTGATATTGGTTTTGAAAGAGATAGTAACACTAGAAGAATAATGACCGTGTGAGACGTCAATTCGAGTCGAGTCTTGCATGGTCATTGGACAACTTGTCGACAAGGGGGTGTTTCCACGAGCGGCAACCCTGGGCGCCATGGGACCGCGTCGTCCTGGGGGGAAATACGGTATAGCCGTAGCTGGACGAACCGCTCGGGTTATCCGGGAACTTTCAACGGGGCTAGCTACTTGGGTTGAAAGGGTCACCGAATAGCAAGGCTATAGTCCATGATAGCTTGTGATGTTAGTGACCAATTTATATAGATGGGTCGACACGGGCGACAATTCGCGTGTGTGCCTTTGGATTGAGTCGAGTATTGTGTTCACTATATCAATGAGTCGAGTCAAATGCGTGTACGATCGAAAGACAATATTTGGGCCTAAGATTTGGCTGCAACTAAGACAGCGTGCTTCGACAGGAGATGTGGCGTCGAGTCGTAAGTTGTTGGCGTATAAGTTGTATAACTTTGATTGAGTCATCTTGAGTTTAAGTTAGGAAACGCCGCAAGGCAAAGTCGGTCGAGTGACACTTAGCCAAGAAGTCTTGATGGTCAGTTGGTGATCAAAGTAACAAGGGCGGCGAGGCGGCGATATGGTTAAGTCATACTGAGTTGTGAGACACGACACGATAGATTTGTAGCACGGTCACAAGAAAATTGGGTACTATCACGTAGTCGCGTCTCTGATCTTGGGCCGCAAGGCAAACACGACTTGATAGGTTAACGTTGTTGTTGCGAGCACGGGATGGTCTAGAGACACTAAATAGGCCAAGGCGTCGGTCCTAAAATTGATCCTAAGGCAATAGTACAAAGACAATCTTAAAGGGACTGTTACACAAAGTAAATAAACATATTGGTTTTGTATGTGTGGACGAGGAGATCATTCCACTAGTACAGTTGAGTACTGACACCCACATAGTTTTCATGTGCAGGCACAGGTAGAAGCTAGTGGCGCGGAGCTCGCTTGGATTCGTCGAGGAACGGAGTTCCTTGGCGATTAGAAGAGTGTGACCGCATGGAGTCAAGACTTATACGGGATATAATGTATGGACTTCGCCTTTCGAAGCATCCGCTGGCTCAAGACTTGTATTTAGAGAATGGGAGATAGCTAAGTGATTTGTAATGTGAGAAGAGTGAGCTTGAGTGACTTGTAATCTTGGCCTTGCGCCCCTTTGTAATCCTTGTTTCAATATCAATAAAATGTATCTTTTGAATAACTTGTGTTTTGTTCTAATTTTCTGCTGCTATTATTCAATGTCTCTGCTTGGGACTTCTGTGCGACAACCCCATCGCAGCCGCTGTAATCGGCCGTTATGGAACCGCCTTGCACGAGCGCAATCTAGCCTCGTGCGGCATCACGCCTTAGCGAGGACTATCGCTCCTACGGGAGCGGGGCGTGACATAATGGTATCAGAGCACGACTTTACGTCCTTAGACTATCGATTGAATTCTTTAACTCTGTTGTTTTCGTAAACTCTGAATTGTTGCTTCCGTAAAGTTGATATCGTTGGTGCGCTCTCTCTCAAATGTCCCACGAGATGTCCATACAATAAGTCTAAATAATTTGCAAAATGTAGGAAAACAGTTGTTGATAAGAAACAAAAAAGATGGTTCACGTAGAACGGTTGGCTAAGTCGGGCTGGGCATATACACCAAAGTTGTGTCGACCTTGGAAAAGTCGAGTGCGGGATTAGTAATGTTTCAAGCTAGAATGAGTTGAACTCGATTGAGTAAAGTGAGATGACTATCGAAGGTGTGCTATCGAGTGACGATAACGTCGATGCGATATAGATGACCATGCTTGGAATTAGAGGAATGGTTCGAACAAGATTCGAAGAAGTCAATTTTGATTCGAATGATAGTTTTCAGGATTTGTTGAATGACTTCATTTTTGAGTGGTGTATGCGATAGCCTCAGGAATGTCGATCGATCGATTGAGGATACGGGGTGCCAATGAGTCGATCAGCATGTGTCGTGTGTATGCAAAGTCGTAGATCGAGTATCATTGAATAAGTTGTAGTCTTGAGATTTGACGAGTTGATTCGAACAACCTAGAAATTAACGCGCACGGAACGTGCATAAAATTTAGGATTGTGTGAGTATGAAACTCGAAAATGATTGAGTAGGTGAAACTGAATCGAAAAAAAGTTAAGGCATAGCGAACGGTTGACTTGATCGAGGAAATTGATATGGATCGTATTTGAAAAGTTAGCACGACGAAAAGATAGCGTGCATAAAAAGTTTGATTCAATGTTTGAAAATAACTCTGAAGATTGGAATGGATGTTGCTCGATGATTTGAATTAGCAAAGAATGATGCGAATCGAGGAAATATGTTGGTCGATGACTTAAGATAGACAGATAAAAATGCATAATTTTGGATTTAAGGAAATTGATGTTGTGAATGATCCAAGGGATAACGATCGAACTTGATGTTAAATGTCGAGGAGATTATCCAGTCGAATGATAGCATCATTCACATGACTCGAAATTCGTTGCAAATGAAGATCGTCAGGTTACGCATGTCATCAATAGTATTGAGGCGTATCAAAGATCGATATGCGATAACTCGGGGGTACTCTGACTCGGTGAATGACGATCGTGCAAGTGTTATTGTCCTGATGGATGAAAATAAATGTGGATGAAAATAGAAGTGTCTTGATGGTTATGCGGATAACCACAACGTCGATATTTTTGTTTTGCGCGAGCGTAACTCTAGCCTCGCACATTCGTCACGTCGGATTTGGGGCGATCGTTCCGCGTGAGTGCTGACATTTTGATTCATGTCACGGAATAGATCGAACTCAAAAAATTAGGACGCGACAACTTTGATTATCTCGACTTGTTGGTTTGATACAAAGGTGAATTCGAGGATTTTAGAACTTGTGATTGATGAATGAATAAAACTTGAGGATTGAGTAGGTTCGATCCACGCATCGAGAATGAACTAGTCTAAACTCAAATAAGAGTTACGTCCCGATGAGGATGAGTATCCCGCGGGAGCGTGCATGGCGATTCATGCCCACCGTGGATAATCTGACTCGCGTGAGATCGGGGCACAATATATAGTTAAGCTAGATGACCTTATGATCGAATACGCGGATCATGATGAACGACTTAGGAAATATGAAATGTGAATTATGGTTTAGTAACAAATTGTGTCGTAGCGTGCTTGACTTGAGAAGGATTGATATGTGGATTATGTCAAACGTGTTTGAAGAGATAGACAATGCAAGTTGCTTGTCAGACAAGCGATATGTTCATGTCAAGGAATTGGTTGAGACGTGAGTTATCGTAGGATGGCTTTGCTGAATGACTCAGACTCCGTGCGACAAAATATTGGGATGTGTGTAGGAAATCAATGCTCGATGTTTGGAAATCGGATTGATGCGAGCTTGGGTAGAAAAATCCCCTACAATCAACTTGGTTTGACCTTAGGATGGGGTCAGTGTTGATATCGTTGTTTGGGAACTATGATTCCAATACTGACAATTGACTTTAGCCTGGAGAGATGGCCTAGCTGCTAGGCGTGATGTCCATGTTACGAGAGTTAGCATCGGTACGATTGATTTTCGGGATTGAGTGGATGAATCGATAGGTGGGATTGGATTCACTATCAGAAGGCTTGGTTGAAATGCATATATTTCGGGGACGCCTGAAATGTGTGCACGATCCAAACTAAGTTGTAACACCCCTAAATTTTTGGAATTATTTTTTTATTATTAATTTTATTTAAATAGTATTTTATGGAATTTATGAATATTTTTTTTATTAAATAGTTATTATTATAGACGACCTTAGCCATAGTTAAGATTTGGAGTACAAGACGACTAAGAATTGTGACACGGATAGTGTACACGTGTACTTTGACTAGTGTTTTAGCCATGATAGGAAAGGCCGAGCCATATGTGTGTTCTAACTAGGAAAACCAGGCCAAGTTGCGACTTAACCCCCACCGATGATTTATTTATTTAATTATTAGATTATTGACTTTCTAGGAGACCCGGTTGTCCCAATTTACGACTTGACCCGAGCCAAATCCAAATCTAAATAGACATGTAGTACTCTCAAATACCATCTTGTTGATATATATATTTTGTATATATATTTTATTAATATTAATATGTTTTTAATTTTGGAAAGTTTCTATTTATAGAAAGTGTCTACGTGTAATCCTAGTGTAATCCTAATTGGCATTAGTTCCTATTTGACCCAAAGTCCAACCCAAATCTATTTAGGCATGTTGGACATTAATATATATTAATAACCATATATATTTAATATTTATTCAGATTTAGATTGCATTTATATTTAGAAATCTAACTAGTTCCATATTAGGAAATGTTTATTTATATGCTCAATCAAATCAACTAGCCAACTCATCAAATAACCAAACCAATCCATCTGGACCCCACATATGACCAACCAAAAATTATTTTCATGTAATTTTATTCCAAAAATAATTCCCTACATTGGCGGGCCATGCCATGCATGGAAACACCCTCCTACATATATAAACTCAACCCATAGGTCCATATATATATCAACCCTTATCAAAACCCTAACCCTAACACCAAAATCTCTTATTTATCACCCAAGAGCAGCTCCTTTACCATTAATTTCGAAATAGCATCCCCTCCCCTCTACTATATCATCCCCTCCATCGTATAACTCATCCTCCTCCATAAAGGCTGATTCTTTCATCCTTCCTCCATCCAAACTCCACCAAACCAACCCTAAAAACTCTATCTTTTCCATCCAACCAATCCTAACCATTATCCACCCCTCAAAGCTCATCAAGAAAGGATTGACGAGCAAGAAAATCATCAAAGGAGGGAGCTTTGACAAGAATAAGCCTTCACAAAGCAAGGACCTTGGTAAGAAACCTAACTTTTCCTTCTCAAACCTATGCTATAAATCTGTAGAAATTATGGTATTAGTTCTATAGAAATATTTTTTTGATGTGGGTAGTATTTTCACCCATAAAAGCTTTATGAATTATGATAGTTATTTTCATGTTTCGGTAGAGCCAAAACATACCACGTGTGAAGGAACTATAAGTTAATGTAGGAATTATTCAAAAATGAATTTTATGTAGGTTAATATATTTACATTAGGAGTTTTAAGCAGTTTTCCACAAATTTATCAATTCAATTCTGGTCGAAAAAATTATAGGTCAAAACTAGTCATTTTCGGGTGACTTGTTAACCTAGAATATTCCAAACCATTAGTACCATGAAACCCTTGCATCAAAATTTAATATTCTAATATTTAGGAAATTTTAATTCTGTTTAAATTATATTTTTAAGAGTTTTCAGAATTTTAGATAATTAATGAAGTTCTAGACAAATTTTGGGTAGACTAGTCGATCCGATAGACAACTAGTAGTATAATTCTTTAGAAATATAAATTCTGAGATAAATCTATAGAAAATTAGTTTAAATAATATTCTTATTATTTTTTATACGATTTTTAAGTATATAATTGAAGTAGGAACATAACCGACTAATTGGAAAGTCGAAAACCCTAAAACTGTGTTTGGTGTCTCGTGGAGCCTGTGTGTGATTGTATGGGTCTGAAGGGTTCCACGAGAAATTGAATATAATCTTAAAATATTATCTTGACTAATTAAGTATATTGTAAGTTCATGAGTAATGGGTTGATTTAGTTAATTAATTATCTAGGAGCGTCGGGTTCCGGCGGCGTGGACGCAGGAGCGACGTTTCAGATTCACAGCGCGACACCAGACAAGTACACCTTGCCAAGCTTTACAGTATTACAAGGGTTTCCATATTATTGTTTTTCATATCTTACTTAGTTTCATACTTCTCATGTTCCACGTTCCGGTTACTTTCTAGTTTTGCGTGCACGTATATTTTATTCTTTCTCTATATTACTTGTCTTATTTTTTATATCTTGTTCATGTCTAGAGTTAGAATTTCTTTGTCTATGTCATGTATCCTGACCTGTGTGACCTAGATATGACTTAGACTTGACATATTTGACTTGACTTGACTGTCTCATAGTTTTAGGCGAGGACCTTGTTATAGGCGTGACTATACCTGACTACTCTCAATCGTTAGCAACCACCGGGCTGCGATTGAGACTAACTATAGGTTGTTAGCAACCACCAGGCTGTAATCTATAGGGCCGTTAGCAACCACCGGGCTGCGGTTTACCTCGATTTACTTGTAGTCATGTTTATTAGCCCGATTCTCTAGGCATGCCATTTCTTTTATGTTTTAGTTCTAGCACTGCTCCCTTAAATCCTTCTTTTCTTATATCACTTTTCATCTATCCACGCATTTTATTACTGTTATAGTTGGCATGTATATTATGTGTCTTGCTAGTCCTCTGAGAACCGGGTGATCTCTCCAGGCTTAGTTAGAGACGAGGACTATCCGGAGGTATATGGTTCTGGAGTGGAGACAGGTGATGTACCTTCGCATGAGGACGAGATAGTGGCCGAGGACTTCTCTTGATACATGTCTCTTTATTTTAGACTGATACATTATTTTCTTTCTTTTCATCAGTGGACATGTAGTTGATACTTTGTTTCCTTTTTACTATAGTTTCGGGATGTCTTACCCTCACAGTTATATTTCATATTTTATGTTGGACATATTTTTTTATTAGTATCATTTTATTGGACTTGATATCTTGTGTCTTATTTTCTGTGTGGATGAGATTAGCTGTGTACCTGTGACTTGTACTATATTCTGGGTTGTTATCATAATTTACAGCTTAAGCATTTCGCTAATGGGCTTACTTTGAGATTTGGCCCATTGGTGAAGTGTTGCTGGCATGTACCGTATCCTGGTCCTATACGTATTTTGGGACTGGGGCGTTACATATTTTTGTGGTGGCCTGTGCTGGTCTACGTTAATCACTTCGTTTATGTTACTGTACCGACGTGAGCCTGCGAATAGGATAGAAAGGACCCATAGGAACTCATCCACATACTTGATCTCCTTCTTTGATTCCATTTTTGAACTCTCGTTTGATTGCCTTGAATTTCATCTAGCTTGATTCCTTTCCTACCACGAGTCATATTTCTCGTGCGATAGAATTTAGGAAGATGACTCATCCTAGGTATATATGCTCTATTAATTCAGTTAAACTATTAGTGAAACTCTTGAAAGTTGGGTAGAAAGCCTCACCAAGTAGCTTCCAATGTCCTTATGACCCAATTAATGAAGTATAGTTGAATGCCACTGAATATAAGATAGTATACAAGGATAGGCTTACCTAAACTCTAGAGTCTTAGAGGCCCATACCCCAATTGGACGACCAAACTCTTAGACAAAACGATAGTAGGGAAACTGTAGAGACACAAACGCCGGACGAGTCTTAGACCTTGATGAACTTGAACTACTTGTGCTTTCTTTCAAATCATATTCTCGCGTACTTATATTATTTGACTATCTTGACTGATAATGCTATTATAGCCTACTTTTTGCAAGCTTATTCTTTATCGAGCTTGTTCAGGACATATGTTTTATTGGGGACGTCCACTAACATATTGTCTATTTAGAATCAGTGTATTATGGTCTGATCAACCTAGTGCACTTGGTTCACTCTTCTTATGGTTATTCTACGTGGATTGAGATATAGTTAACAAATACTTGCCCTCTAGGATCTCATCCACAACTGCCTTAATAACTCTCACTTTTCGGACTATTCAATCACCTTTGAAACCCCGTAATTACATTCGATCCTTGAACTATCTATTATTTTATGTCTTCATCTATTCTGGGAACAGAGATCCTTGTGTTTGAGGGGGGGGTATCCGCGTGGACCCTTCCCGACCAGACGACGCAGATGTGGAAGCTAGATAGTAGACAGGAGCACAACGACCAAGACAGGCCTTTGCCATGAGGATTGAAGACGGAACAACGACACAAGAGGCAACGGAAGGTAATAACTTGATTTTGTGTTAATAATAGAAGTAGATTATTAGTTTACGCTAGTTTGGTGCACATTTGCTTAGGAATAACCATAGAGACAAAACACACTTTAGAGACATCTTAGAATCATAGACATGTTTTTCTTTACCTTAGTGAGTTATTTTAATTTCGAGGACGAAATTCTTTTAAGGGGGGTAGAATGTAACACCCCTGAATTTTTGGAATTATTTTTTAATTTTATTTAAATAGGATTTTATGGAATTTATGAATATTTTTATTATTAAATAGTTATTATTATAGATGACTTTAGCCATGGTTAAGATTTGGAGTACAAGACGACTAAGAATTGTGACACAGCTAGTGTATACGTGTGCTTTGACTAGTGTTTTAGTCATAATAGGGAAGGCCTAGCTATAGGTGTGTTCTAACTAGGAAAACCAGACCAAGTTGCGACTTAACCCCCACCGATGATTTATTTATTTAATTATTAGATTATTGATTTTCTAGGAGACCCGGTTGTACCAATTAGCCCCGACTTGACCCGAACCAAATCCAAATCTAAATAGACATGCAGTACTCTCAAATACCATCATGTTGATGTATATTTTGTATATATATTTTTATTAATATTAATATGTTTTCAATTTTGGAAAGTTTCTATTTATAGAAAGTGTCTACGTGTAATCCTAGTGTAATCCTAGTGCCCTAGCTTTGATGAACTTTGCCTTACCCACAGAAAGCCTTCGCCCAAATTTCCTTTCAACATTTTTAGCAGGGGAAGATGTAGCTAATGCTATAAAGTGTCAGATTTGTAATGGCGAAAGCACGAAGCTGTGGCATTGTCCGTGGCTTGGAAATGGCCCGATCAGCTACAGGTACGAGGCCACTGTTCTAATGGAAACAGAGATCCCGGGCCATGCTCTAGTAAGCGATTTCATCTAAAATAGGCATGGGAACCTTTCTCCTAGCCGCAGCCTGGCTGGACAATGTCTAATGCAAGAGATTGGTTAGTTTATATTAGACCCAAAGTCCACCCCAAATCTATTTAGGCATGTTGGACATTAATATATATTAATAATCATATATATTTAATATTTATTCAGATATAGATTACATTTATATTTAGAAATCTAACTAGTTCCATATTAGAAAATGTTTATTTAAATGCTCAATCAAATCAACTAGCCAACTCATCAAATAACCAAACCAATTCATGTGGACCCCACATATGACCAACCAAAGATTATTTTTATGTAATTTTTGTCCAAAAATAATTCCCTACATTGGCGGGCCATGCCATGCATGGAAACACCCTCCGACATATATAAACTCAACCCATAGGTCCATATATATATCAACCCTTATCAAAACCCTAACCCTAACACCAAAAACTCTTATTTTTCACCCAAGAGCAGCTCCTTTACCATTAATTTCGAAAATAGCATCCCCTCCCCTCTACTACATCATCCCTTCCATCACATAACTCATCCTCCTCCATAAAGGCTCATTCTTTCATCCATCTTCCATCCAAACTCCACCAAACCAACCCTAAAAACTCCATCTTTTCCATCCAACCAATCTAACCATTATCCACCCCTCAAAGCTCATCAAGAAAGGATTGACGAGCCCTCCATCACATAACTCATCCTCCTCCATAAAGGCTCATTCTTTCATCTTTCTTCCATCCAAACTCCACCAAACCAACCCTAAAAACTCTATCTTTTCCATCCAACCAATCCTACCATTATCCACCCCTCAAAGGTCATCAAGAAAGGATTGACGAGCAAGGAAATCATCAAAGGAGGGAGCTTTGACAAGAATAAGCCTTCACAAAGCAAGGACCTTGGTAAGAAATTCTAACTTTTTCTTCTCAAATCTATGCTATAAGTCTGTAGAAATTATGGTATTAGTTCTATAGAAATAGTGTTTTGATGTCTATTGGGTAGTATTTTCACCTATAGAAGATTTATGAATTATGACAGCTATTTTCATGTTTCGGTAGAGCCAAAATATACCACGTTGTGAAGGAACTATAAGTTTATGTAGGAATTATTCCAAACTGAATTTTATGTCTGTTAATATATTTAAATTAGGATTTTTAAGCATTTTTCTACGAATTTATCAATTCAATTCTGGTCGAAAAAATTATAGGTCAAAACTAGTCATTTTCGGTTGAGTTGTTGACCTAGAAGATTCCAAACCATTAGTACCATGAAACCCTTGCATCAAAATTTTATATTCTAATATTTAGGACATTTTAATTCTCTTTAAATTTTATTTTTGAGGGTTTGCATTATTTTAGATAATTAATGAAGTTCTAGACAAATTTCGGGTAGACTAGTCGACCCGATAGACAACTAGTAGTATAATTCTTTAGAAATATAAATTCTAGAAATTCTGAGATAAATCTATAGAAAATTAGTTTAAATAATATTCTTATTATTTTTTATATGTTTTTAAGTATATGATTGAAGTAGGAACATAACCGACTAATTGGAAAGTCAAAAACCCTAATAATCGGACACGAGTCGGACACGTCCAGCCTTCGTCGTTAGATACGACGAAGTAAGCTATACCAATCTAGGAAAACTAATAAGTAATAATGGAAAGTAAGATAACATCACAACATCTATAAACGTATCCCAGAACTAGAGTACAAGTCTAAGTATTTTATTATATTCATCCAGAAAATAGAAAATGTCTGACTAAAGTCTAAAATAGGAAATGACATGAAGGTAAGGTACTAGGCCTCTGCGGCCTCTAGGTCCAACACAGCTCCAACTGGCTCAGTAAGAATGGCAATGTCACGACCGTAAAAGGTGTCGCAAATAGCCTCCATCTCACCTGCAACTTATCCAGTCAGGAGCGGAGCAAAGCACAGTTCTAGGTAATGAACAAGACATCATGATATAAAAGTACAAGGGAACATGGTATGTAAAGTACAAGAAGGAACATGGTGTATAAGTACATGAAAGAACATGGTATGTAAGAACATGAAAGAACATGGTATCACATGGTATAAGCTCAGGAATCACAGGAACTAAGTACAAGATATATCTCCTGAACATGTGTACACAATATTTGAAATATAACTAAGTATGTGACCGGCTAGGGGTAAACACATGAAATCACAAGAAAGCACATGAATGGTACGGCTTAGGGTCCGCGTGCACGATGCGGGGCCTAAGCTAAACACACCTGAGATGTTTCTTGGGTTTGGTCACATAAATAGTATATTTCCCCTCCCTAGGTACAAGTAATAAGAACAAGGAACATGAGCACCAGAAAATATGTCGTGTTGCAGTATGTCAACAAGGAAGCACATGATATAATGAAATGTACAAGACCATAGAATGTACTTGCCTTGCTCCAGGAAAGTACGGGTAATGAATGGGGCTGGGTGTCCTCCTGTATTTAATAATGATTTACAAGTTTGATTAATTTCTAATCATTTTTATTACACTAGTTGGTTCTAATACAAATATTTAGAATTAATCTCTCAAGGAAATAGTCTACACTTAGGAACTTAATAGGCAATTTCTATTAGAGCAAACCATATATGCTGCTGGTAGATATTCACCATAATCCAAATAGAAGCATAAATGATAAAACGGTATCAACTGTTCAACAACCCGAGACCTGTCATGCTAAAGAAATAGATAAACCCAACTCTACTATCAAAATAACCTTTGGCTTGACTTAATCTGCTGATAGCCTTACTATTCCTCTTGTCTATAGTGAAGCTCACCCAAAGGATTCAACCCTTACCATCTAATACTAGACTTCTTCTCAGAAAGCTTTGAAAACAAAGTTTTCCCTGTTCTGAGATTGAATTCTCAGTTCAAGAAAATTATCAAGGCAAGGCTATTGGTACTTTAGTTCACCAAGACAATGTATACTAATTTCCAGTTCATCAATCTACGCCTGTTGCATATGTTATTTCAGGTCCCACAATAAACTGAACTAAACAATGATACAAAATCTTCAGGTCAGTGACATTATTGATACCAAAAATTAAGAATCAGCAGCTAAACAATATTAAGAAGAGTTAAAACTGAACCTATTAACCTTCACTAGATTTCATGAATTAACAACTCAGGATCCAAAGAGACTGTTAAACTCCAACTCGAAGAGAAATAGAACAGTAATTCACGAAAATCACAAGAATATATATACAAAATTTATACATGAACCAAAATCTAATAGCCAAGTCAAATTCTCTAAAAAAACGGTTAACTGTTACTGATTATTGATCTGAAGAACACATCCCAAACATAACATTCTAAAAATACTAAATTTAATATAGCCATATTGAATGAGAAAATATATACATAATCTAAGAGGAATCAGATTTGGCAATTCAACGGGAACATAAATAAAACTTCATTGTTAAAGCCGATTTCCCTTATACTGTAATCCACTGCACCCAACTATACTCTGACACAGCTGGAAGGAACACGAACAGGCCGGACACGAGCTATAGCCGACACAAGCCAAACAGGGACTACAACCGAACATGAGCTATAGCCTCGGACACGCACTCCAAACTCGAACACGAAATCTATACCACCCAACCACGAATACGACACATGAAATAAACGAACACAATTGAGATTAAAAAAATCAAACAACTAGACACGTCTGCACAAAGAATTCGGATAAGTAGATGAAGAAATTACCTGAGGAATTCAGAGGTTGCGATCACAGATCACAATGGGACACCAAACTTTGTGTCCAGATTCCTCATGCTTGCTTCACCAATATAACGTACTCTCCCGATGATCGCAAATACTCAAATTCCAGAATTACTGAACTAACAAAATCGAAGAACAATAGTCGATCACAAATTATCATAAAAAAATTAAGATTAATAAGTTAAAACCCAAATTTCCAGGTTTAGAGATTAGTGGAGGAGAAGATCCAAACAACCGCTCGATTGTTTAAAACCAGAAGATCTGACTGATCGTTCAAACTCGACGGGATTTCAACTGGAAGATTCAACACAAAGGAAAAATTTGGAAAGAATTAACAGGGAAAACAAATTACCGATCAATCGAGACTGAATCGAGCTCACCTCAATCGAGTTCGTCGAGCAAAATATCAAAAACCTGAGCGATCCATCCGATGATCTGGATCTGGAGTTCAAACAAGGTTTCAGAAACAGAGGAGATCATAGGTCGCAATTCAACCTCAATGTACCCACAAGTCACCGAGTGATCGAGCGTCTTCGGAGCTCGATGTCACAGCAGCCTTCCTTTGAGTAGATCAAATGATGGAAGTAGTACCATCATCGTCACCGCCGTCGTTGGCATCGTCGTAGTCGTCACCGTAGTCGTTGGAGTCGTCGTGGTCGTCACCGCCATTGCCGGAGTCGGATTAGGGCTGGCTCGAAAGAAATTTGGGGAAAAGGAGTCTTCGGGAAGAGTGGAGATGAGTCTGAGAATGAATCATTCTCTCTCCACTCGAATATATGAGAATAAATGGCCGTTTTACACAAAACCCCCGCTAAACTCAATAATTTTGTAGGCCCTTCCGGTTTAGGAAAGTTTATATTGAAGTCCTTCCTCTTAAAAATAATTACACAAATAAAAACTTCTACTCTAGGAATGTTTACAGAAAGCCCCCTCTCATTTCTGTAATTTATACTAAATGTAAAAATTCAGTTAGAAGGAATGGGCCCAAGTTTGTTATTACAAACTTTCGAATTTTAAAAAAAATATTCCTATTCCTAATTAGTTCCCTCCAAAATATCAATCACCATATTTATTATTTTAAATCAAAAACTTATTATTTGAAACTTAATCATCAACTATTATTAATATTAAAAATGTTTTTAAAATTAAATTTATTTTCTCAAAACAGGGAGGTGGAGTTACAAATCTCCCTCCCTTAAAATAATTTCATCCTCGAAATTCGAGAGACAAACAAAACAATCTCAAAGCAAAATCTCAAGAAGGTTCAAACATAATTCATTTATTGTATTTAAAATTCTCAATATCAAAGTACACTCAAACAAACAAACTGGGATAGCGCTCCCGTATCTCGTCCTCACGCTCCCATGTGGACTCTTCCGGAGAGTGGTGTCTCCACATGACGCGGACAAGTAGAATAGTCTGGTTCCGCAAGCGCTTCTCCCTCCGATCAAGGATCTCCACTGATTGCTCCTCGTAAGTCAATCTCGGACCCACCACTAGCTCTGAAAAGTCCACCACATGGCTCGAGTTCGGAATATAGCGTCGAAGCTGAGACACGTAAAAAAATCGTGCACTCCCTCCAAGCTAGCTGGAAGTGCTAGTCGATATGTCGCTTCACCAATCCGTACACTCACGTCGAAAGGCACGATGTACCTCGGACTGAGCTTTCCACTTCTGCCAAAGCGAATAACACCCCTAGTCGGCGAGATCTTCAGAAACACTCTATCTCCAACCGTAAACTCAAGTGGCCATCTGCTGCTGTCCGCCCAGTGCTTCTGTCGATCATGTACAACTCTGAGATGCTCCCTGATCAGTCTGACTTTCTCAGCTGAGTCTACCACCATCTCTAGCCCAAGCAAAGCTCCCTCGCCAACGTCGTCCCAAGATAAAGGCGTGCGACATCTCCGCCCATATAGCACCTCGAACGGGGTCATCTCGATGATAGCTTGATAACTGTTGTTATAGGCAAACTCCACTAGATGTAAATGATCCTCCCATAAACCGTCGAAATCAAGTGCACAAACTCGCAGCATGTCCTCCAGTGTCTGAATGGTCCTCTCGGACTGTCGTCCATTTGTGGATGATAAGCGGTGCTGAACTTCAACTGCGACCCCAAGATCAGTTGTAGACTCCTCCAGAAGTGTGATGTGAAGCGGCTGTCCCTGTCTGAAACAATGCTAACTGGTACTCCATGAATCCGCACAATCTGCCGCATGTTGAGGTCTGCAAGCTTTTCGGTCGACAGCCCAACCTTGAACGAAATAAAATAGGCAGACTTCGTCAATCTGTCCACGATAACCCAAATAGCATCTTTGCCCCCTGGGCGTACGCGGAAATCCAGAGACAAAGTCTATGGTGATATGCTCCCACTTCCATTCCGGTATAGGTAAAGGCTGGAGTAATCCCGCTGGTCTCTGGCGCTCCGCCTTGACTTGCTGGCACACAAGGCATATGGAAACAAATCTGGCAACCTTTCTCTTCATTCCATACCACCAAACATACTCTCGCAGATCCTTGTACATCTTGGTAGACCCAGGATGAATAAAATATTGTGACTGGTGGGCCTCCTGCATAACCTCCTCTTACAGATCCTTGGGTACACACAACTGGTTTCCATGCCTCAGGGATCCATCCTCTGTAATGGTAAAGTCGTCGAGCAATCCCGCCTCTGCCTGGCCTCTGAGACATCAGAGCCCCTCATCAAGAAACTGGGCCTCCTTGATCTTCTCTAACAGTCCTGACTGTATCTGTATGTGTATCAGCTGCCCTCCTACTCTAGGAAGAACAATCTCGATCCCCAGGCTGTCAAGATCCTCCAAAAGATGCCGATCCATAGTGAGATACATAGCAACAGGATATCGACTGGGAGCATCTGCCACCACATTCGCCTTCCTAGGATTGTATTGCAGATTGATGTCGAAGTCCTTCATGAGTTCCAGCCATCTGCGCTGCCTCATATTCAGCTCCTTCTGAGTAAAGACATATGTAGGGTGTGAAAAATTCTGACACGCTGACATAAGACCAAGTCAGCCAAAGGCTATACGCTCAGCCAAAGGCCATACGCTCAGTGCAAAAGTCATACGCTCAGTGAATATTTTATTATTTCTCGACTGACAGCACAGCATACGCTCAGTGGGGAATGAATCTGACACTTCGTCTTTCGTGCAAAAAATAGCTGTCTTAGGAGAATTAACCGTCGCATGGATTTTCGAGAGTTGATTTTGTCTTTTACGAGGACAGCTCATTAGCCATCATGAATGCACAGCCATCATTACTGTCATTTCTGACAGTCTATCAGCCGTCATATCTGCAACACGACGCTCGAGAGATATTTGTCAGTTATTGGGAGATATGGCGTATTCGAGAAGATTGAGGACAGCCACGTGTCTACTTCTCCAGTTATACGACTCCTCATCAAGGCAGCGTATGTACTCCATACGACTCCTCATCAAGTGAGCGTATATACTCCATACGACTTCTTGTCACCCAAGTGAGCGTATGTACTCCATACGACTCCTCATCAAGTGAGCGTATATACTCTATACGACTTCTTGTCACCCAAGTCAGCGTATGTACTTCATACGACTCCTCATCAAGACAGCGTATGGACTCCATACGACTCCTCTTCAAAATACGACAGCGTATGCTAGTCATACTTCTCCAAAAGACAGCGTATCAAAGAAAATGCATTCAGAATGACTTCAAATGTACAGTCAACACATGTTCTCATGTGTCCTGTATTCGGTTACCCACTCATTCAAAAGTTATGCAACATGGCATTCATGCCATCAATCTCTCCTGGATATACTCCACTACTCTCAACCGCACTCCAACGTGTCTCCACCAAAATTAGCCACGCGTCCCTGCAGTTATGCACACGTCAAGTAACTGACTGAGCGTATGCCCAGAGCAGTTATCCACAACTCTATAAAAGAGAGTTTCTCCACCTTTAACAGACACCACATTCAATTCAGAGAGAACAGAGAGATTGCCCAGTTGCTGTCCAAGTTCTTCGAGGTTCGAGCCTTCTTCATCGCATCGTCCAAGGGATAAAGTGATCGTCTTCTAGATCAGATTCCTACAGTTGTAATTTTCATAGAAACATAATAAATAAATAGAATTTATTTATGGAAAACAAATTGGCGACACTGCTGGAGAAAGTTGTCTCCTATAACGAGACAGCAACAACTCAATGCGATACTTCGTCGATCGGTTCGACGAAGAAGATGATGGTCGTACAATTCGACCAATCTGCTTACGAAGAAATGCTCAAGGTGAAGGAGGGCCGAACGGCTTCCTCCGCTTTTCTCTCTGCCAAGAAGAAGGGACGTTCTGTCTATGTACCTAAGTCTTCTCCGGCGGCCCGAGACGCTTCTGTCACTTCCCACGCTGACAAGAACACGTCTCCAACCTCAGCGAAGCATGCCTCGGCTTCTCTGAATACAGCAACAGTGGCTTCTCCTAGTCACACTGACAAAATGGGTTCTTTAGCCAAGTCAGCGTGTCCAAGGAAACCCATCTCTGGACATGTCAAAGTCTCTTCTTCTTCTACTCCTACGACAGCAGTCGGCTCTTTAGCCATTAATGACTCTGTGCGTATGGCAATCATTGACCAACCATACGCTAGTCAAAAGGTAGCGTATGACAAGAATTCTCTGAAGATTCTCCCACAGCTTGTGCCAACCAAGGAGAACGATTCTTTAGTCAACTCCTCTGCTCCTAAGGTTTTTACCTCTGGGGTTAATTTGACTAGTACTCTTACTAGATCAAACAAAGAAAAACGCCTTTTGGCTACTTCCTCTAAAGATGGATTATTACCGACTTCGAGTCGGAATAATGTTCATCTTCCTTCTTTCAAAATTTCTCGATCCGAGAAAGGCAAATTGCAAGTATCTAGGACTGATACCAAAGTTGTACCTCCTATGGACCTTCGTAACAAGCTTAATCGGAATCATCTCGGTTCTACTTTCGGCATAAAGAAGCCTTATCAAACTGGGACAAGTATAATGGACCCTGATGCACAATATGCTAAGAACTATATCGCTCAGATCAATCGGTCTTTATACATTCAAGAACCAAAAAGACAGAAGAATAAAAGACAAGTTTCTACACAGAGACTATCTTCAAATACTTCCCAGTCTGTTTCCGCAGATCTCCGGGAACATCTGCAAAACAAGCGGAGAATCAACTCCATCTGTCTCTGACATTGCTCATATTTGTCATGAAGAGCATTGTTGTAACTTCCAACATCGGGTAGTGATCCAGTGTTGTTGTTCACCGAAAAGACGATCTGTCTTCGAACGGATTCAACATGAACTAATACCAGACGAAGACGAACCTCTTTATGCTTCCGTCAACATGACCTCCAGAAATACTGGGGGTAGAATACGATCTGATTCTATGTTAGATTCTGAAGACGGTGTTTACCTCGGTACCAGATCTAAAACCAGAGCTTCGACCAGGGTCTCTTCTTCTTCTCATCCAGGTAATAATCCTGAGACCACGGAGGACTTCCTAGGAGAGTCAAACTTCCCAGTATTAACTCCCATGAATAGCCCCGGAAAAGATGCTGACTCTCATAGCGACGATTCGGAACAGACTGTTTCATCGTCGATACCTCGAATGATTACCACTTATATGGTAGATGGCAATCACGAACCTTCGACTAGCACTGAGGCTCATGAACAAAAGATTTCTTCCTTGGAACAACAGTTACGAGCCATGGCAGATACATTGACTGCTATGCATACTCTTATATAAGCTCAGCAACAAACTCAGCAAGTTCAACAAACAGTACCACCAGTGGTATTAAATACTCATGTTGCCCCAAACCTGGAACCTTCTACTATTCTGGGGGTACAGTCTAATGTTCATGTACAGCCCACTCCAAGTCAGTCCGGAGCTGGGGGTGGTACATATGCTGCAGTCCCTCCTCCCAATTATGCCCAACAAGCAACGACACCGCAATCTTTCGGAGTGGTCACTGAAGAATTGAAGAATCTTCGGTCTCAATTCGAAGCGTTAAAGCAAAAGGACGGCTTACAAAGATTACGTATCAAGCAGCCTTACCCCATACAATGGAAGGATGTATCGTACCTTCCAAAATACAAGCCTCCGACCATCTCTTTCTTTGATGGGACCACCTCCCCAAGTCAGTTCATCAATCACTTTGAGGTAATGACTGATCAGCTGCAACCGAGCGATGCCCTCCTCACTCGGGTATTTGTTGGTTGTCTTAAAGGAACCGCTTATGAATGGTATCGAAGTCTCTCTGATGGGTGCATTATTTCGTTTGTCGGGTTCAAACAGATGTTTCTAGAACGATTCTATGAAGGCATTAACGACATGACCATGTCAGCCCTTATACGAATCAAACAGAAAAATAATGAAAGCACTGAGAGCTTCATTGAAAGATTCAGAAGAGAAGCTCTAAAAATGCCTCTCGGAACTCCCGATGCCGTCACTATCGACACTTGCAAGTCGAACCTCTTACCAATCATCAGCATGTGGACAGGATCCACTTAGTTCCAAGATTGGCCTTCCTTCATCGTCAGTGCCAAAGCTGCCGAAGTCAGTGCTGAGACTTTCAAAGGTCTGGGGGTACACATGACTCCCAAAGAATCAAGTCAATGTACTAGCAATAGCGCGCGACCCAACAATCGTAAAGGAAAAGAGACTATCGAAGTCAATCTCCAGAGCAACAATCAAGAGGTAATGTCTACCCAAGCTATCCCAGCTCCAACAAATCAACAGCAGAGACCTCCTCGGCCGAAGGAAGAATACTCTTTCGACGACGACGATGTTCAAGGCATCTTCGAATGTTTACTTAAAGGTAACAAGATACAACTGCCAGATATCAAAAAGCCTGATGAAGCCAACAAGACGGATCATCCAAAATACTGTCCATATCACAGAATGCTGGGTCATACAATCCGGTCTTGCTTCGTATTAAAAGAAAAGATCTAAGAAATGATCAAATCAGGAGCTGTGACACTAACACCTAAATACAAGACAGTCACAGTAAATGTGATTTCGATGCAGTTCGGTGACTTCCCTCCGTCATTGGTGGAAAATGGAATTGTCCCTATCCCCAAAGCAACCCTTGAAGTTGTGAATATTCTACCAGCCCAGAATGAAGGACTTGTTCCCGTCACCACTAAAAAGGGAGAGATTATGTGGATCCACCCCGATTTAGTGACGGAGTTCGAGACGTCTTCCTCTTCTCCTCGGAAGGCTCCTCTGTCTAAAAAGAAACCTGGGAAGACTAAGTCATGCCATATGACTTCTAGCATCACACCCAATCTTTCTCTAACGTCTACTTTCATCCTAGCAGGAAAGTCACCCCTTACAGAGGTAAAAACTGTACCTCGATCCGAAGACAGATACAAACCTGCGTTTCATCTATATAGTTCACAATCTCGTAAATTAATGGCAAAGATGGGTTATGATCTAGCCACTGCTCCTGGTTTAAGATCCGGCAAAGGACTCCGAGCACCTCTAGCCCTCACTTTGAGACATAATCAATCCCGTGCTGGCCTCGATTTCTGGACTGAAGCTCTCATCAAGCACCAAAAAACCAAGAACAAGATGAAGGATTGTAACATGGTTTCGGTAGACTCTGAACCTGAGCCTGAAGTCGAAGCTCTCGCCGGAACCCGGTCAGGAAAAACATATCTGAAAGATTACGCTGAAGCTCCTGAGGAAACTCTTGATGTCCCTCCGGTTGCAGCTCCAGCACCCATCTCTAACGAAGGACCTTCAAATGCTCCTGCTGAGACGATTCCCTCTAAACCAACAATAGCCGACAAAGGGAAGCAACCTGCCCGCTTCGACAAACCAATCAAGAAGTCTCTTTCTTCCGGATTGTAGAAGCCATATAATTTTGACATTCTGGCTCAACTTACTAGCACTCCAGCCAGGTTGTCCATCTTCGAACTTTTACGTTTATCCAAGGAAACTCGGGAAACGTTAAGTGAAGCTCTACTGCAAGCAGACTCTTGTCTGACTCATTTGAAGAAGCCGAAAACAGAGCCAGTGACTTGCCTACATTGCAACAGTGTCATGGAAATCATTCTGAACATCACTTTTACCCAAGACGATATGCTTCTAGAGGACAATCGTCATGATCGGCCTCTCTACTTCACTGGGTACATTGACACGATGAAGGTCGACCGTATTCTAATTGATCCAGGATCAGCTCTAAGTATTATACCTAAGAGTCTCTTGGATGCCTTACGGATTCCAGTTCATCATCTAGTCAAGACAGTCACTACCATTTTAGGGTTCAATCAAGGCAAGAGGGAACCTCTGGGGAAAATTCGCCTAAAAATACAAATAGGCAATTTCCGGGCGAGTTTCACATTCTACGTGATCGAGTTAGTTGGATCTTACAACTTGCTCTTGGGAAGACCTTTTCTCCATGAACATAATATCGTCCCCTCCACTCTTCACCAGTGCTTCAAATACATTGATGAAAAGGGAGAAGTTCAAAAGAAAGTCACGGACATTAATCCTTTCAGAGCAGTCGAAGCTTACTACAGTGACTCTTGCATGTACAAAGATGAGTATTCAAAAGTCTTACAAGCTATGGATGATGATGAGACATCGAAAGTTGACACCTTTGTTATTCCTGTAAAAGGGCGTATCACTCATCCGCGGTCTACTAAATCATCTGAAGAAACCTACTGATAATTCCTGTCAGTGGATGTACCACTTCATTGCCTTCCCAAGCTCCACAAAGTTCGCTGATAATCCCTGTCAGTGGACGCACCACTCTCTCACCATCTTCTCAGGCTAGACCAGATACTCTAGTCATTCCAGTCAGTGGACGCACTACTTATCCACGATCCTCTTCAAGTGAGCTCACCTTTTCTGAGCCTTTTGTTATCGACCTTAATCGAAACAAAACTTCTGCTCGCTCTTCCTCTCCCCCTTTAGTCATTAATTTGACTAAATCTACTAAGGCTCAGCCTTCTTCTGTAAATACAGCATCTGATATTAATAAAGCATCTCCTTTACAGTATATTGATGTTTGTAATCATGTACAAAGTTATTTACATTTGCTAGATAGCTTAGAGCCACTAGCTATAGGAGTTGTTCAAACTCTTCATACAGAAGTATCATTAGAGTCTGTACAAAATTCATACTTCCTTGTTCCTATTAGAAAGTCAGGAGAAGCTCTAATATTCTTCTGCAAGGGGCCCCAAAATCCTCCTAATCTGGAAGACGACGATAAAAACGATGATACCGGAAGGTTACAACTACGTCGCTACAGTTAGTAGTCCAAAAACATCATCAAGAACATGGGCTATGACTTCAGAACCGGCCTCAGTAGTAGAAAAGGAAGAAGAATGCCTGTTCGAATTCCTCCTTTGAAATACGGAAGGACAAAAATCGGATTGGGTTACATTACTCCTACCCCCTTCATCAACACAGTCCATGAGGATCCATAATCCGACGGAGACGAACGATCTGATTCTTCCGATTCTTTTTCTTGGGATTCCGACACAAGTATTGGCAATTTTCATCATTCTACTCTATCTGCCAATATGGTCTCCGCCAACGGTCCGCAAGAAAATGATGAAGATGATTTTGAAATATCACCCGAATCGGAACAATGGGCTCAAAGATTAGACAACCAATGGGAATTTAGGTTCGAGCAAAGAGAACCTCCTACTGAAGATAAATTGATCCAAATTGATGTTGGTGAGGAGGGATCCCCCAAGCCAATATTCATTAGCGAAAGTCTTTCAGAAACAGATAAACAAGACATGATCAAGCTTATTCATGATTACATCGATGTCTTCGCCTGGAGCTATGAGGATATGCCAGGGCTAGATCCGAAGATCGCAACACACAAACTTAATATCATGCCGAATGCTAAACCGGTCAAACAACAACAACGACGATTTCGTCCAGACATTATGGATGCAATTAAAGCTAAAGTCAACAAGCTTATGGCTTCCGGATTTATCCGAGAGGAACAACATCCTGAGTGGGTGGCTAACATTGTTCCTGTTCTCAAAAAGACTGGCAAGATCCGAGTCTGTATAGACTTTCGCGATCTCAATACGGCTTGTCTTAAGGACGAGTTCCCTCTGCCAATCACCGACGTCATGATCGATAACACGTGTGGTTTCAAACGAATGTCATTTATGGATGGGTATTCGGGGTACAACCAAATCAAAATGTTTCCAGACGACGAGAGATATACGTCCTTCAGAACGCCGATCGGTACATACTTTTACACAGTGATGCCGTTTGGTGTCAAAAATGGAGGAGCAACGTATCAGCGAGCAATGAGCACTATATTCTACGAACATCTCCGGAAAATAGTCGAATGCTACGTTGATGATATTGCAGTCAAGAGTCGACAAAAGAAGGATCATATCCAAGATTTAAAGACTATCTTTGATTTAATGCGTCAATATCAACTTAAGATGAACCCTACTAAGTCCTTTCTGGGCGTCTCTAGTGGTAAATTTCTCAGCTTCGTCATTACCGCTAAAGGTATACACGTAGATCCTGAGAAGATCAAAGCCATCCAAGAGATGCATCCTCCACGTATCTTAAAAGAGCTACGAGGATTTCAAGGAAGAATTGCTTATATCAGGAGATTCGTCTCTAACTTATCAGGACGCTGCAGACCGTTCAACAAACTTCTGAAGAAAGGTGTGTCCTTCATCTGGAACGAAGAATGTCAAAAAGCATTTGACGACATCAAATAGTACCTCATGAACCCTCCAGTTTTGGTACCTCCCATCTCGGGATACTATTCCTTCTATATGTTCGAGCCATGGATCATTCTCTCGGTGCATTGCTCGCCCAGAAAAACAAAGATGGCCATGAACAGGCTATTTATTACCTCAGTCGCACAATAATAGGTGCTGAACCGCGTTATTCTCCAATTGAGAAAGAATGTCTAGCATTAATGTTTGCCATTCAGAAGATACGACATTACATCATCGGTCAAACGATTCATGTCATTTCCAGAGTGAATCCCATCAGGATTATGATGAAGAAACCCGGTATTCTCAACTCCAGACTGGCTAATTGGGGAATCTTGTTAGCTCAATATGACATGCATTATATTCCTCAAAACTCAGTTAAAGGACAGGCTCTTGCTGATTTTCTGGCAGCTCATGCAGTTCCAGAGGATTCTAAATTATATGATGAGATTCCAGATGAAGTTATGGATTCAAATCAGGTTTCTGAAGAAACTCCTACCTGGCATCTATTCTTTGATGGAGCATCTAGAATGGGTCCCAATGGCGATATTGTCGCCGGAGTCGGGATTGTTCTTCTATCCCCGGAAGGGCTGACTATTCAGAGGGCTTATTCTCTGGATCAATCGTGTTCAAACAATGTAGACGAATACAATACGTTACTCATCGGTCTTCAACTTGCTAAACATCTAGATATTCAGTATTTAGAAGTTTATGGAGACTCCAAACTTATCGTCAATCAAATCAGAGGTACATACGAAGTCCGTCATCAGGATTTGATACCTTATCACCGAGCAGCACTCTCTATGGCCTCTTCCTTTGAAGGTTTCTTTATTGAACACGTTCGGCGAGCCTGTAATACAGAAGCCGATGCTTTGGCTAATCTTGTCGCTGTGCTAGCCATACCGGTCAGACGTCAACAATTGATAGTGGTTTATAACCGGGAGCTATTCTACGTCAAGAATAATTTGGCTTTGGGTTTTCCCTATGACCCAGACGAAAATTCTCTCAACCCTGATGAATTTAATTCCTCCAACCTTAACACTGGATTAGGGTTTGACAGAGCATCCTCGTCTTCTTCCGATTCTACTATGGAATACGTCTTTTCCAACGAAACAGAAGCCATGACCGAAGACTGGAGACGTCCATTTCTAGACTTTGTATTGTATGACATACTTCCTGATAATCCGAGCGAAGCAACGTCTATCCGGCGTCGATCTCTCAGATTCTATTATAATCATACGACAAAGACACTATATCGTCGGGCCTATGACGGTCTTCTCCTCCGATGCATCGCTGGTGAGGAAGCATAACAGATTATCCGTGAAGCACATGATGGTGTTTGCAGAGCCCATCAACCAGGTCCTAAACTTCAAGATCGCATCCGACGTATGGGTTATTATTGGCCTATGATGGTGGCTGACGCCATTCAATATGCCCAAAAATGTAAAGCTTGTCAAATCCATACAGACTTTATCCATCAACCGTCAAAGTTCTTATACCCGACAGCGGCATCATGGCCCTTCGAGGCCTGGGGCATGGACATCATTGGTCCCATCAACCCACCGTCATCAAAAGGACACCGGTTTATTCTAGCAATAATCGACTACTTTTCCAAATGGGCTGAAGCAATCCCGCTATCCGAAGTCAAAACTTCCAACGTCATCAACTTCGTCAAACATCATGTCATCTATCGATTTGGTGTTCCTCGGCGTATTATCCATGATAATGGACCATAGTTCGTCAGTCAGAAATTTACTCGATTCTGCGACGACCATCGAATCAATAACCTAGCTTCTACAACATATAATCCAGCAGCTAATGGATTGGCAGAAGCTTTCAATAAAACCATTATCAAACTCCTGAAAAAGTTCGTTTCTTCTAACAAACGCAACTGGAGCGAGAAGCTTGGTGAATGTTTATGGACCTACCGCACCACAGTTCGTAAAGCGACCGGGTGTACGCCTTTCTCTTTGGTATACGGGTGTGAACCTGTCCTTCCCCTCGAGATCCAGATTCCTTCTCTGAGAATCGCAATCTCCAATGAACTTACAACGGAGAACAATGATCATCTTCGACTTCAAGAGCTAGAAGCTCTAGACGAAAAGCGATTGTACGCTTAACAAAATATCGAGCTGTATCAGGCCCGAATTTCAAAAGCTTTTAACCGGAAGGTGAAAGTCAGAGTATATCGAAAAGGAGAACTTGTTCTTACCGTCAAACGTCCGATGACTATGACACATATGAACAAAGGCAAGTTCGACGTGAAATGGAAAGGCCCATTCGTCGTAAACAAAGTCTTCTCAAACGGAGCATATCAGCTTACCTCTATGGATGGTAAAGTCACGATGATGCCTATCAACGGCAAATTCTTAAAGAAATATTATGTATAAATCTCGTTAATATATGATATTTTCATCTGCTGCGATTATTCTCCAGCAAATATAAAATCAGAGTTTATACTTCCCCACAAAAGTCGTCTCGATATCGTTATCCCCAGCGGAAATTGATATTCTACCACATATCATCTTCCCAGAGAATTTGATATTCTGTCTTATTAAATCCCCAGCGGATTTAATAAAGATCTCATATAGAAAATCACATCCATATTACCTCTGAATTTTCTATCTCAGTATCATATTTTCTATTCTATGAAAATGATATCTAGTCTTTTGATTTCCGAGTCCAAAGATCATGAAAAATTGAGTTCAAAGATATCTTTATATCTGAATTCTGTTTTCTCTAATCAGTATTAAACTAATTTTTTTTGGTTTAATATCATCTGATGAAATTACAAAATTTATTTGTATATTTTATTCTATTGAAATATGTCATGTATTATTTACCTCTGAACATATTTTCTACAAAAACATACAAACTCGTGCCAGCGTGTCAAGACTTATTCCCACTTTGAGTTCAAAGTAATTTCGAACTTTCGAAAATCATAAAGTTCAAAAACTTTGAAGGGGGTCTTGTAGGGTGTGAAAAATTCTGACACGCTGACATAAGACCAAGTCAGCCAAAGGCCATACGCTCAGCCAAAGGCCGTACGCTCAGTGCAAAAGTCATACGCTCAGTGAATATTTTATTATTTCTCGACTGACAGCACAGCATACGCTCAATGGGGAATGAATCTGACACTTCATCTTTCGTGCAAAAATAGCTGTCTTAGGAGAATTAACCGTCGTATGGATTTTCGAGAGTTGATTTTGTCTTTTACGAGGACAGCTCATTAGCCATCATGAATGCACAGCCATCATTACTGTCATTTCTGACAGTCTATCAGCCGTCATATCCGCAACACGACGCTCGAGAGATATTTGTCAGTTATTGGGAGATATAGCGTATTCGAGAAGATTGAGGACAGCCACGTGTCTACTTCTCCAGTTATACGACTCCTCATCAAGGCAGCGTATGTACTCCATACGACTTCTCATCAAGTGAGCGTATATACTCCATACGACTTCTTGTCACCCAAGTGAGCATATGTACTCCATACGACTCCTCATCAAGTGAGCGTATATATTCCATACGACTTCTTGTCACCCAAGTGAGCGTATGTACTTCATACGACTCTTCATCAAGACAGCATATGGACTCCATACGACTCCTCTTCAAAACAAGACAGCGTATGCTAGTCATACTTCTCCAAAAGACAGCGTATCAAAGCAAATGCATTCAGAATGACTTCAAATGTACAGTCAACACACGTTCTCATGTGTCCTTTATTCGGTTACCCACTCATTCAGAAGTTATGCAACATGGCATTCATGCCATCAATCTCTCCTGGATATACTCCACTACTCTCAATTGCACTCCAACGTGTCTCCACCAAAATTCGCCACGCGTCCCTGCAGTTATACACACGTCAAGTAACTGACTGAGCGTATGCCCAGAGTAGTTATCCAGAACTCTATAAAAGAGAGTTTCTCCACCTTCAACAGACACCACATTAATTCAGAGAGAACAGAGAGATTGCCCAGTTGCTGTCCAAGTTCTTCGAGGTCCGAGCCTTCTTCATCGCATCGTCCAAGGGATAAAGTGATCGTCTTCTAGATCAGATTTCTACAGTTGTAATTTTCTCAGAAACACAATAAATAAATAGAATTTATTTGTGGAAAACAACATACTTCAGGCTTTTATGGTCCGTGAAGATGTCCACTCTCTCTCCATACAAATAGTGCTTCCATAGTTTCAAGGTAAAAATGACTGCTGCAAGTCCAAGTCATGTGTGGGATAATTCTTCTCATGAGGCCTCAACTGTCTAGAAGCATAAGCAATGACTCTCTTGTTCTTCTCAAGCACACATCCCAAGACTTTTCCTGAAGCATCGCTATAGATGACGAATCCTCCCGATTCTGATGGCAAAGCTAGAACTGGTGCTATGGTGAGTCTTCTCTTCAATTCTTCAAATGCTGACTGGCAGGCGTCGCTCCAGATGAACTCCGCATCCTTCCGTGTAAGCTTGTTCATCGGCTCCGCTATCTTGGCAAAATCCTTTACGAACTTCCTGTAGTATCCTGCTAGACCCAGGAAACTACGAATCTCTGCTACTGACTTGGGAGGTGCCTATGCTTCCACTGCTTCAATCTTCTTGGGATCCACAGAAATCCCCTCACCAGTCACCACATGCCCTAGGAACTCCACTCTGTCCTAGAAAAACTCATACTTTGAGAGTTTCCCGTATAGCTTTTCCTTCCGCAAAATCTCCAACACGATCCGCAGGTGCTCCACATGCTCCTCCTCGGTCTTCGAATAGATCAGAATGTCGTCAATAAAGACAACGACAAACTTTTTCAAATACTTGTGAATAACCTTATTCATCAAGTTCATAAACACTGCTGGAGTATTGATGAGTCCGAATGGCATCACCAAAAACTCATACTGGCCGTATTGGGTGTTGAAAGCTGTCTTCGAAATATCCTGCTTTCGAACCTTCATCTGATGATACCCCGACCGAAGGTCAATCTTGGAAAAGACCTTCGCTCCACTAAGCTGGTCAAACAGCTCATCAATCCACGGCAAAGGATATTTATTCTTGATGGTGATGTTATTGAGTGTACGATAATCGATACACATCCTCACAGTCCCATCCTTCTTGGGCACGAAGAGTACCGGTGCTTCCTAGGGTGAAGCACTGGACCGAATAAAACCCTTGCCCTCCAGCTCATCAATCTGAGCCTTCAACTTTGCAGCTTCTTTCGGGTTGATCTTGTAGCAATGTTGGGACTTCGGCGCTGATCCGGGCACTAGGTAGATGCTGAACTCCACATCTCGGTCTGGCGGCAATCTTGGTAACTCCTTGGGGAAGACGTCGAGATACTATGTAATTAGCAGATGCGACAACTCCTGGTCTTCTGCAACTGCCCCGAAGTAGAGTCCCTCTGGCCTCTCTACAACTCGTCTGTTGATCTCGAACGGTGGAACTCCAGGTGGGCTAAAAATTACCTTTCCCTTATAGCAGTCTATTACGACAAACTGTTCGCTCATCCAGTCGATGTCAAGGACTATACCAAATCCGGGAAATGTCATCACTAGAAGTCGAGCCCTAATCTCCCTCCCAGCTATGGTGATAGGACATTCCACCATCTCACTCACTGGCACTACCCCTTCTCCTGTCATAATCCTACAGTTCCTCCTAGTGGGCTTAGGTGTGAAGCCGTGTCTATGCAGAAACTCATATGATACAAAGCTATGTGTGGCTCCAGAATCACACAATACAATGGCAGGAAAATAATGTAAAAGGATAGAACCTGTGATCACACCTGGAACTGCCTCACCCTCCTCAACTATGGCCATGACGTAAGTACGTTCCTGCTGCGGTCCTCCCCTCTGCTGACACTGTACAAACTGCTGCTGCTGAGTGGGTAAAGTCGGTCCCCTCTGTAGTACAACTGGTAATGCTCTGGGTGGTGCATGTGGTGGTCCTCCAGCTCCTCGGGGTCCTCCTGTTAGTCGAGCTGTAGCCTGAGCACAGTCCCTCATCTGATATGCATTTGATCCGTAAAAGAGGCAAAGTTCCAGCCTCTTGCGGCACTCGTCGATATGGTGTCCGGGGCGATGACAAAAGACACAACTAGTCGCCAGATGCTCTCTGATGCTGATGTACATGAGCTCTGGCTGGATGGTGATGCTACTGCTGCTGCTGTGGCCTCGCTTGAATCTGAATCTGGACCCTCTTCGCTGGTGCCTGGAAACTGCTGCTGCCCATGTCCCGGTCCCTTTTCAGCTTTGAATCTGCCTCCTTCTCTACTGCCTGAGCAATCTTGAGGATTCTCGTATACGTCGTTGCCTGACTAACCGCCACCGCATGTCGCAGCTCCCTGGTGAGACCTTCTTGAATCTCCAAGCTCTGTCCTCCGGTGCTCTGACTAGGTTCTCCGTGAACCTGCTAAGCCTAGTAAACTCTGAAGTGTACTCCGCAACCGTCATAGTCCCCTGCTGCAGCGTCTCGAATTGCATCCTCAGCTCATCCCGCTCCACATCTGGGAAAAACTTCTCCTTGAACAGAGTTTTGAAATCTGTCCAAGAAATCTGGTGCTCCGCCAATTGGGACTCCTCCCGGTACCAAGCTTTGGCCAAATAGAAGAGTCGCATACTAGCCACCTCCACTTTCAGGTCATCCGGGATCCATGCCATCTTCAAGGTCCTCTCCGCATTCTCCACCATTCGTCCGCATAAACGATCCCCCCATTGCCCCAAAAATCCATCGGGGAGAGGTTCTGGTAGTCCTTGGCTGTCCCTGGTCTCGGTGCTGCTGGAGCTGCTGCTGCCGGCTCTCTGGTCCTGTATGCGTCGACGACGGTCGCTCTGAACTGTACGGCCTGCTGACTCTGAGCGTCCCTGAACTGCGCAGCCTGGTGATTCTGGGCCTCCATGAACTGCTGGAACATGGCCATCACCTGGGCACCATCAAACATCATCGTCGAGGGCAGCGAAGGAAAGATAGGAGGCGGTGGTGGAAGCTGATCTGCTGTAACGTCTAGTGCGGGCTGATCCGAACTGCCTGCAACTCTGGGCTGATCCACGGTCTTCCTCGTAGTGACCATCCTGCAATAGAAAGAAAACTTCATTGATTGACAAACCCTAAAACCTAATAAACAATGTTTTTATAATATCAATGCACCTGATAAACCTGATATACCCTTATTTCCTGATTTTTCCTATGCTGTGATCAAGTTTTCCTAGTGTAATCAAGTCTCCCAATAGTACGCTAAGACCTAGGTACCATTAGGATAGACCTGCATGGGCCACCACTAAAAACATGTCACGATCCGCTCTCGAATAATCGGACACGAGTCGGACACGCCCAGCCTTCGTCGTTAGACACAAAGAAGTAAGCTGTACCAATCTAGGAAAACTAACAAGTAATCATGGAAAGTAAGATAACATCACAACATCTATAAATGTATCCCAGAATCAGAGTACAAGTCTAAGTATTTTATTACATTCATCTAGAAAATAGAAAATGTCTGACTAAAGTCTAAAATAGGAAATGACATGAAGGTAAGGTACTAGGACTCTGCGGTCTCTAGGTCCAACACAGCTCCAGCTGGCTCAGCAAGAATGGCAATGTCATGCCCATAAAAGGTGTCGCAAATAGCCTCCATCTCACCTGCAACTTATCCAGTCAGGAGCGGAGCAAAGCACAGTTCTAGGTACTGAACAAGACATTATGATAAGAAAGTACAAGGGAACATGGTATGTAAAGTACAAGAAGGAACATGGTGTATAAGTACATGAAAGAACATGGTATGTAAGAACATAAAAGAACATGGTATCACATGGTATAAGCTCAGGAATCACAGAAACTAAGTACAAGATATATCTCCTGAACATGTGTGCACAATATTTGAAATATAACAAGTATGTGACCGGCTAGGGGTAAGCACATGAAATCACATGAAAGCATATGAATGGTATGGCTTAGGGCCCGCGTGCACGATGCGGGGCCTAAGCTAAACACACCTGAGATGTTTCTTGGGTTTGGTCACATAAATAGTATATTTCCCCTCCCCAGGTACAAGTAATAAGAACAAGGAACATGAGCACCAGAAAACATGTTGTGTCGCAGTGTGTCAACAAGGAAGCACATGATATAATAAAATGTACAAGACCATAGAATGTACTTGCCTTGCTCCAGGAAAGTACGGGTAATGAATGGGGCTGGGTATCCTCCTATATTTAATAATGATTTACAAGTTTGATTAATTTCTAATCATTTTTATTACACTAGTTGGTTCTAATACAAATATTCAGAATTAATCTCTCAAGGAAATAGTCTACACTCAGGAACTTAATAGGCAATTTCTATTAGAGCAAACCATATATGCTGTTGGTAGATATTTACCATTATCCAAATAGAAGCATAAATGATAAAACAGTATCAACTGTTCAACAACCCGAGACCTGTCATGCTAAAGAAATGGATAAACCCAACTCTACTATCAAAATAACCTTTGGCTTGACTTAATTTGCTGATAGCCTTACTATTCCTCTTGTCTATAGTGAAGCTCACCCAAAGGATTCAACCTTACCATCTAATACTGGACTTCTTCTCAGAAAGCTTTGAAAACAAAGTTCTCCTTGTTCTGAGATTGAATTCTCAGTTCAAAAAAATTATCAAGGCAAGGCTATTGGAACTTTAGTTCACCAAGACAATGTATACTAAGTTCCAGTTCATCAATCTACCCCTGTTGTATATGTTATTTCAGGTCCCACAATAAACTGAACTAAACCATGATACACAATCTTCAGGTCGGTGACATTACTGATACCAAAAATTAAGAATCAGAAGCTAAATAATATTAAGAAGAGTCAAAACTGAACCTATCAACCTTCACTAGATTCCATGATTTAACAACTCAGGATCCAAAGAGACTGTTAAACTCCAACTCGAAGAAAAATAGAACAGTAATTCACGAAAATCACAAGAATATATATACAAAATTTATACATGAACCAAAATCTAATAGCCAAGTCAAATTCTCTAAAAAAAAGGGCTAACTGTTACTTATTATTGATCTGAAGAACACATCCCAAACATAACATTCTAAAAATACTAAATTTAATACAGCCATAATAAATGAGAAAATATATACATAATCTAAGAGAAATCGGATTTGGCAATTCAACAAGAACATAAATAAAACTTCATTGTTAAAGCCGATTTCCCTTATACTGCAATCCACTGCACCCAACTATACTCTGACACAGCTAACTCTCAGCACCAGCTGGAAGGAACACGAACATACCGGACATGAGCTATAGCTGACACAAGCCAAACAGGGACTGCAACCGGACACGAGCTATAGCCTCAGACATGCACCCCAAACTTGAACACGAAATCCATACCACCCAACCACGAACACAACACATGAAATAAACGAACACAATTGAGATTAAAAAAATCAAACAACTAGGCACGTCTGTACAAATAATTCAAATAAGTAGATGAAGAAATTACCTGAGGAATTCAGAGCTTGCGATCACAGATCACAATGGGACACCAAACTTTGTGTCAAGATTCCTCATGCTTGCTTCACCAATATGACGTACTCTCCCTATGATCGCAAATACTCAAAGTCCAAAATTACTGAAGTAACCAAATCGAAGAACAATAGTCGATCAGAAATTATCATCAAAAATTCAGATTAATAAGTTAAAACCTAAATTACCAGGTTTAGAGATTAGTGGAGGAGAAGATCCAAACAGCCGCTCGATTGTTCAAAATCAGAAGATCTGACTGATCGTTCAAACTCGACGAAATTTCAACTGGAAGATTCAACACAAAGGAAAATTTTAGAAAGAATTAACAGGGGAAATAAATCACCGATCAATCGAGACTGAATCGAGCTCACCTCAATCGAGTTCGTCAAGCAAAAGATAAAAAACCTGAGCGATCCATCCGATGATCTGGATCTGGAGTTCAAACAAGGTTTCAGAAACAGAGGAGATCATAGGTCGCAATTCAACCTCAATGTACCCACAACTCACCGAGTGATCGAGCGTCTTCGGAGCTCGCTGTCGTAGCAGCCTTCCTTTGAGTAGATCAAACGCTGGAAGTAGTACCCATCATCGTCACCGAGGGCGTTGGCATCGTCGTGGTCGTCACCGCCGTCGTTGGCGTCGTCGTGGTCGTCACCGCCGTCGTCGGAGTCGGATTAGGGCTGGCTCGAAAGAAATTTGGGGAGAAAGAGTCTTCGGGAAGAGTGGAGATGAGTCTGAGAATGAATCATTCTCTCTCCACTCAAATATAAGAGAATGAATGGCCATTTTACACAAAACCCCCCGCTAAACTCAATAATTTTGCAGGCCCCTCCGGTTTGGGAATGTTTATATTGAAGTCCTTCCTCTTAAAAATAATTAGACAAATAAAAACTTTTGCTCTAGGAATGTTTACAGAAAGCCCCCTCTCCTTTCTGTAATTTATAGTAAATATAAAAATTTAGTTAGAAGGAGTGGGCCCAAGTTTGCTATAACAAACTTTCGAATTTAAAAAATATATAATCCTATTCCTAATTAGTTCCCTCCAAAATATCAATCACCATATTTATTATTTTAAATCAAAAACTTATTATTTGAAACTTAATCATCAACTATTATTAATACTAAAAATGCTTTTAAAATCAAATTTATTTTCTCAAAACAGGGAGGTGGAGTTACATTTAGCAACCACCGGGCTGCGATTGAGACTAACTATAGGTTGTTAGCAACCACCGAGCTACAATCTATAGGGCCGTTAGCAACCCCCGGGCTTTGGTTTACCTCGATTTACTTGTAGTCATGTTTATTAGCACGATTCTCCATGCATGCCATTTCTTTTATATTTTAGTTCTAGCACTGCTCCCTTAAATCCTTCTGTAACACCCACTTTTCCAAAATAAGGGTAAATTTGAAATTTTGTATTTTAAATCATTAAAATATTGATTTTAGTCATGATATGATTTTTGGTGATTTTTAGTTATTTTAAAACTATTTAATTGAGTGAAATGTGAATTGGTGTTTTGCTAGTGTAACATTAGTCATACATGACCTAGAAGACTAATCATGACCAATGAGACCTAATCATGTGTTTAGGATTTCAAATCTCTACTTTTAAGCCTAGGGGTATTTTAGTCATTTTGACACTTTTGTGATTTTGTGAATTATATTAATAAATTATGTGTTAGTTAAATTGTTGAGTCTTGACCTAGAAGTTAGCCTAATCTACATTGTTAATCATGACCCTAGAGACTAAGTTAGAGGGTTTCATTAAAGTAATTACATTAGTGAAATATCTAGATATTTGTAGATAGATATTTTGGACTAAAGGTTAAATGATGCTACTTTAATTGTGAGCCCTTAGATTAGCTAGAAATTGTTGGAGGAACCTTAGCCCCTCATCCTAAACCCTAACCCTAACCTAATGGCAGCCATCATACCCTTTTCCCCACTATAAAACCCCTCTCAAACTTAGGGCTTGCCTCCCTCCTTAGAAAATTTGGATCCAAGAAGAAAGAGGTGAGTTCTTGCCTAGTAAATTCTCTATTAATTCCATTTTAATTCCTAAAATCCTCAAACTAGTTGCAAACCTTCCTAATAATGGTATTCTTGCTGTTGTGATGTTTTGGTCCAGCTTGCTAATGATTTGAAGTGTTTGGGACATCAAGCAAGTGTTAGAAAGAGCCCCTTTTCTATTGAAAGTTCACACTAAGGTAACTTCTCCAAATCTCCATGAAATCCCTGTTAATCTTCATGAATAGGAAGCCCTAAGGGTCCCCCTAGGGTTTGGATAGAATTCGAGCTTGCTGTCGGAGGTTTCGTGTCCTTTCTGGACACGTATCAGTGCCAGTGGCACTGTATTCGACGAAATGCCTCAAAGGGCATTTCGATCGATTTATTTCATTGTGTTTGAATAGGAAGGTTAGTTTTGATGTGGTCTTTTGATTCCTGTGTTTGTGTCTTAAGTTCGTGTCGCTTTTGTGTCGTTTTGGTTGCTTGGACACGCGCGTGCACACGGCCGCGCACAGCAGCAGGAATCCCCTGCTACTCGGGGGCAATTTCTCCATGGACACGACACTTGGACACGTATAATTTGACACACACTATGGGGCAGTGTCTGTCATGACACTCCCCAAGTGACACGACTCCTTGTGTCGTGTCGAGGGTGCACGACACGCTGCACTGGTTTTGCACTGAGTCTGTGTACTCATGTTTGTGCCCTCTGATACACGTGTCTAACATGGACACGCGGACACGAGAACGCAAGACAGGAGGACCTAGACCTAACCCTAGTCTAGGGGTACCCAGGTGCACGAGCACGTGGCCTACCACGTGCTGTGTTGTGTGCACGACACTCGTACACACGTGCACGAGACTGTGCTCACTGGACTGTGTCCAAATTTGCTGTTTTGGGTTTTATCCCAGTTTGGACACATTATGTCCACTTGGGTGGACACCAATAGTTTGTGTGACACGTACACATTGTATACAACAATTACCAATCCCTGTAATTAGGTTTTAAATCATTTGCATTAGTAAATTGCTATTTTTCCCCTTTTTCCTGAATGTTGTATCAGCCATTTTGTTCCAGATTTCACATTTGAATTTTGATAGACTATTTAACCTGCAAATTACTGTTTAATACATGTTTCTAAAGTTCAAATGTGTTATCCTACATGTTATCTATGTGTGATTCAATTTTTGCAATGTTTGGTGTTGTGTGGACCTTGATTTGGGTATGGGATATTGATTAGATTAACTTGAGTGTTAACTGAGAGTGAAGCACATGAATAGATTTCCTTTTCTTTAATTTTTACTGTCACATGGTGTATTGTAATCTGAGTTTACTCTTCCCTCATGAACATAGACACTGTTACACACACACCCTTGAATTCATGCATAAAACTGAATTTGAGTTGATTCCTATGAACGTCCTATAAAACTGAGAATTTCCTATGTTCAAACTGAGTTGTGTTGAATTGGAAAAAAGGGAATAAAACTGAAACCTGCTTTTACATGAATCTGAGAATGTTAGGCATTGAAATGGGTGTTGAATTGGTAAATGGTTTTGATGATTTCTGAGAATTTCCTATATGGTAAAACCTGAGAATGGTTTACTGTTTTGCTTAACTGTCAACTTGAGAGCCCCTTTGAAATCTGAGAATGATAAATGAATGCATGAGTAGAAAACTAAGAATTTCCTATGTTGTGATAACTGTATGTTCAACATGTAAAACCTGGGTAACTTGTTAACTGTTAGGAAGTCTGAAATATGTAGGATACATGACTTGATTTCCTTTTCTTTTGAACTGAACATTGCAACTGTTGTGAAATAATTTTGAGTCTATTATGAGTTGTGTTCTTTGGGTTGTTTTGAAGCCATGATGATTTTCCATTATTGCAAATGATCTGAGATGTGGTTTGGGATGTTTCCTATGGGATATGCTAAGGGTAGGGGCTGAACCAAGGGACTGAAACCTGGGACTGAGTTCAGTCCCCAGGAACAGAGCCTTAGGATTTCATTCCCAGTTTTGGCAACCTATTTTTTTTATTTTTTCCCTTTACATTACATGCCCTGTTCTTCACATCTGAGAAGTTATAATTGACACACATGAGATCACATATACACATCTATGCACACTCACACAGCCCACTCTTTACATATATGCATCACTGTTTTGCCTTACATTTCACCCTCACATTTCCCTTATCACTCTCTTTCACACACACATTTGATTTCATATTTCCTTCACACCCTATCACTCTAACACACACATTGGCCTTGATTTAGTAAAACAGTAGCAGTTGCACAATTCCTGAACCTATCACAATTAAGAACCTAGTTACACATTGTTTTCTATATATACAAATGTCATGAATATAGACTAAACTCCATACATGTACACCATGCTATGCACACACACCACATACATTTTCATGTACACCAAACACTCATACACACACTACACATATATAGGTTTCCCCTCTCTAGACTCTCTATGTGTACACATGTATATATATGTAATAATATACATGCAACCAATGTGAAGTATAAGTTAATGTAGGAATAGCCTACATAGATAGTGTGTGTAAATATGTGAATATAATGTGAAGGTTGAGATTCCTATGATATATAGCCTAGTATTGATTTCTCTTTTCATGTACACATCCATGTTCACACACACACATAGCTTACATGTTAGTTCCTTCCTCTTTTATATATATATATATAATGTTGAACATGCATGAATAGGATGTGCCTTCATATGTGCTTGTGTTGGCTTGTATAGCCTTGTGATTGGTGTGTGATTGCTAGATTAGGCTTGGTTAGGTCTAGTAAGACTTGTTAGACTTGTTTGGGCTAGGACTTGACCTAGGTTGACTAGTGTGGTTGACTAGAGTTGACCAAGTGTCGACTTTAGCCTAGTTTGACCTAGACAGCATGCAGATGCATTGTACATTTCATATATCACCCTCTGTATACATCTTGACTTGTGTTGCTCTAACTAGGAGTCAGGTACCTCATCTCGGACAGTACATTTGCTTCAGACATTCAGATACGAGGCGAGTACATTCTCTGATCGTTTCATACTTGTCACGAATTATATTCTCGCTCTAGATAACTTTTACTTGATGCTGTCACGTTATCATCACGGATTGGTACTATATGGATCTCTTCTTGGGATGTTATCCCCCTTAGCGGGCGCATCGGATACTTTATGACGTGTGTTTCATGTACATCATGTATTCCTTGCTTCTGCGTTATTCATGTACACTCATGTTCTCTCATGTTCTTACATGTACGTTCATGTACTCTCATGTTCTTTCATGTACGCTCATGTTTCCTCATGTGTTTCCTGTGTAACCAAAACATCATGTACGTAACGTAACTTGAATAGATCCTTGTGTACTGATTGTGGGTAGGGGTGAGTATAAATGGTCATGTGATTTATCCATCATGTTCACTCTGTTACTTTTCATGTTTTATCATGTACGCATAGCCCTATTGGCTGATGTCCCACATGTTCACTCATGTACATCATGTTCAACCTAAGCCAATTACATGCCATCTCGTACTCTAAATCACTAGTCACTTACTGTTCTTACTTATCATGTATATATTTTCAGTTATCAAATATCTCTCCTGTTTCATGTACATCTTTTTACAGCGTTTCATGTATTTTATTCTATTGCCTGCTTTATATTTCCTGCCATGATATGAACTGCATGAGATGTACTGTGCTCGCTCCCGTCCTGACTGGACCTATTGAAAATTTTACAGAGGATGATGAGGAACCCTGCACCCCCTTACTTGGAGCTTGCCTAGATGACACTCGCGACCTGGACCCCTGGGGAGGTTCAGGCAGCTGCTCAGGATGATACCTTGTATAGTGTAGATAGCTTAGACTATTTCCTTTCATGTTTGGCTTTTGTCATTGTTTCAGAGTTGTATATTGTAGAGATATTGAGACTTGTATATCATTTCTGTTGTATCTCAGTTGAGGTTTTCCTTATCTATTTTATCGTGCCATTTTCTATCTATAGATTGTGATTGAGTTATACCTCTGTGTTGGCCTCCTTATGGAGGGTATTCATATTATGTTAGTTATAGTTCATGACCTAGAACAGCGTTCTACCGCCGACACTGCGGCGTAGGCTGGACGTACCCACTTCTCGTACCCTTACTCTAGGGTGCGGGTCGTGACACCTTCTTTTCTTATATCACTTTTTATCTATCCACGCATTTCATTACTGTTATAGATGGTATGTATATTATGTGTCTTGCTAGTCCTCTGAGGACCTGGTGATCTCTCCAGGCTTAGTTAGAGACGAGGACTATCTGGAGGTATATGGTTCTGGAGTGGAGATAGGTGATGTACCTTCGCAGGAGGACGAGATTGTGGCCGAGGACTTCTCTTGAGACATGTCTCTTTATTTTAGACTAATATATTATTTTCTTTCTTTTCATCAGTGGACATGTAGTTGATACTTTGTTTCCTTTTTATTGTGGTTTCGGGATGTCTTACCTGCACAGTTACATTTCATATTTCATGTTGGACAAATTTCTTTATTAGTATCATTTTATTGGACTCGATATCTCGTGTCTTATTTTTTGTGTGGATGAGATTAGCTGTGTACCTGTGACTTGTACTATATTCTGGGTTGTTATCATGATTTACAGCTTAAGCATTTCGCTAATGGGCTTACTTTGAGATTTGGCCCATTGGTGAAGTGTTGCTGGCATGTACCGTATCCTGGTCCTATACATATTTTAGGACTGGGGCAAAACATGTAACGCCCCAGTCCCAAAATACATATAGGACCATGATACGATACATGCCAGCAATACTTCACCAATGGGCCAAATCTCAAAGTAAGCCCATTAGCGAAATGCTTAAGCTGTAAATCATGATAACAACCTATTAATACAATACAAGTCACAGATCACAGCTAATCTCATGCACACATAAAATATGACACGATATATCAAGTCTAATAAAATAATACTAATAAGAAGTATCTGTCCAACATGAAATAGGAATAATAACTGTGCAGGTAAGACATCCTGAAACCACAGTATAAAGAAATAAATAATCAACTATATTTCCACTAAAAAAGGAAGAAAATAAAGTATCAAGTCTAAAAGAGACATGCCACAAGAGAAGTCTTCAGCCACTATCTCGTCCTTATGCGAAGGTACGTCACCTGCCTCGACTCAAGAATCGCATCCCTCCGGGTAGTCCTCGCCTTTAACTAAGACTGGAGAGATCACTAGGTCCTTAGCGGACTAGCAAGACACATAATATACATGCCAGCTATAACAGTAATAAAATGCGTGGATAGATGAAAAGTGATATAAGAAAAGAAGGATTAAAGGGAGCAGTGCTAGAACTAAAACATAAAAGAAATGGCATGCCTGGAGAATCGTGCTAATGAACATGACTACAAGTAAATCGAGGTAAAACGCAGCCCGGTGGTTGCTAACGGCCCTATAGATTGCAGCCCGGTGGTTGCTAACAACCTATAGTTAGTCTTAATCGCAGCCCGGTGGTTGCTAACGATGGTGAGTGGTCAGGTATAGTCACGTCTACAACAAGGTCCTCGCCTAAAACTATGAGACAGTCAAGTCAAGTCAAACATGTCAAGTCCAAGTCATGTCTATGTCACACAGGTCACGGATACATGACCTAGACAAAGAAATTCTAACTCTAGACATGAATAAGATAAGAAAAATAAGACAAGTAATATGGAGAAAGAATAAAATCTACGAGCACGCAAAACTAGAAAGTAACCAGAACATGGAACATGAGAAGTATGGAAATAAGTAAGATATAAAAAACAATAATATGGAAAAACTTGTAAATACTTTAAAGCTTGGCAAGGTGTACTTGCCTGGTGTCGCGCTGTGAATCTGAAACGTCGCTCCTGCGTCCACGCCGTCGGAACCCGACGCTCCTAGATAATTAATTAACTAAATTAACCCACTACTCATGAAATTACAATATGGCTTATGTCACGACCCAATCCCAAATTATTGGGTCAAACCAGATCATGCCCAGCCTGCACCGTTGTGAGACGACGGCAGTAAGCTGTTCTATATGCAGGTATTCATAACAACATCTATACATTTGTCACAACTCGAAATATACTGAAATTATAAAACTTTTTATTCAACAATTGAAAAGTACAACTGGAAAGGGAAGAACTGAAATAAAGCACTGAATTCAAATTAACAAACTCCAAAACAATAAAACTAGAAAAATGAAAAACAACTAGCTAGGCAGTCGGCTCATCGGCCTCAGGTTCTGCGTCCTCCAAGGGGGACTCCGGCAACACCACATGGAACAATACCGGGTCATAGTAGCTATTGTACAATAGCTCAACATCCTCAATGTCACCTAAAAATGTTGGTCTCCAGTTAGGCGGGAGCAAGTACGAATATGTGTCTCACATTTCAAATAATAATGGAAAAGTGCAGGCTAAACAGTTGAAACAATATTTTCCAGCAATTTAACATTTTAAAACAATGTGATTTGAATGTGTAAACGTCTATGACCGGCTTGGGTTGTACAATAGCATCCTAGTGACGCGATACGGCTTATCCACATATGTAAGAGGGGTAAGCTCGCACAATCATACAGTATGAGAGGTATTGGTCATAAATGCTACACTATTCCCCCAATTCCACAATCAATATCAATTAATATTTGAACCCTAGGAGAGGGTTCCGTTTAGCAATGTGGTTTAAACATGCAACTTGACAGTTACTAAATAAAATGCAAGAAAATATAACCGTAACTTGCCTCTGTTGATTGACTGGATCGGGAATGTCGGTACCGAGGAGGAAGTCAAGTATGTCTCCGAGATGCTACAGTTGAGAACCTTGACTTAGAACGATAATGAAACTATTCTAGGTGTGCTAGTTACAATCTCTAGAAGCAAACCCTATTCAAAATTTAAGTTATTAGTTAGTCTATCGAAAAATGTATAGCGTCGCAATCTATGTTCGTTATCATTTTAATTGAATAAGTCGGTTACTGATTAATTAGAAAAATAGCAATTACCGATTAATTTGGCAAAACTTTGTATATATATATATATATATATATATATATATATATATATATATATATATATATATACATATATATATATATATAAAATATATATATATATATATATATATATATATATATATATATATATAGAGGCTTTTTCTTTTAAATGAGAAAACATGTGAACTGTGTAGCCTCCCTCCCGAAAATTGTTGAAATATTTTTTTATTATTTATTTAATTTAAATGGTGGTTTTTAGATTTTTATAAATGATTATTTAGTTAATTATTACGGTGGATGACTTTAGCCATGATGGAGTTTTAAAGTACAAGATGGCTAGGAATCATGGCACGGATAGTACAGTAGCTTGCTTTGACTAGTGTTTAGCCATAGTAGGAGAATGCAAAGCTATAGGAGTGTCATAACTAGGAAAACCAGGCCAAGTTGTGTGTAAAACCCCTAAATTTCTACTATTTTTTATTATTAAATTTGATACCGATTTAAAATTTTGTATTGTACGTCGCGTAGTCGTATTTTACGTCGCGCACAAAAATTTTTTTTTCGTAGTTGCTCGTCGAGTGCGAATATGTGCGAGCGTACATATTTTAGAAAAATATTTTTTTCTATTTTAATATGTACTTTCAAAATATTATATAAATATTCTTGCTATAAAAAGCCTTTGTTTCTAAAAGTTATTAATAATAAATAATATTTTTGTATACTAGAAAAGCCTAATTATGTAAAGAATATTTTTGCATACATATATATTGGTAATTATTTATTGGTTTATTTTAAATAATGTAATTTTTGAAATTAATTATTATAGTATTTATGGAAAACAAATTTTTGTAATATTTGTGACAATTTAAAATTTGATTTGATTCCATGGATACATTTAAATATATTAAGTTAATATCTATTATTGGAATTTGATTTATTGATTTAATTTTAAACTAAGGGAATTTAAATAGATTTAATTGGATTTGGATTAGATTTGTATTGGATTTGGATTTGATTCGTTATTTTAAATTAATACATGAATTATCTATTTTGGGTTTAAATATTCCTAATCTTTATCCTATTGGGAATTCCCACATCCTATAAATAGGCAGGTACTCCTCCAATATTTTTATCAATTCACAAATTCCTACACAAGTTATTTCTCCACAATGTGCGTGCTCGTATCGGTGTTCCATCCATCCTCGTGTCAGCCGTGACGGCCTCGGGTCCGACCCCGGTGACTCTCTTATTCCATTCTTTATACATGTACAATTGTCTCCGTGTCGACATTCCGACACAATATATCAAATCCTAAAATTTTAAACCTAAACCCGTCTCCCCGAACACCACCAGCATCCCCTTCACCACTGTCTTCTCCAACTCCGCTACACCCGGCCACCCGAACAACCACCGCCACCATCACAACCACCACCACAGCAACCCAATCCCGACCAAAACTATACACGACCAGCCGCCCGTCGACTTCACCACCACCAGCACCCAACCGAAGCCCCAAACCCTCGACCCCATCACCTACGCCACATCAGCCAACAAGACCACCCACCGACCTCGGCCGATCGAACCATGGCCGAACAACATCAACCATCCCAGCAACCACCCAGACCCGACGTCGCCACCACCACCACGGCAGGACCTTCCCGAACCCCATCGCCACCAAAACCCCCCGATCACCACCATGACCACCGAGCCTGGCCAATGGCCGATCACCCCAGAAACTCAACCACCACCACCATTGTCACTGGCGCAACCCACCGACGACCCAAGGAAAACCCAAAAGAAAACCCTAAATAAACTCACCTCGTCGGCGACCACCTTGGCCGCGGCCTCGAACCGCTACCTCCAGATCCGTCGGAGCCCCGACGACCCCATCCGTTCCTCCGCCACCCAGCTCCGCTCGTCTCCGCCCCGACCGCGGTGGCCGAGACGTTCCAGCTCCGCCGTGCTAAACCCTCGCCTGGCCGGCGCCGCCTCCATCGAACCCCGGCGCCGACGTCGTTCCGTTCCTCCGCCGCTCTTCCAAAACCCACGACCCCATCCGCGCGCGTCTGTCCCCTCCACTGTGGCTTCCCGCGGCCGCCTCGTCGGAAGTCTGCCGAGACCCTTCGACGAAACCCCCCTTCCTCCACAGCTCCGGCCGCCCCTTCGTCCCTCTCCCGACCAGCCGCGCTCCGCTCAGACGACCACCGCCTGAACCCTCTCTCCAACTTCCCTACCGTCTCCCACTCCCTCCGCCGGACCGCCGCCCTGTCCTCTACGTCGCCGCCCTCTCCTTCCTTACTCACTCTCACTCGCTGCTCCGCCTCCCTCCCTCGATCTTCCCGCTCTCGTCTCTGAACTCCCCCACAAATTCTCAGCTCTGTTTGTTCTCTCTCTCCTCACCTCTACTGCTGACTTTTTGGGTTGTTTCCCTTGTCGTAGGCAAGGAGGAGAAAAACGATTTTAGTTGTTATCATTATTTATTATTAGCTTTTGTTGTTGTTGTTGTATTTTTTATTTGTTTTGGTTTTTTTGTTTTTATCTGTTATTTCCATTATTATTATTATTATTATTATTATTATTATTATTTTGTTTATTTGTTCTGTGTTAAGTTTTAATAGTATAATATTAGTGGATAATATTACAATATTCTTATGATGGTATACATATCTAATTTTGTTGGTTTCTATTTTTAATATTTTTATGATTACTACAGTAGTAGAAAATTTATGGATTCTATTATTAATATTTAATGATATTATATTATTTATTTATTTTTAAAATTTGTATATTCGAATATCATATTGGGCTTGGCCCTAAAAATTCGAAAATCTAGTTCTAAATAGATTTTCTAGGTTTTCAGTTAATTCTCTAAATACGTTTTTACTAATACACATAGTTCTTTTACCTAGAAACCCTATTTGGATAACTTAAGAGTTATTTTTAGCCCAAAAGCGATTTTTTCATTTTTTTTTCTTTTCTACTATTTATCTAAAGATAAACTTTAGTATTAAAATGTAGTTCCAAATTATCGTATAAATTTTCTAGTATTTAAATAAGATATTCTACTAATTAAATTTTAGTTTTCAACCTAAAATGATTTTTACTACCTATAAATATTTTGGGATAATAAAACGTAGTTTTCAAGTATTATAAAATATTTTCAAAAAAATCAAATATATTATTTGACTTCCTATAATTTTTCTCTATCTCATGATTCAGCCCATATTTTCTATTCTTTTACCAATTCTATACTACCTTTTGTCCACCCTAACTAATTCAACCGTCCTGGACCCAATGGAAGTGTCCGTGCCACCATCCGAGGTCACCATGCATAGTTGTTGCACCGAAGTCGCAATTCGTGCCACCTTGATCATCGCAGCACACCAGGCGTACTACCAGGCAAGACACCTTGCCATTTGCTGTTTAATTATTTTAGCTCATAATTCATGCATTATTTATTTTCTTTATGCAAAATAAACTGTGATACATAGCATAACTGTTAGAACTTCCTGTTTATTTATATTTTCTGCTGTGTATTATTTTTCTTACAAATTAAACCTAGATTTAAGGGACCACCTTGTGTATTGCATTCATTGGCCTTGACACGTTGTAACACGAGATTGTGTGTCGCATGTAGAACACGAAAGTGCGTGATTGGTTGGCCACCAGTACGTACAAGTCGTGCGATAGGAATAACCGCTAATAGAGATTGCATGCTAGTTTGACTTAGCGGTTATAGTGGTTTTGTGTTGTGGATACAACACAGTAGGCATTGGGCGGGGAGGACAATTCCTTAGCGTATGGGCTTCGATGCACTTTCCTTGTGACCCGGACTCTTCGCTGGAGATACGGGGTTGATGACCCAAGATTACTGACGGCCACTGACGATTCTGCGGAACGTCATGCTCTTCCTGCTGGGGCCTCTGGTGCCCAAGGGGGACTACGTCGATCCTATTTAGCCAGGGCCTATGCGTAGGAAGGATTGTTCTTAACTACATTTCACTTAGAACGGTAGGCTACCCTATCCGTTAGGTACGAGTACTTTTGGTTTGGGTACTTGTATCTGACCGTGACTTGGAACAATAACTTGTCGCGGATTAGTTTGTCACATCTTGTCCTTGTTTGGTTGTAGGTGTGACTTACTACTTCGATGAAAAGGTATTTAACCTTGTTGGGGTCCGAATACCATATTGGATTCATAGCATGGAAAGATACGTCGCCGTGAATTAGTTTACCATCTCCTGTCCTTGTTTGGTTGGGGGGATGGTACGCTCGTTCAGTAGGTGCGTATTGGACTATGTTATAAATTCGATTGACTTAATTATTTGAGCAATATTTATTCAGTTTATATGGCATGCTATTATGTGTCTTGTTACGTCCCTCTGAGGACCTGGTTGTCTTGCCAGGTGTGTGCTATTGTCTTTTACAGGTGTTCTAGCTCTAGCCGTGATCTTCGCTATTTCTTCGAGGATGATTGCATTTGGATCGTCTTCGCTTCGCTCGCCACTCATTTCATTTTCTATATACTTTACTTTATTTTGTTGGTAGTGGATTTGTCTCCGCCCAACATATTGTATCAAGACAAGTTCATTCTCATTATATGATATCTTTTATCCATTTATTCTGTGTGGATGAGATTAGTTATGGTTCTACTACATTTTACAGCTTATGTATTTATATGAGGCTTCCATATATTGGAGTATACTTCGTATGAATACAGCTGGCATGTCTACGTTCCTAGTCCTACGTATTTTGGGATTGGAGCGTTACATTGTGACTTAACCCGTACCGGAGATTTTATTTATTATTTAATTATATTATTGAGTTTTTGGGAACCCGGCTGTACCGAACCTGTCCAGATTGGATCCAAGTCAAATCCAAGCCCATGTAGTCATGTAGTGGGACCAAATACGGCCTTATAGACATGTTTGGTAAATGCAAATATTTTGTATATATTTTAGGAATTGGAAATTATTTTCTAAATATTTATTATATGTAAATTATAGGTATTATTAATATTAAATAGCGTTTTAGAATATTTATACGATTTTCTGGGGCCCAGTAATAGGAGTTTATGTTATGCCCATCCAGGAGCTACTATTGAATTATTTTAATTACTCGTACAATTATTATTATTATTATTATTATTAATATTATTATTGTGGTTATTGAGAATAAACTATTTATTATTATTAGTTATTATTAATTTATTCTTTAACAAGAATAAATATATGTGTGTATGCATATATATATATATATATATATATATATATATATATATATATATATATATATATATATATATATATTACATATATATATATATATATATATATATATATATATATATATATATATATATATATATATATATATATATAAAAATATATATATATATATATATATATATATAAATATATATATATATATATATATATATATATATATATATATATATATATATATATATATATATATATATATTTTATATGTATATGGGTATAGGTGTATTTATATATAAATACATAAATGTATAATTGTGTTTGTATATATACAAATAAATGTGTGTGTTTATATACATATATATATAGGAGGATATGTATACGTGTATATATATAAATATATATACGTGCATACATATGTGTGTACGTGTATATATGCAAATATGTGTGTGTATATATATATATATATATATATATATATATATATATATATATATATATATATATATATATATATTATATATATATATATATATATATATATAGGTTGCTAATAAATAGAAAAAGAAATAGAAAGCCCTAAAGCACAGGCCCAGCCACCCGACAAGCAAGCCCAAACAATGGAAAACAATACTAAATCCCATGTTGAACCCACAACAGCTGAAGCCAGCCTAACTGACCCGTAGCCCCAAACCGAGAACACCCGACATTATAAAAAAGATCGAGAGAAGGGAGGAGTTTTTCATCTACTCACTAACCCTAACGCCGCATCACCATGGCGACCCCCCTAGAGCCACCTCACACGGCCAATGGCCGACCACGACGCGCCGCCCCCATGGCCGAACAGTAAACAGGGGTCCCTTGTTTTGAAGAAGTCCAGGTAACCCTGTTCACAACCCATTTACTTCGTCGATACTCGGTCGTTTTTAGTTTTGTTAAGTCCTATAGAAGCCCCTCATGACCCTCTCGAATTCCCATCAAGGGGATTTGAATGAGACAGCACGATAACCCTGTGAACTCGACACAAAGTCGAGACAAATCTGTCCAAAACCGAACCTAAGAACGGCCCGACACCCTGTTTTAGAAGGGTATTCCCGAGCCAATATTATTAGTTTTTGAAAACCTATTAGAAATAGTTTTAGATTATATATACAGATTAAAACCTAATTGGTAGATCCAGATTTTATCAAGTGTGTACAAAGTTATTCGAATTCAAAAATCAAGAAAAACCATGAAAAACAGTTTTCAAAAACTAGAAATTCATCGACACAACGTGCGTCCCGCCAATCCGGGCAACGTGGTCGCGAACTGAAAGCATCAAAAGGTGCATACCGGCTTCGTGGTCGTGTGGGCTTTGACGGAATTCAAATTGGTCGCGTGTGCGCGACGAATTTGATGCGTATCCGTCGAAATTCACCATATCGGCCTATGTACAAATTCCCTAATTACTTTGTGCACGCTTGTCAGATTGAGACGAAACATGCGCCAACAGGACCGTATCATTTTTTTGGTCATGTATGCCAAGTTTGGTCCGATTCTAAGACAGTTGATAAAATTGCCGTTTTGCGGGCCCTACGGTCTGACTCAACGGGTAATTTTGTGCATGGTCCGCCGGAATCCAACTTTGGACATATAATTGGATTTGTATCAGAAAACTGGATTCGTAGACATATAGTTTGATGACTTTAGAGACCATTGCCTCTGGCACGATTTTTGGTGCAAAGTGGATCCAACGGCGGACATCATTTTTGCCCAAAATTATCGTTTTGCCCCTGTGTCCAGAATTGGACTTAAGGACCGGCAATCCTAGCTAATTTGACTATTCTGAGCATGTTGGCAATGTCTGTTTCAGCTTTCAGAGACATTTGTGGATTTTGGACTTTATGGCTCACTAGTTGACTATATTTTGTGGGATCTGCGTGCAACCTCCAGGCAAGTATACCTTGCCTCCCTCTACAGTTTATTTACATATATATTTCTATTATTATATCATTTTATGAGTTGGTTAGTTACTTGTGATTTGTATATCGTGCATGCTAGTATAGATATAGTCCTTATTCATGGTTAGCCTAGTAGTTCATATTGGATTGGTTCTCTCGTGTATCGTAATTGTGTCATGCTGTGTCTTCACCTGTATCTCGACTGAGTCGTATCTGCAAGTATGTATGAGTGAACTGCTATTCCTTTGTCTTTTCCACAACCTGCGAGTCCATACACGGGGCGAGGGTTGTCCTTTGCAACTGCGAGTCCACATACGGGGCGAGGGTGACTTGTCTTGAAACTGACCTGCGAGTCCACATTCGGGGCGAGGGTTGGTATTCTATTGATCTTCCAGCAGTTTATTTATGCATACTTGATCCCGTGCCCGTGTTCATAGTTACCTGTCAGTAGCCACCTGTCAGTTTTCTGTCTAGTTCCTGTTTACACCCTGGTTATATTATTGCATGATTAAACTGTTAGATAGACATGTTTTATGTATCTTGCTAGTCCTCTGAGGGCCTGATGATCTCTTCAGGTTTAGCGACTGTATGGAGTTAGTTAGCAGAGCGGGATGGTAGAGGATTGCGATGTGTGATACATGTATTTCCTTGTGTTATTTCTTTATTATCTTCTCGTGCTTTATATTCTATCCCGTGATATACTCTGCTTACTTTATAGACTCATATTATTCTTGGAGTCTAATCGGACAATATGCTAATGGGCTGCAGACCATGACCCACACTTGTTCATTCTTGTTTATATGATTCAGGTGGATTGAGATATTGTTTAGATTAGATATGATACCATGACCTTGACAGCTTATACGTACTCGAGTCGGGCTGGAGTCCGCTCGATACGTAGCTGGCTTGCTCACGAGCTCGCGCCCGAAAAGCAGGTGCCGGTCGTGACAAGTTGCTAAATTACCAGATTATTTATTATGAGAAAACTTATTAATTTTCTTTATAAAATATATATATCCATTTTATATTCTACGCGTTTAACGGCGAAATCAACATTCCAGAAAAATAAGGAAAAGCTACGCTACACAGTACATGGTCACAGAGAAATAAAAGAAAAACTGGGCTTTTATGCCCTTTACAAATTATTTACATTAATTAATCCTAAGGCGAGCTCTGAGTACCGTGAACGGTCCAAACAGTAGGCCGAGGCCCTACACCATAAATACTAAAAGCAGTACCAGTTCTAAAGTAAATTATAATTAATTTATAAATTAAAGAGTCTCAGACTTGGTCGTGCAATCTCATGTTGCTGGCTAACGCCTCAACGTACAGGAAACCCTATAGCGTTTGCATTTCGCCGAGGCTCATTCGACCGTTATGGTCGTCGCCTAAATGGTGATACAAAATCCATAAAATCCAAAAATCGACAAAATCCAATCTATAAATCATTTTGCAAAGATCGGTTTTATTTAGAAAATAGGTTTTATTCAAATTGCCAAATTTATAAGGAAATCCCTTTTTTAAAAATATTTCCTAAAAATTTGGGCAGCATCTCCTCTGTAATTGGGACAACCCAATCCTGGGAGGATGCTAACCACAACACAATTAAATATCCCAAACCAGGGATCAAGCATTTCCAACCCAAAAATGAATATCCAACCCAAAAATGAACACAGCACAACATATCCGAAATAGAAAATACGTCGCGACGTAACCGATACTCTACGTATCACCCAAAAGCAACAATATATCAAAATACCGAATTCCGAAATGGAATCGGGACCGCATCATCATCGACTAACTACGGGTGGGACAGAGGGACACAGGACGGCTAGAGCTCTCAGATGTAAATAGGAGAAAAATGAATTCCGCAAACTTGGAGAAAACTCCAAAATATGCGAACAGCAAAGATCGGCCACGGGAACAGCGGATCTGGACCCACGAGATGTTGCGGACAGCGGATCGGGGCACGAGAACAACGGACGGAGCTCGGGGTGGCCGAGAGGCGGCGGCTACGGCCGAGAAGCGGTTCGGAAAACCCGCGGGTCACCGGAAGGCCACGAAAAAAACTCAAAAAAAGCCGGAATAGCGTCCGGACAACGGCCAACTCGCGGGACAGGGGGTCGAAACGCACAGGAAGCCACCGGACAGCAGATCGGTACGGTACAACGGCAAAGGCAGGCTGCGAAAAGGCAACCAGACGGGGACAGACGGCCCAGAGACGTGTGGACGCGCGCTGGGCGGACAACAGCACGGCGGGGCTCTTGCTCGTGGGATCGGGACTGGGCGCTGTCGAAAACGGGCCGGGGGTGCGCCGGAGTTGCGCTGGAGCGGGCCGGGCGGAGGCGCTGGAGATGGCCGGGCGGAGGCGCTGGCTCCGGCGGGCGGCTAGGGCATGGTGGCCAAGCGGGGCTCGGGCTGGACGGGGCCGCCGGGGAGGGCGTGGTCGCACAGAGGGGCACACGGTCAGGGGGTCGACCGTGAAGGCGATCGCGGGCTGGCCGAGGGGCCCATAGATCAGCGCCGACGAGAGGGCCGGCTGCGGTGTTTGAAGGGGAGTGGGAAGAGGAGGGTTTGTTGAAGGAGGAAATGGTAAGGAGTGGTTTATGAAAAGAGTTGTGTGGAAGGAAAATGGGGAGTAGTGTGGAGAGGAGGGATTGTAGGAGAACGTGGGGAGAGGGGATGTGCTGGGTCGGGGTTAGATTAGGAATAGGGATTTTTTTTGTTAATTAATAACCAAAAATAGAATTATACATAAATATCAAGGCTAAAATTAGTTAAAGGATTTTAAAGATGTATTTGGGACTGGAAACGAAATTGGTTTATGGAAATAGAAGTCGGGTTCGAGTTCGGGGTCGGACCCAGGACACGGGATCGGGACATGCCACAACTAAAATCCAATAATTAATTTTTAAAAAAATAATATTTTTCTGATCCGACTAATATAATAATAATAATAATAATAACCCCAACTAGCTAACCAATTAACTAGGGATACTCTAAGGCAACCAAAATCTAATAATCAACTAAAATTTGATTAATTCCAAAAATCCAATAATTCCTATATTACGGGTTTCACAACCTTCCCTTCTTAGAAAATTTTGTCCTCGAAATTTCAAAGATAAGGGCCGGAGAACAAAGAAAATCACTTAACCTTGATTAAACATGGAATTTAAATCATCAGGCACGATCGGATTCTAGGCATGATCGCTAGGTACAATGATAAAATATCAGCACGATCAGAATTATCCTGATATGATCTGAGATAGGGTTGGATTGTTGTTGTGATCAAAAATCATTTTAGGCACGAGAAAATCTAGGTACAATTATGATTAAAAATAGGAGAAAATGAGGTCTCGTGAAATAGAAAAGGCAAGAAAGAAACGAACGTCAACAGTTTATTGAGAATGCAGAAATGATGAAATCTTCTGAGTTAAGGGACTAACAATTCTAGATCAAATTGGAATGGGATATAAGGGTTTATGACTAAGGAGAACTCAACAAGTTGTATGATGGTAGGATAGCGAGGATGATTAGAATTATATATCTATGATTAGAATGTAATCGGATAAAATAGTTCCATTGAGGACTGAGTGATAATCAAAGGGGAATAGAAAGAATATTGTATCACTATTTCAAGGGTCAAAAGATAGGGTATGCAAAAAATAAAATGAGTTACAAGATAAAATCTTATTAATACACATGCAAAAACTTCTCTAACTCGCTAAACTAGCTGAACTCTCAGGATCTACAGAAAACTAAGGCAGCTGCCAAGGTATTAAAAATAAACCTATTTGGAATCATGAATCATCTAAATCAAACTTCCATCCGTCGTTGTATGTAACGCATATGCCAAATGTATTTCAAATTTCAAGTATTTCTCTCGATCAAATCATTTTACAGAAATCAATTTTTTTGTTAATCATTCTTCCAAAACTGACTACATCAAAGTCACAATCTTCACTTGTTATAGTAAATCCTTAGAAAGTTGATCCATGGTCTATATTCGAGAATTTCTAATTCTTGAAATCAATTGACCAAATTATAATCACTGATCAAATTTTAATCTTTAATCATACACATGTTAATCGTTCTCATCCAAACACAATAGCAAAAATATCACAAAATCTCAACTATTTTTATCATAACTAATATGAATCTCCAATGTGGTAGAAATTGCAAACACAATTGCTTCTTTCCAAAGTTGTATGCCAATAGTCTTATCTCAATTTCTCACTGCTTATTCCTTCTCTAGAATCTATCATTCCATTGCTTGTGTTATTCCTTCCATGGCTATATCCGTCCCTTCTAGGTATAATAGTCATCTAATCATAAAAGTTGATCTTCATCAAGTGTTCCTTTACTTGATCATTATATTCACATGTTTTATATATATATAATCCAAATTCACTTCCTCCATGGGAGAACATTACCAAACCCTATACTTTCCTCGCTAACTCTACCTACGTCTTCCTTTATCTTCAATAAGATTCAAAAATCGTCAAATACCATCATTTGTTTGAATGAGGTTTATACACTAGTGAACACCACCAACGGTTCTAACCCAAATAAGTCACAAGCTAAGATGTACCACTCTCTCAAGACTAGCTTACTCAAGGAATTCTTCTACCTTCTCTACCATTTAACTATCTAGTCTCATTAGAAGAATACCGATCCTCTAAGGATGCTCTTACCAGATTTATATAATAAGGTTGGTGGGTAACTATCTAGGTTTTCCCCGCATATAACTATCAATCTGCTTTATATATATAGCAGCAAAAAATATAACTATGCACAAAATATATGCAACATAAGAAAAATGAACCTTGGATGGAATTGAGGAAATACAGATTGATATGGTCCTAATAAGTTCTAAGAAAAATCAAGTAGAATTTCATAGAAAAACTATTTTTTCTGGTTGTGATAAGAGATGTCTGAAAATGGAAAGCCGCTAGAAATACAAATCCTCTAATCGGACAATAGTCAGAATAATTTGATGGTGCTAAAAAGACAACCATGGTATGGATATAGTCTTAATAATATTCGGGAACCAAATATATTCGAAGTCACTTTGCCTTAAATTCATGTCTCGCCAAAGTACACCTGGCTGCAGTAAATTTTTGGCTCCATAACTTGAATAGTAATAGATTTTTGAGTAGTCTATCAACTTTATCCATTTCCTGGCTGAACAACATAGGAGACGAATTTGATGCATTTAGGACGTAGTCTCAATAATATCCAAAAACCTATCAACACCTGAATCACTTCAACTTAGAGTCTATGCCCCGCCAGTACGCCACTGGCTGCAGTATACTCGCAGTTTCTATAATTCAAATAGATGGTTGCGACACATATGTGCGAAGCCATATTAGGTCACTGAATATATTTTTAACTTTGTCCATGGAAATTTTAAAGGAATAATTCAACAATTCAAAAAGTTTTTTTTAATGACTAAAGAAAAATTCAATAATAGAATAGAATCAATTCTCTGACTGTTCCTGCTTCATGATACTCAAGTATTGAGTTTTGGAAGCTTTCTAGGCCTTGAACTGATCAAGAAGTTCTTAGAGAGAGTAAGGTTTCAGGTTGAGTGGAGGAAATCAACAAATAAAAATATTCTTGGTCTTAGAATAACCTAGGAAATATCAATCAATATTGGAATTATTTTTGGAAAATAATCCCCTTGGAAGATTCGTGAACAAGCTAAGTTGAACCAATTCTTTTGGTAATAATTAACCTTGGGGCTTTATGGTTCTAGAAGAATTTGGTTCGGGATTGGTCCCAAGAAAGTCAATTGAAAATAATATCAAGACAAATGGTTGGATTCACTAGTCGTAAAAATACTCTGGATAGATAAAAGTTTACCAAGTTTGCTAAAGGAGAATTTGAAACTCTAAATAGTGAAATAGATCTAGATTCTAAATAAAGATAGAGAAGTATGATTTGATCAACTAATTAAAATTTTTGAAATAGGTTTGTTGAAGAAGGAGATTGGAAAAAATCTAATCCTAATCCATAAATAACAAAAGAGTATGGATGCTAAGGAATGCTGGAGTATGATAAGGATATGGAGGAAGATAACCTCTGAAAGCCAAGGGACACTAAAAGATATATAAAATCTAGAAACTAAAGTAGATAGTAAAATAGACCACCATACAATCGGCCTATGCTGGATAAGGTTTTGGATGCAAAACATAAGCAAGGTAGCCTATCAGTCTATAACAAACAAAAATATTTATTTATAATATATTTCGATCCTAAGTTGTGACAAATTAATGTTCTAGTGCTCTAATTATTTCTAGATATGTTCTCCTAAGTTGTTGATCAGACCTGTATGGGCCACCACTAAAAATATGTCACGACCCGATCCCAAATTATTTGGTCGAACCGGATCATGCCCAGCCTGCACCGTTGTGAGACGGCGGCAGTAAGCTGTTCTATATGCAGGTATTCACAACAACATCTATACATTTGTCACAACTCAAAATATACTAAAATTTTAAAACTTTTTATTCAACAATTGAAAAGTACAACTGGAAAGGGAGGAACTGAAATAAAGTACTGAATTCAAATTAATAAACTCCAAAACAATAAAACTAGAAAACCGAAAAACAACTAGCTAGGCGGTCGGCTCATCGGCCTCAGGTTCTGCGTCCTCTAAGGGGGACTATGGCAACACCACAGGGAACAATACCGGGTCATAGTAGCTATTGTACAATAGCTCAACATCCTCAATGTCACCTAAAAATGTTGGTCTCCAGTCAGGAGAGAGAAAGTACGAATATGTATCTCACATTTCAAATAATAATGGAAAAGTGCAGGCTAAACAGCTGAAACAATATTTTTCAGCAATTTAACAATTTAAAACAATGTGATTTGAATGTGTAAACGTCTATGACCGGCTTGGGTTGTACAATAGCATCCTAGTGACGCGATACGGCTTATCCCCGTGTGTAAGAGGGGTAAGCTCGCACAATCATGCAATATGAGGGGTATTGGTCATAAACGCTACACTATTCCCCTAATCCCCACAATCAATATCAATCAATATTTGAACCCTAGGAGGGGGTTCCGTGTAGCAATGTGGTTTAAAATACAACTTGACAATTACTAAATAAAATGCAAGAAAACATAACCGTAACTTGCCTCTGTTGATTGACTGGATCGGGAATGTCGGTACCGAGGAGGAAGTCAAGTATGTCTCCTAGATCCTACAGTTGAGAACCTTGACTTAGAACCATAATGAAACCATTCTAGGTGTGCTAGTTACAATCTCTAGAAGCGGACCCTAGTCAAATTTTAAGTTATTAATTAGTCTATCAAAAAATGTCTAGCGTCGCAATCTATGTTCGTTATCATTTTAATTGAATAAGTCAGTTACTGATTAATTGGAAAAATAGCAATTACCAGTTAATTTGGCAAAACTTTGTATTTTAAATAAATATATATATATATATATATATATATATATATATATATATATATATATATAACTAGGCTTTTTCTTTTAAATGAGAAAACATATGAATTACTAAATTACCAGATTATTTATTGTGAGAAAAATTATTAATTTTCTTTATAAAAAATATATATCTATTTTATATTCTATGCATTTAACGGTAAAATCAACATTCCAGAAAAATAAGGAAAAGCTACGCTACACAATACATGGTCACAGAGAAATAAAAAAAAAACTGGGCTTATTCCCTTTACAAATAATTTACATTAATTAATCTTAAGGCAAGCTCTGAGTGCCGTGAACGGTCCAAACAGTAGGCTGATGCCCTGTACCATAAATATTAAAAGCAGTACCAGTTCTAAAATAAATTATAATTAATTTAAAAATTAAAGAGTCTCAGACTTGGTCGTGCAATCTCATGTTGCTGGCTAACGCCTCAACGTACAGGAAACCCTGTAGCGTTTGCGTTTCGCCGAGGCTCATTCGACCGTTATGGTCGTCGCCTAACTGGTGATACAAATCCATAAAATCCAAAAACCGACAAAATCTAATCTATAAATTATTTTGCAAAGACCGGTTTTCTTTGGAAAATAGGTTTTATTCAAATTGCTAATTTTATAAGGAAATCCCTTTTTTTAAAAATATTTCCTGAAAATTTGGGCAGCATCTCTTCTGTAATTGGGACAACCCAATCCTGGGAGGATGCTAACCACAACACAATTAAATATCCCAAACCAGGGATCAAACATTTCCAACCCAAAAATGAACACAACACAACATATCCGAAATAGAAAATATGCCGCAACGTAACCGATACTCTAGTTATCACCCAAAAGCAATAATATATCAAAATACCGAATCCCGAAATGGAATCGAGACCGCGTCAACATCGATTAACTACGGGTGGGACACAGGGACACGGGACTATACCTCGGGTGCTCGGCTAGGGCTCTCAGATGTAAATAGGAGAAAAATGAATTCCGCAGACTCGGGAAAAACTCCAAAATACGCGAACAGCAAAGATCGGCCACGAGAACAGCGGATCTGGACCCACGAGATGCTGCGGACAGCGGATCGGCGCACGGTAATAACGGACGGAGCTCGGGGTGGCTGAGAGGCGGCGGCTACGGCCGAGAAGCGGATCGGAAAACCCGCGGGTCACCGGAAGGCCGCGGGAAAAACTTGGGAAAAGCCGGAATAGCGTCCGGACAGCGGCCAACTCGCGGGACAGGGGGTCGGGACGCACAGGAAGCCACCGGACAGCAGACCGGTACGATACAGCGGCAAAGGTAAGCTGCAAAGAGGCAACCATATAGGGACAGACGGCCCAGAGACGTGTGGACGCGCGCTGGGCGGACAACGGACGAGCAGGGCTCCTGCTCGCGGGATCGGGGCTGGGCGCTGTCGGAATCGGGCCGGGGGAGCGTCGGAGTTGCGCTTGAGCGGGCCGGGCGGAGGCGCTGGAGATTGCCGGGCGGAGGCGCTGGCTCCGACGAGCGGCTAGGACAGGGTGGCCAAGCGGGGCTCGGGCTGGACGGGGCCGTCGGGGAGGGCATGGTCGTGCGGAGGGGCGCACGGTCAGGGGGTCGACCGTGAAGGCGGTCGCGGGCTGGTCGAGGGGCGCGCGGGTCAGCACCGGCGAGAGGGCCCGCTGCGGTATTTGAAGGGGAGTGGGAAGATGAGGGTTTGGTGAAGGAGGAAATGGTGAGGAGTGGTTTATGAAAAGAGTTATGTGGGAGGAAAATGGGGAGTAGTGTGGAGAGGAGGGATTGTAGGAGAACGTGGGGAGAGGGGAACTGCTGGGTCGGGGTTAGATTAGGAATAGGGATTTTTTATTATTAATTAATAACCAAAAATAGAATTATATATAAATATCAAGGCAAATATTAGTTAAAGGATTTTAAAGATGGATTCGGGACTGGAAACAAAATTGGGTTCAGGAAACAGAAGTCGGGTTCGAGTTCGAAGTTGGACCCCGGACACGGGATCGGGACATGCCACAACAAAAATCCAATAATTAATTTTTTAAAGAATAATATTTTCCTGATCCGACTAATATAATAATAATAATAATAATAATAATAATAATAATAATAATAACAATAATAATAATAATAAACCCAACTAGCTAACCAATTAACTAGGGATACTCTAAGGCAACCAAAATCTAATAATAAACTAAAATTTGATTAATTCCAAAAATCCAATAATACCTATATTGTGGGTTTCAAAACTTAATTAGTCAAGATGATATTTTAAGATTATATTTAATTTTTCGTGGAACCCTTTAGACCCATACAATCACACACATGCTTCACGAGACACCGAACACAGTTTTAGGGTTTTCGACTTTCCAATTAATCGGTTATGTTCCTACTTCAATCATATACTTAAAAATCATATAAAATAATAAGAATATTATTTAAACTAATTTTCTATTAATTTATCTCAGAATTTTCAGAATTTATATTTCGAAAGAATTATACTACTAGTTGTTTATCGGGTCGACTAGTCTACCCGAAATTTGTCTAGAACTTCATTAATTATCTAAAATTATAAAGAATCTTAAAAATACAATTTAAATAGAATTAAAATATCTTAAATATCAGAATATAAAATTTTGACGCAAGGGTTTCATGGTACTAATGGTTTGGAATCTTCTAGGTCAACATGTCACCCAAAAATGACTAGTTTTGACCTATAATTTTCTTGACCAGAATTGACTTGCTAAATTCATGGAAAAATAATTTAAAATCCTAATTTAAATATATTAACGTACATAAAATTTAGTTTTGAATAATTCTTACATAAACTTATAGTTCCTTCACAACGTGGTACGTTTTGGCTCTACCGAAACATGAAAATAGCTATCATAATTCATAAAATTTTTATGGGTAAAAATACTACCCAAGAGGCATCAAAATTTCTACAGAACTAATACCATAATTTCTACAGATTTATGAGATGGGTTTGAGAAGAAAAAGTTAGGGTTTTTACTAAGGTCCTTGCTTTGTGAAGGCTTATTCTTGTCAAAGCTCCCTCCTTTGATGATGTCCTTACTCGTCAATCCTTTCTTGATGAGCTTTGAGTGATGGACAATTGTTAGGATTTGTTGGATGAAAAATATGGAGTTTTTAGGATTAGTTTGGTGGAGTTTGGATGAAAGAAGGATGAAAGAAGGAGCCTTTATGGAGGAGGATGAGTTATGTGATGGAGGGGATGATGTAGTAGAGGGAAGGGGATGCTATTTTTGAAATTAATGGTAAAGGAGCGGCTCTTGGGTAAAAAATAAGAGTTTTTGGTGTTAGGGTTTTGATAAGGGTTGATATATATATGGGCCTATGGGTTGAGTTTATATATGTAGGAGGGTATTTCCATGCATGGCATGACCCGCCAATGTAGGAAATTATTTGTGGACGGAAATTACATGAAAATAATCTTTGGTTGGTCATATGTGGGGTCCACATGGATTGGTTTGGTTATTTGATGAGTTGACTAGTTGATTTGATTGAGCATTCAAATAAACATTTCCTAATATGGAACTAGTTAGATTTCTAAATATAAATGCAATCTAAATCTGAATAAATATTAAATATATATGGTTATTAATATATATTAATGTCCAACATGCCTAAATAGCTTTGGGTTAGACTTTGGGTCAAATATAAACTAATGCCAAATAGGATTACACTAGGATTACACGTAGACACTTTCTATAAATAGAAACTTTCCAAAATTGAAAACATATTAATATTAATAAAATATATATACAAAATATATATCAACCTGAAGGTATTTGAGAGTACTACATGTCTATTTAGATTTAGATTTGGTTCGGGTCAAGTCGGGGCTAAATTGGTACGACCGGGTCTTCTCGAAAGTCAATAATATAATAATTAAATAAATAAATCATCGGTGGGGGTTAAGTCGCAACTTGGCCTAATTTTCCTAGTTAGAACACACCTATGGCTCGGTCTTTCCTATTATGGCTAAAACACTAGTTAAGGCACACGTGTACACTATCCGCGTCACAATTCTTAATAGTCTTGTACTCCAAATCTTAACCATGGATAAGGTCACCTATTATAATAACTATTTAATAAAAAATATTCATAAATTTCATAAAATCCTATTTAAATCAAATAAATAATAATAAAATATTTCTAAAAATTTAGGGGTGTTACATTTCTACCCCCTTAAAAGAATTTCGTCCTCGAAATTAAAATAATCACTAAGGTAAAGAAAAACATGTCTATGGTTCTATGATGTCTCTAAAGTGTGCTTTGTCTCTATGGTTATTCCTAAGCAAACATGCACCAAACTAGCATAAACTAATAATCTACATCTATTATTAACACAAATTCAAGTTATTACCTTTCGTTGCCTCTTGTGTCGTTGTTCCGTCTTCAATCCTCATGGCAAAGGCCTGTCTTGGTCGTTGTGCTCCTGCCTGCTGTCTAGCTTGCACAAACTGTGCCTCCTGGTCGAAAAGCGATCCACGTGGATACCCTTCCTCAAACACAAGGGTTTGGCTTCCCGGAATAGGTGAAGACATAAAATAATAGAGAGTTCAAGGATCGAATACAATTGTATGTTTTCAAAGGTGATTAAATAGTTCGAAAAAGAGAGAGTTATTAAGGCAGTTGTGGTTGAGATCTTAGAGGGCAAGTATCTGTTAACTATATCTCAATCCACGTAGAATAACCATAAGAAAAGCGAACCAAGTGCACTAGGTTGATCAGACCATAATACACTGATTCTAAATAGACAACATGTTAGTGGGCGTCCCCAATAAAACATATGTCCTGAACAAGCTCGATAAAGAATAAGCTTGCAAAAATAGGCTATAATAGCAGCATTAGTCAAGATAGTCAAATAATATAAGTATGCGAGAATATGATTTGAAAAAAAGAACAAGTAGTTCAATTTCATCAAGGACTAAGACTCGTCCGGTGTTTGTGTCTCTACAGTTTTCCTACTATCATTTTGTCTAAGAGTTTGGTCGTCCAATTGGGGTATGGGCCTCTAAGACTCTAGAGTCTAGGTAAGCCTATCCTTCTACACTATCTTATATTCAGTGTCATTCAACTATACTTTATTAATTAGGTCATAAGGATATTGTAAGCTACTTGGTGAGGCTTTCTACCCAACTTTCAAGAGTTTAACTAATATTTAACTAAATTAATAGAGCATATATACCTAGGATGAGTCATCTTCCTAAATTCTATCGCACGAGAAATAAGACTCGCGGTAGAAAAGGAATATAGCAAGATACAATTCAAGGCAATCAAATGAAAGTTCAAAAATAAAATCAAAGAAGGAGATCAAGTATGTGGATGAGTTCCTATGGGTCCTTTCTATCCTATTCGCAGGCTCACGTCGGTACAGTAACGTAACCGAAGTGATCAACGTAGACAAGCATAGGCCACCACAAAACATGTAACACCCCAGTCCCAAAATACATATAGGACCAGGATACGATACATGTCAGCAACACATCACCAATGGGCCAAATCTCAAAATAAGCCCATTAGCGAAATGCTTAAGCTGTAAATTATGATAACAACCCAGCAATACAATACAAGTCATAGATCACAGCTAATCTCATCCACACATAAAATATGACACAATATATCAAGTCCAATAAAATAATACTAATGAGAAGTATCTGTCCAACATGAAATAGAAATAATAACTGTGCGGGTAAGACATCCTGAAACCACAGTATAAAGAAATAAATAATCAACTACATGTCTACTAAAAAAGGAAGAAAATAAAGTATCGAGTCTAAAAGATACATGTCTCAAGAGAAGTCTTCAGCCACTATCTCGTCCTCCTGCGAAGGTACGTCATCTGCCTCGACTCCAGAACCGTATACCTCCGGTTAGTCCTTGTCTCTAACTAAGCCTGAAGAGATCACCTGGTCCTTAGAGGACTAGCAAGACACATAATATACATACCAGCTATAACAGTAATAAAATGCGTGAATAGATAAAAAGTGATATAAGAAAAGAAGGATTAAAGGGAGCAATGCTAGAACTAAAACATAAAAGAAATGGCATGCCTGGAGAATCGTGCTAATAAACATGACTACAAGTAAATCGAGGTAAACCGCAGCCCGGTGGTTGCTAACGGTCCTATAGATTACAGTCCGGTGGTTGCTAACAACCTATAGTTAGTCTCAATCGTAGCCCGGTGGTTGCTAACGATGGAGAGTGGTCAGGTATAGTCACATCTATAACAAGGTCCTCGCCTAAAACTATAAGACAGTCAAGTCAAGTCAATCATGTCAAGTCTAAGTCATGTCTAGGTCACACAGGTCAGGGATACATAACATAGACAAAGAAATTTTAACTCTAGACATGAATAAGATAAGAAAAATATGACAAGTAATATGAAAAAAGAATAAAATCTACGTGCACGCAAAACTAGATAGTAACCAGAACATGGAACATGAGAAGTATGGAACTAAGTAAGATATAAAAAACAATAATATGGAAAAACTTGTAAATACTGTAAAGCTTGGCAAGTTGTACTTGCCTGGTGTCGCGCTGTGAATCTGAAATGTCGCTCTTACGTCCACGCCGCCGGAACCTGACGCTCCTAGATAATTAATTAACTAAATTAACCCACTACTCATGAACTTACAATATGAATTAATTAGTCAAGATAATATTTTTAGATTATATTCAATTTCTCGTGGAACCCTTTAGACCCACACAATCACTTGTGGAGCCTGTATGTGATTGTATGGGTCTAAAGGGTTCCACAAGAAATTGAATATAATCTTAAAATATTATCTTGACTAATTAAGTCATTGTAAGTTCATGAGTAGTGGGTTAATTTAGTTAATTAATTATCTAGGAGCGTCGGGTTCCGACGACGTGGACGCATGAGTGACGTTTCAGATTTACAGCGCGACACCAGGCAAGTACACCTTGCCAAGCTTTACAGTATTACAAGTGTTTCCATATTATTGTTTTTCATATCTTACTTAGTTCCATACTTCTCATGTTCCACGTTCTGGTTACTTTATAGTTTTGCGTGCACGCAAATTTTATTCTTTCTCCATATTACTTGTCTTATTTTTCTTATCTTGTTCATGTCTAGAGTTAGAATTTCTTTGTTTATGTCATGTATCCCTGACCTGTGTGACCTAGACATGACTTGGACTTGACATATTTGACTTGACTTGACTGTCTTATAGTTTTAGGCGAGTTCCTTGTTATAGACGTGACTATATCTGACTACTCTCAATCGTTAGCAACCACCGGGTTGCGATTGAGACTAACTATAGGTTGTTAGCAACCATCGGGCTGCAATCTATAGGGCCGTTAGCAACCACCGGGCTGCAGTTTACCTCGATTTACTTGTAGTCATGTTTATTAGCACGATTCTCTAGGCATGCCATTTCTTTTATGTTTTAGTTTTAGCACTGCTCCATTTAATCCTTCGTTTCTTATATCACTTTTATCTATCCACGCATTTTATTACTGTTATAGCTGGCATATCTACGTACTTGGTCCTACATATTTTGGGACTGGTACGTTACATATTTTTGGATGTAAAACCCCTAAATTTTTACTATATATTTTTTTATTAATTTATATGTTGAAATGCATGTATTTCGGTTGAAATTTAGGGGTTTTACATCTGTTTATACTATAGAATAAATGTCAAATTAGTATTAAATATTTCAGCTTGTATAAATAATATTAGATGAAGGTTTTTTAAATAAATATTAACTCTATTTATTATATATAGTAATTTTAAATAATGTTATAGTTAATTTAGATAAATATGAACTATATTTTAAGTTAATCATAATCATAAGTCTAATAGGAAAGCATCCATATCTATATTATATCATAACAAAGTAACTTCTATCAATTTAAATCAAATTTCAACCATAATACACTACCATGGCTTGGTTGATCAGACCATAATAAACTACCATGGCTTGGTTAAAATGCATGTATTTTGGGGACGTCTGGAATGTGTGCACGATCCAAACTAAGTGATATGTTGAATTCAAGTGAGACTCGAGGAACAAAAAAGTGTCGAAGATTTTGAGATCATGAGTTTTGAAGAAAAGATTGAGGGTAAGCATGAGCGTGGCTCGGATTGAGATAACACATAGGAGTAGTGTGCACGAGAGTCCTTGAATGTTGAATCAAGTAATGAGTCGATAAGTGTACTCAGTTAGTTTCGAGGATAAAACTTTTTCTGAGTGGTTTATGATGTAGTGTGCCGTCCCGCTCAGTCAATCGGAGGAATCGGAACGCCGACGACGTTCAGACTTAGCCTTGCAATGGCTTGTTCGGAGGCCCGCTCGATCGAGGCGACTCCTCGTTCAGGTGGGGTAGTTTCGGTGAACTTGCCTCATCTTAGCCTTCACATAATAAATTGCATATTTTCAACTTGCACAAGTAGGCTTGATAATAAAAGAGACGAATCCACATAGCTAAAGGGAATAATCCCGACGAGTCAAATTGAGTTAGAATATGGAAAGGTCCAACGGTCGGCTTAGAATTGGTGCACGGTGTACTTTGAAAATGAAACTTGGTCCTTCGTCCCGTGGCTTGGGAGAAAGAAAAGTTGGTCTTCGACACAAACTATGAATTAGCCTAAGTCATAGGCATCGTCGCATAAATGCTTCATAAAGCATGCGCGGTCCTATCATTCAAGGCTTGGCATTTCCTTGGCTTGTCCCATGAGTTAAGTTGTGTTGCACGGCTTGTGACATAAGTCTAGGCACCCAAATGACTTGGCCGTTCAAAAGTCGAACGCAATGTGCGGCACGTTTTCATGATGCGAGGCTTGACGCAGCCTTTGCTCGTCGAGTCGTTGTACGATTGGGTCGGGCTAAGTTATGCTAGGCGATTGAAGTCTTTTCTAAGCACTGTCCAACATTTCCTACGGATATCTAAATTACTTGGTTCCATGACCATAAGGTCCATCATATAGAGTATGACTTGGGCAGTGGTATGTCACATAGAGTTCAAGTCGGTTTAAGGCACGATGCACGGACTTGGTATTTTGATTTTAAGTTGAGTTTAGAAAAAGGGCTATCAAATGGTCGTTCTGAGTTGAGTAAATTGATAGGGTAACATGGAAGAATGCTCGCGACCGTGGGTCGTCAAGACGGTCTCAAATAATAGAAGTCTTGATATTGGTTTTGAAAGATATGGTAACACTAGAAGAAGAACGACCGTGTGAGACGTCAATTCGAGTCGAATCTTGCTTGGTCATTGGACAACTTGTCGACAAGGAGGAGTTTCCACGAGCAGCAACCCTGGGCGCCATGGGACCGCATCATCCTGGAGGGAAACATGGTATAGTCGTAGCTGGACGAACCGCTCGGGTTATTCGGAAACTTTCAACGGGGATAGCTACTTGCGTTGAAAGGGTCGCCGACTAGCAAGGCTATAGTCCATGATAGCTTGTGATGTTAGTGACCAATTCATATAGATGGGTCGGCATGGGAGACAATCTGCGTGTGTGCTTTTGGATTGAGTCGAGTATTGTGTTCACTATATCAATGAGTTGAGTCGAATACGTGTACGATCAGAAGACAATATTTGGGCCTAAGACTTGGCTGTAACGAAGACACCGTGCTTCGATACGAGATGTGGCATCGAGTCTTAAGTTGTTGGCATATAAGTTGCATAACTTTGATTGAGTCATCTTGAGTTTAAGTCAGGAAACGTCGCAAGGCAAAGTCGGTCGAGTGACAATTAGCCCAGAAGTCTTGATTGGATCAGTTGGTGATCAAAGTAACAAGGGCCGCGAGACGGCGATATGGTTAAGTCATACTGAGTTGTGAGGTACGACATGATGGATTTGGGGCACGGTCACAAGAAAATTGGGTACTTTTGCGTAGTCGCGTCTCTGATTTTAGGCCGTAATGCAAACACGACTTGATAGGTGAACGTTGTTGTTGCGAGCACGGGATGGTCTAGAGACACAAAATAGGCCAAGAAGTCGGTCCTAAAACTGATCCTAAGGCAAGAGTACAAAGACAATCTTAAAGGGACTGTTACACAAAGTAAATGAATGTATTGGTTTTGTATGGGTGGGCGAGGAGCTCATTCCACCAGTACAGTTGAGTACTGACACCCACATACTTTTTATGTACAGGCACAGGTAGAAGCTCGTGGCGTGAAGCTCGCTTGAATGTATTATGGTACGGAGTTCCTTGCGATTCAAAGCGTGTGACCGCATGGAGTCAAGACTTATATGGGACATAATGTATGGACGTCGTCTTCTGAAGCATCCGCTGGCTCAAGACTTGAATTGAGAGAATGAGAGAGAGCTGAATGATTTGTAATGTGTGAAGAGTGAGCTTGAGTGACTTGTAATCTTGGCCTTGTGCCCCTTTGTAATCCTTGTTTCAATATCAATAAAATGCATCTTTTGAATGACTTGTGTTTTTTTCTAATTTTTTGCTGCTATTATTCAATGTCTCTGCTTGGGACTTCTGTGCGACGACCCCATCACAGCCGCTATAATTGGCCGTTATGGTACCTGCCTTGCTCGAGCGCAATCTAGCCTCGTACGACATCACGCATTAGCGAGGACGATCGCTCCTATGGGAGCGGGGCGTGACAGGTTCAAACTTGGGCCATTTGGATATGGGCTACTTTGTTTGTGAACTTTGGATAGAAATTTTGGTGGATATGAAGGCTGTATTTTATGGACTGAAAATAGCTAAGCCAGTACCGATCCGATCAATCTTACATACTTTTCTTGACTTTAAATAAAAATAAAAATACATATGAAAGATGTAAAAAGTCTTGATTGTGATTCCATTACTTTTGGTTCTTGATGACAACGGGATGTTTATAGCAGTAGGTGCAGACATTCTGACTCGATACCTATAGCTGTGTATATTTTACGTATCGACTAAAGTTGACATTGATTATCAAAATCAAGTATGATCATGACCACTGGGCCAACAATCTCCTCTATTTTGATAATTGACAAACTTTGAGTCTATACCAAAATATTATCTTGTAACTTTGAAAATATACCTAACTTGTCTGAAAGCTTGAAACTTTTGATTTTGGTATACTCATCTCCCCCTTTGTCGTGTAATAAAAAAGATGGCCCCTGTAAGCAATTAACCAAACAATAACAGAGAAACAATAGAGTAATACCAAATAATATATGTAATAACAAGTCACATCACAACTTAAGTAGGAAATCATAGAAACTATAACATCATCAGTAGTATATGAAAAATAAAAGCTTGTATAATAGAAAGAAACTTTTATGATAGTCTAACACTTGTCATAAATGGGTTACTACAAATGATGCAAAAACTAAAATGCAACAAAAAAATAAATGTGCTACTAAATATCATCATCATCAGAAATATCTATATAGCACTATGTCAAAAGTATCATATCAACTATCCATATCACCAACAACATCAGCAGGCGACTGGGTCAGATCAAAGTATGCAGTTATCGGATTGAAGTGGACAAAGGTCTGATCCTCATCAAGTCTCGATCCGTCAAAGGCAGGGTGACGGATGATAGTCGTCGGTATAGTAGGATGATGAGTCATAGTCCACTGAACGTATGCCATGACATTTCTCAAGATCCAAACTTGAGAGATGTGGCAAAACTCAGTATCACTATAACGGGTCAGGTCGACTTGACGGTGTTGTCCCTGAACAGTGATAAAAGCATCAAATCACTGATAGAGCTCGTCGATAGTGGGAACCAGGGCTGCAGGGACGGGAATATCAGCTGGAGCGTCTGCTGGGGCTAGAGCTGGAGCAGGCTGAGGTAGAGCATCACCAGAAGGATGTAAGAATCTCCTAGACCTAAGAAGCTCTGAAGACGTCCTATAGGTAGGACAAGAATCCAAAGGAATAGATAATTTCTTAAGGATTGCCGTCAGATGAATGGGGTAAATAAGATTACGGCTGTGGACACACACAAATAGAAGAAGAAACACTGTCTTTTCTTTATTGGCGTAAGGTACCACAAATCGAGTACGCCTGAGAGATCCTGCGTTGAGGATCCCCGAGTACAAAAAAGAATTCTAGGGAATAGGACGATGGAGATCGAGCGACAGTTGCTCCTTTACTCCGTTGACACTCTGATTACAAAAGTAGGAGAAAACCTAAGAAAATTGCTAACTCTCGGCTCACTCGCAAGAAGTGCAGCAATTTGGCTCTTGAAAATGCTCTCCGTTCTGTATTTTGAAGAGGGATGAGACCCCTTTTATAGTAGTTTCTGAACTGGAATGATGTTATGCGCCCATATGAGAAAACATACTGGTTTTCGTATGGACGCATAGTCCTACTTTGGGTACATAGGGTGTAGGTGCATGCAGGCTGCGAGATCGTGGGTTGGTCGTGGTATTGACATAGCCGCATGCTTCGGTGCACGACTGCTCGTGGAGACTGGCATAGCCGTGCGCTTCGGTGCACATTTTGATCATGGCTTTGATCGAGTCAGACTTGGGCACATAGCCCTGTTTCAGGCTATGCGCCCACCTTCACAGGGTGGCTTGGGCATAGAGCTTCACAGGATGACTTGGGCGCATAGAGCTTCATTAGCTTGGGCGCATAGAGCTTCATTGGCTTGGGCACATGTGTTCTCTTTGGTTTGGGCGCATAAGGCTTCATTGCTAAAATTTTTATGCTTCTACAAGACCCCCTTCAAAGTTTTCGATACTTGAACGAATTCGAAATACTTTAAATGAAGCATTGACTGTCTTCTCGTGGGCGTATAGCACAGCACTATCTTTGGGCGCATAGCGTTTGGCCAGCCTGTCAGAGAGATACGACTGTTGAGATCTTCTTCAAAAATCTGAACTGACAGATTCATCAGGGTAGAATTTAAAGAGGTCCATCCTTCATATGTTGTCTACGTCAGCAAGTGGCAGTCGCATAGAGTACAAAAGGCTTGATCTTCATATGGGCGCATAAGCTATGATGGGCGCATAGCGTGCAATGGGCGTATAGGCACATAAAGATGGTGGGCGCATAGGAAGTGGCCTGTGCCTATAAATAGGCTCTGAATGAGAGAGAGTTCATTATTCTCCTTTCTTTAGAATTTTAACAAAGACTCTTCATCTTCTTTCTTTAAGAACCATGTCTCCCAAGGTCGCTAAGGGATCTGCAAAGGGCAAGAGGGCTGCACCGAGTGGCTATTCTCCTGCGGCAGCGTCCTCTCCAGTCCAGGACCCGATTTTAGGTGAGGCCAGGCCTCAAAAATGATGTCTCGAATGTTAATTTGCGACGTTCAGACTTTTCTTCTGTCTGGGCGCATGCGCTTAAGGCAACATACTTCTGTGAGCATCATTATGCACCCACAGAAGTCATACACCAACACTGTGGTGTGCCATGAGCCCACATGTTGCCATGTTATGCGTCCACATGATGGGGCATGTTATGCGCCCACGTACTGCTATACGTTATGCACCTACATGTTTGTTTTGGGTGCATAGTCCTTTGGGCACGTATCCCTTTGGGTGCATAGCCATTTGGGCGCATAAGAGCCCTTCACCACTTAGTTTTTTCCTGCAGATTCTGAGTCTGACTTTCTCTTCTGTTCTTACAGTAAACATGTTTGTCCCGGAGTTTGAGGGAATCCTTTTCGGCTCAGCCTATAAAGTCCTCGGCACTAGTCTCATAACGGATATGATCAGCAAGGATCAAGCCATGATCAGTTAAAACCAGCCTCCGAAATGTACACTCGCCATACTTGAACATGATAAGATCTTCTTGAGGAAGATGATTAACGATAAAAAGTTTGTGCTTGGAAGGGCACGTCGTTTCAAGAAGCCGTACTTCCTGTTCGGTAATAGTGTGGGGTTTAAAAATGGTGAGTCCATACGTTTGAGAAACCCAATGGTGATCTGTCCGAATGATCGGAGGATATGGCTACCGTCGATGGAGAGTCAATATCCTTTGTCTGCTTTTACTGTCTTATCCGTACGGCGACAGATGAAGTAGGAGCTGACTCCTGAGCTCCCCGGGGTTATCTCTGAAAGAATTTAGTTCGACTCAAGCGATCAGAAGAAGGACACTTTCAAGTGTGTCTGGGGTTCTGTATCTTATTCTACAAGAGGATTGTAACTTGGTGCCATAGTAAATGACATTCTGACTAACCTCCATCCTTATGCCGCTGACACGTTTTGTAATTTGATGATGACGGGAGATGTGTCGTATCCCGCATGGAAGATGCGAATGGAAGGCTGGAGGTATCCATCTTCATTCTGGAGCAATCTCACTGGCTGGGTACTTTCCACGTATGAAGCCACCCTGAGGACTGTTGGCCTTTACTATGCTATTAGGGCCACTCAATATGATGTAAGGGTCAACTGGCCAATGTTTATCTCTTTGGCAGAGGTATATAACCTTCACACCTTTACTTTCTTTACTCCGGGTGGGAAGATGGGATTGGCTCTCCATAAAATGCAGGAAGTGTCGAAGCTACCCTGGGGCACGGAGCCCTACGAAGAGTACGTGCCATGTGATGAAGAGCTCTGAGATCTGGAGAATAAAAACTCCGGGATGATTGATGTATACAAGGAATTGCTCTGCCACCTCTTTATCTGTCATAGGATTAATAAGAAAAGGAGGACCGAGGGGGCCAATCCCCATACGAGAGCTTGGATGGGCTACGTCTTCGGTCAAGGAGAAGGGGAAGATCAGGCCTCATTTTTAACCTTAAAACCTATGACCATGTCTGATATAGAAGCCCGAATGATGGATTATGATACAGCGAATACTGAGGACAATAATGATCCTGAGTCCCCTATTGGCCACTACTTCCGTCATGCCGAGTATCCGTTGTCGAAGAAAGCTGTGCTGGTAGCTTTCTTAATGATCTGGCTTCGTGACTGCATAGTCCCTAGAGGTTCGGGGTCCATTGAGAGAATAAGTCAGGGTATGATACTTTTGGCTTTAAAGTTGGCGTTTGGGTACCATCTTGCATTGCTTTCCGCGATGGTCTGTGCCACTGGATGAGGTCTGCGAGACTTTGTTAGGAATATGGTGACTCCCGACGGCAGGGCCAACTTCGCCCGGACCAAACTTCCTAATAATTTCCTAATGGGTGGCTTCTACTGCATTATTTTACCCTGATGAATGCTGGACCGGTGGCAGATTCCTTGGTGGGAGATGCCTTTCTTCGTAGATTTCATGATGGTGATTGGACCGTCACCGGTGTACCTGCCTGTAGGAAGGCTTTAGGCTTCTTGCAGAACTATAAGTTTTTCAGAATATCCCCTCCGTCCGACAGCAGTAATGTGGGTGATATCTTTGTGGATGAGGGAGTTCATGCCACTAGTTTGACTACTGGGGCATTTCACTGGCTCAAGTCCATTAGACCATCGCATTTGGTGCTCCGAAACAGGAATCATGCCTATCTGGAGCCATATCTGCCGAGCCATTTTGTGCGACAGTTTGGCTACATCCATCTCCTTTTAGGAAATAATATCCCACATTTGGAGTCGATAGGCAGCTTAATTGACGGGGCGCATGCTTGGTTGTACTACAATGCTGGGTGCACGGGAGCAATCTTCACTTTGTCCTTGGATAAGCCTGAGACCCATTTGTGCTATGCTGCCACCAAATTTTATGTTCAGATCAATACTTTTTCTCCCCGGTATGATCGTGAATAGAGCTTGATATTGGAGACTCGGTTTGGCCTCCTTCCTGGAGTGGAAGAAACTTTCCAAGCCTCCTCCCCGACGTCCTCTACGGAAGACGATAAGATGGCCCAGGAAGTCGTCAAAGCTTTCTACTCTGTATTGAAAGTAAAGCTTCCTGGAGTCTTGAATCGGAATGCTACCTTTGGCCCTGTGAAGGCTGTTGTAGAGTGCCAAGTGGCGGCCCTCGAGAGCATTGCCGGTTATGAAGAGCGGGCTAATACTCAAAGGAAAGTTCTGAATGACCTGGAGGGTTAGGTAGCTCGACTTCGGGATGCTAAACAACGGAGCCCGTCATCCCTGTTCCGCGCAGAAGATGAGGCTCTGATCAAGGATCTCGCGGAGGAGAAGGCTACTTTCCGGGCGAGGAAGGATGCCCCTGTTCGAGAGATCGGCGAATTGGCTGACCAGCATGGTCAGTTCAACGATACAAGTGAGGCACGTACCGCCTCAAAGAACAGATTGCCTACACAGATCACCGAAGGGTATAATCATATTTCGTAGATCCAGAACGAGATCGCCCAACTGGAAGCCGACTTGAGGGCGACAACAACTGAACATAAGGAATATTTGGCTCAGGCTGCCATGACTGCCACCACTTTCTCCCATTTAAAAGAACAACTGGCAAAGTTGGAGGGAGAGCATCTGAGTCTATTCCTTTTTGAGGATGAAGCTGCTCGTCAAGAAGAGGTACGACGCCGAGCTATCGTAAATTCTGAAGCCGAAGTCGCGGCTCTAAGAGACAATATCAATCGCCTATGTATCCCATAGATTTTTATAACTTTTTCAGCCGTCACGACTCTTATACCTTTTTTTTGTCTCTTAATAGACGTAAAAAATAAAGAATCTTTTCAGAAGTGAATGTGGTTTTGTGAAATATCGGAACTAGAGGTAATGTGGACGTAGCAAGGATATTTCTGGTGGATATTCCGCTGGGGAATTTTGATGTGGACCTATTATCCGTTTTATATTCAAGTTTTTTTTGAATATAGATAATAAGTTAAACGAAGCTGCTAGTAGAGGTAATATGGATGTAATAGCAGAGGATGTTCTATATCTGACTAGAGGTAATTGTTTGCCATTGATTGTAAAAGTACAGAACAATTTATGTAGGAGGACTGAACTTAGACTCACAATACAAACTCGCTTATACAAAGAAAGCTTAGGGACGAAAACCTAGGTACAGCAATCTAAGTACAATTATTTATTTTAGATTCTGGGGGGTGATGATAGAGGCTCGGAAAAGCGACGACAGCTCTGCCTTACTCCTTGGACGATTGGATGCAGCCTTGGCTCTGGGGAAGAACTGCTTGGCGTTGATAAAGAAATTCTCTCCTTGTTCTCTCTGTATATGCTTCTCTGCGTGTCTCTCTCTGTATGCGTATGTCTCTGTCTTTTTGCTCTACATGCCTCTCTGGATCGATCATTTGTAAGGGAATGGCACCTTGCTATTTATAAGATTAGGGGCCATCATTAGGGTTTGCAATGATTGCCCATTCTGAAAAGTCGGCGGCCTGAGAGTTAATTAATCTGGACCGTTCATCAGATGTGAGCAATTAATGTGATTGTATCAAATCTCTACGGGCAATAAATGTTGATTGCCATAAATATTCATGATTTGCGATGGCCTGTCACGTGTCCAATTTGTTCGATTTGATTTGATCTGGGCAATTTATGGTGATTGCAACAAATCTAATTTTGTTATGATTTGTAATCAGCTATAATTCTCAGGGGAATAAGACTGCCACGTGTTTCGATTATCATGAAGAGTACCACGTGTCTCGACTGGGACGTCCTGGCAGAGCCGCATATGAGTGGTCAGCCACATGAAGATAGGCAGCCGCATGAGGATGGGCAGCCGTATGAAGACAAGCAGCCGCATAAGGATGCGCAGCCGCATAGAGATAGGCAGCCGTATGTAAATGGATAGCCGCATGGGGATGGGCAGCTGCATGGAGTGGGCGACTACATGAAGTGGGCGGCCGCATGAAGGATGCAGCCGCATGAAGTGGGCGGCCGCATAAATACAGCAGTCGCATAGAGTGGCCTCGGGACTTGGTGGGTCTTTCCAGCTGTAAGAAGATTTTCTCCTCTTCCCTAGGAACATGCCATCATATCAGAGTCATTATTGCGCCTTTATGTCAGCGGTATCATTTGTCAGAGCCGTCAGCCGTCATGGCATTAAATACAGTAGAAACGTAGAGAAGATTTGTTGGAGGCCACGTAGCTCCTTTCTAGGCCGCATAGAACTATCCGAGCCGCATAGACTCTTGAGCCGCATGGACTCCTGAGCCGCATGGAATCCCGAGCCGCATGGGATCCCTCAGTCGGAGCCGCATAGGCCTTTCTTTTATTCTTTTCCATGCTTCTACAAGACCCCCTTCAAAGTTTTCAATTTGCAAAATTGAAATACTTTGAATAAGAAGCATGGCCATGTATAAATTCCTCTGGCCGCATAGGATGTTCTGGCCACATGGACTTCTCAGCCACATGGCCATCTGAGCCGCATGGGCTTTCCAGCCGCATGGGCTGTCTGGCCGCATAGGCTCCTTGCCACGTCATCCTACCACGTGTGCAAATCTTTTGCAATGATTGCCTTTAATTTGCTGTCAGATTTAAAGCCGCTTTTTTGGGGCAGGATCCCAAGAGTTTAGCCTTGAATAGTCAGATCGCCTCGAGAGTCGGTTACGCTGCGCGAGGCATCGGTCTACGGGCTCCCCTTTCTACCTATAAATAGAAGGGTATTTGGGCGGATTTCTCTCCTATCTTCAACTCTTCTTGACGTAGATTTCTGCCTTGTTTTCCTCCTCCGATCATCAGACAAGAATGGCTCCCAAGTCCTCCAAGGCTGTGACGAAGGGTACGACGAAGGGAAAGAAAGTGATTTCGTCTTCGACTGTCGCGCCCCCCGTTCGTCCTGACGTCCATCCTGTCATCGAGGGTAAGGACTATGTAGAAGATCGAATACTTCGAAACCCTAACAAGGACGGCTCTGTTGCATGCTTTTTGCTCAAGTCTTTAATGTGTCTTTCTCGTCTTCATCGAACTGTTCATGTTTCTGAGCTGCATGTATGTCCCATGACCAAGCCGCATGGGGGTATACCCCATGTCCGAGCCGCATGGGAGTTGTAAGCCGCATGAATACTGAAACGCATAATGACCCGTCGAACAGAGCCCTATAGACTCTTTTGAATGTCTTCTGACTGTTATTTCTTTTGTCTTTGGTTCTGGCAGCATCTCTATCGTAGGCTGGGATCATTGTGAAAGAGGAACTGCCGCCTTCTTTTATCAAACAAGAGCCATCACTTATTAAGGAGGAGGTGATACCGAAAGTAGAGGAACACAAAGAAGAGCCGGCGCCTGAAGGGGAGGAAAGCCTTCCAAATATCGAAATTGCTAAAAAGGAGGAGCCCCAGTCTGAGGGTGGTAGTGTTGGGAATTCTGACTCTCCTGTTCTGGACGAGGATCTTTCTCAATTAGATCCTTCATATGCAAGGGGGTTGAGGGAATGGTATATGCGCCCTCGCAACTAGGATTCGCGGGCTCTCGTAGATGTCTGTCATTTGTCTTTGATATTTCTGTCTGTCTTTAGCCGTAGTTTGTGTCTTGTTTTTCTTTCCTTCTTGTCTGAATAAAATGATGAAGAACTTTGACTTGCTTGTAACCAATTTTCGAATGAATGGAATATATTTGCTTCACTCTTTGCCTGTAATAGTTATCTTAATGGGAAATTTTATGTGGACCTTATTATCCCAAACGTACCTCGGTTTTGGGTATGGACAATAAGTTGGAATAAAACCGACATGCCTACTCAGAAGAAGTGAGGTCGGGGTAAGTATGGGGGTTTTATGCGCGGAGTCTTCTTGCTCAGAGGTAATGAGGACGTAGCAGTAGCGGACTCAGCGGAGGATATTTGTGGTCAACAGAGGACATTTGTGGGCCTATTATCCTTGGCGTACCCTGGCTTAGGATACAGATAATAGGACGAAATGGAACCAACATACTTACCCAAAGGTAATGAGGACATGGCAAGTATGAGGGTTTTTTCGATGGAGCCTTCCTACTCAGAGGTAATGAGGACATGGTAGGAGTGGGCTCCATAAAGGGGGGTATATAGAACGACTCAGAGGTAATGAGGACATGGAAGTTCTATGTAGAGGGGTGATTTGTTTTTGGCGGAAGTGAAGCGACTCAGAGGTAACATCGACATGGTCACTTTTGGAATTTGTAGATTTGTTACCCTTTTTGTGCACTAGGAGTGCGGGTAGTGGATCATGAGGAAGGAGTTCTTTCTGGAAGAAAGTTCAGAGGTATAGTTATACATGACTTACTTCCTAAAAGAGTGACCGGAATATAAGTTCACGGGTACCAGCGGGTACATAACTCAACAATCGAGGAAATTTGGAATCAAAGTATAAGTTTAGAGGTACCAGAGGGTACATGACTCGACAATCTGGGATATTTGGAGTCAGAATATGAGTTCAACGGTACCCGCGGGTACATGACTCAATAATCTAGGATTTTATGGAGGAAGAATGTGAGTTCAGCGGTACCAGAAGGTACATAACTCAATAATCTGGGATTTGGAGAATGTGAGTTCAGCGGTACCGGAAGGTACATAACTCGGTATTTTAGAATTTTGTGAAGGAAAAATGTGGGTTCAGCGGTACCGGAGGGTACATAACTCAATAATCCAGGATATTTTATGGAGGAAGAATGTGAGTTCAGCGGTACCAGAGGGTACATAACTCGATAATCTGGGATATTGTGGAATATTGTATAGACATAATACTTCTTCAGGAACTTGCCGTTGACGGGCAATATGAGCAAGTCTCCGTTTTGTTTCGCGAGGCGGTAAGCACCGTTGGAGAATACAGCCTCAATGATAAATAGGCCTTCCCACTTTGGCTGGAATTTGTCGGCAGTTTTGTGAGTCATAACCATCGGCCTCCGAACTGCCAGAACGAGATCGCCCACTTAGAATGTTCTGAATTTAACCTTCTTGTTGAAGGCTACAGAGATGCGTGCTTGTTATAGCTCGATTCGCTGCTGAGCCAGTAGGCGCTTTTCATCCATGGCCTCCAACTCTTGTAGTCAGCGACGGTAGTTATCGTCCGCCGTCAATTGGTAAGTATGGGCGACGCGGAGCGAGGGGATTTGAGTCTCCAATGGGAGAACTGCCTCACTTCCGTACACCAGGGAGAATGGTGTGTTCCCGGTGGCTGTTCGGACTGTAGTACGGTACGCCCATAGGCATTCACCAAGCTTCTCATTCCAGTCGCGTTTGTTGGAAGACACAAACTTTTTGAGCAACTTGATGATGGTTTTGTTGAATGCTTCTTCCAATCCATTCGTTGTCAGATTGTATAGCATTGAAGCAACATTTTGAATTCAGTATTTGTCGCAAAACCGATAGAAGGCGTGGCTTGCAAACTGCGGACCATTATCGTGGATGATCCTTCGGGGCAGTCCAAAGCGATAGATGAACTTGAGGAAGTTGATCACGTTTGAAGTCTTTACTTCTACACGCGGAACAGCTTCTGCCCATTTGGAAAAGTAATCTATGATTGCGAGTATGAAGCGGTGTCCTCGGGAAGAAGGTGGAGTGATCGGACCGATGATATCCATTCCCCATGCTTTAAATGGCCAGGACGCCACCGTCGGATGTAGAAACTCGGATGGCTGGTGGATGAAGCCGCGTGGACTTGGCAGGCTTTGTACTTTCTTGCATAGTCTATAGCATCTTCTACTATCGTGGGCCAGTAGTAGCCCATTCGGCGGAGACGGTCTTGCAATTTTGGGCCAGGCTGATGGGCCCTGAAGACACCGTCGAGCTTCGCGTACGGCTTTTTTGGCTTCTGCGTTTGACAGACACCGAAGCAGTAATCCATCGTAGGATCGCCGATACAACATTTTCGTCTCTATATCGTAGAAGAATCTGAGAGAACGCCTTCTGCTGGAGGTGGCTTCCTTTGGGTTCTCGGGCAGGATGTCGTAGACTACGAAGTCTATGAATGGTTGTCTCTAGTCTGGCACTTCGTCGATCGTCTGAGCGGAATAACTCGCCCCGAATTGAATGTTGTTTTTGGGATAGACCAGTTCGTGGCCTATCACGTCCACCGAATGATGAGTATGGTTTGGCACTGCTAGGGAAGCGGCAAGGCCTGCTAGGGCATCGGCTTTGATATTTTGGAGTCTGGGAACGTGTTCGATGAAGAACCCTTCAAATGACGAGATGATGTTGATCGCTATTTGGTGATATGGGATCATGTCTTCATGGCGGACTTCGTATGAACCCCGGATCTGATTGACGATTAACTGTGAATCGCCGTATGCTTCAAGATATTCTACCCCCAGCTATCTTGCAAGTTGGAGGCCAATGACCAAAGCGTTGTACTCGGCCACGTTGTTGGAATAGGGTTCCGTAAGGGAGTAAGATCGGTTGATCACCAGTCCGGAGGGAGAAATCAGCACCACCCCAACTCCGACAATGATGTTGCCCTTGGGTCCGATTCTCGAAGCACCATCGAAGAACATTCGCCATATATCATCATGAGAGGCCACGTGTGAGTCGGCGACCTCATCTGGGATTCCTTCGTATACTCTGGATGACTCCGAGCCTGGGTGTGCTGCTAAAAAGTCTGCGAGAGCTTGACCTTTAACAGCCTTTTGTGGGACGAAGATCATATGATAGGTGTTTGCAAAAACAAAAGTTGAAGAACTTTATTGATACAAACTTTGTAGAAGATTACAATTTGAATTTTGGGAATAGTACAACTTTAGAAATCCAATCTAGATGATGATTGCTTTATCCCTTGGACGATGTGAACTTTGAAGACGAAGCCTCTGAAGTTGAAAACAACTCTCGAATTGAAGGCAAAAAGCCTCGGAAGTTGAAGGCAAAAATCTCAGAAGAATGCAGCAGCACTTGGGCAAGAACTCCTGAACTCTCTGAACTTTGAAATCTGATAATCTAATCTTTGATCTCTGATTATTGATTCCCTTTGAATGGAGACTTGAAACTCTATTTATAGAGTTCTGAGAAATAACTAACTTTTAGTTATTCTGGACTGCGCATGATGGATTGCGCAGCAGTTGGATTGTGCAACAATGGACTGCGCAGGCAGTTGCTGGATCATGGGCCAACTGTTTTGGACACATGGCATCATTTGATTGAAATGTGCATGATCGTGTATAGATGATTACTACGAAATGAGCAATTGATGGCATGAATGCCATGTGTATTTTGTCATCTGTGTTGATAGAACGCGCACACTGAATTGCGCAGGCTTTGGATTGTGCCAACTTGAATTGCGCAGGAAATGGATTGCGCCAACATAGATTGTGCCAACCTGGATTGCGCTGCCAGTTGTCTTCGAGCGCCGTGCTACACGATTAAACGAACGGTCGTCTCGTTCTCCGTGCTGTCAGCTGTCAGAAGATTTGATTTGTGTCAGGTAATGATGGTGATTTGCCACGTTAGCCTGTGCGCTTGGATGTGTACATAATCTATCGTGCGCAATCTGAAGGATGCGCAACCTCATGTCTGTGCAGTTCATCTGAAAGTTGTATTTCCTGATTTTCTGACTTTGTTGATGTGTGCAACTTGATTTTTCAGGACCTACAAGACCCCCTTCAAAGTTTTCGAAAGTTAAATTTATTCAAAATTTCGAAATACTTTAAATTTTGAATTTGAAATCAATTTGCGCACGTAGTGAGTTGTCTGCGCAATCTGAGGGATTTACCCATTTTTAGGCGCAATCTAAGGCGGCCGTTTCGTTTTGAAAAAATATAAATAGTTCTTCAATTCCTTCGAAGTGTTCTTTACTTGCTTTCTTCGTGCACTTGAGAGAAAAACTTCTGAGCACTTTCTTCCTTTCTTCTCCGACGATCTCAATGGCTCCCCGACGATCCTCTGCCTCCGCTAAGGGCAAGGCCCCCGCTGAATCATCGACTAGGGCTGCGCGACGAGCTTCTCGCCATGAAACGTCTCATCCAGCAATGATAGGTAGTTAACCTAATCAAAAACTCTTTTTAGAGTTTTGATTTCACTGTTCCTTTCGGAATCCATCTCTTTTTAGAGATAGGATCATACTGTGCCACCCTTTTTAGGGTTTTGGTTGCACAAATCAGTTCATTCCTTCATTTTTATGAAGGATGACTCTCTGCGCAATCGGTTGAACTGCGCTGACAAAAGTCAGCATAATTTGCTGATTTGTGCGAGATTTGTCTGCGCAAACTGATGTCTGTTTGTTTGCGCAATCTGATTATTTGCGCAATCTGATATTGCGCAACCTGATTTGCGTAATCTAATTTTTGCGCAAACTGAATCTTTGATTTTGACTTATACTGAAAATTTTTGTTTCCTCTGTCTGATGCAGTTAATACTAGAGAAGACCCTGAATACGAAAACTTCGTAGGGACCCTTTCAGAATCAGAATATAAAGAGGACTTGTCACATGTGCACTATCCTCAATATGATCTGCCGACCTCCCGTCAGGCCATTTTGATATCCCAGGATAATGAGACACTGCAATGTTTAATGAACGGACAACCTCTGGAAACTGCAGATGCTGTCATACACAAGAAACCATTATTCTTATTCGGTGAAGCTTTTGAGAAAAGTTCTCAACCGAGACCAAAAATGGAAGAAAGGATTGTCCATCAGACGGATAGATCTTTCTTGATACCAAATGTTCCACGCTGCCTCCCTTTATCCCGGTATGCTCATGCGAGCTATCCGAGGAAGATGGAATGGAACCTTACACCATTCCAAGACGCCCGTCCAGGAAGAATTTTTATGAAGAAGAGGCCGAGCAAGAAGGATATGTTCTACAGCTCCTCAGAACGGTACAGTGTTTTGTTGAGAGGTCTGAAACCCGGTTGCATTCTGCCAGAGAATTCTTCCTTGTTAATGCCCGTCAGAACTCTAATTTTCGCAAATAAATTTACGAAGGTCGAAGGAAGATATCCTGAGCAGGACATCAGACTAACTGGATTGGTGTATCCAGATTTTAAAAGATGGAGCTGCATAGCAAATTGGATTCTGACCAAGTTTGAAAGCGAATTGCAGCAAATCAACTTGTACCAAGTAGTGCATGCCACTGTCTATGGTTTTGCTCCGAACCCTCACCTATTCTTGGCTCTAGCAGAGAGGTACAATTACAGAACATGGACCTTCATGACTCTCGTCAGAGAAATCGGGTTTGCACTTCATGAGATGAAGTACATCTCTTACTTGCCAATGGAAGATGCCCTATATAAAGAATTTGTCCCAACAAATGATGAGTTGGACAGACTTCGAAGAGAGAATGCAGAAATGGTAGCAGTCTTCGAGGAACTGCTATGCCATTATAAAATCTGTTCTCTGTTCTATAAAAGTGCTACATCAAACACTTGCTATTCCTCGAAATGGCTACCTTATCTGTTCCTTAACCACATTCAAGAACCGAAGACCAAGGAACATGATAGATGCTATCCTGATTTCTTTAAGCCATTGAGCAACACAGAAGTGATGAAGTTGATGGAAGAAAGTGGCAATTTTGATAAAGAGATGAAGGATGATTATCAATGCCCTCCTTTGAAGAAAGGAGATACTCTCGAAAGTTATATGAGAGTAGGATATAGACCGATGTCAAAAGAAGCCCAATTAGCAGGGTTTCTGACACATTGGCTCCGTCGGTTTGTAGTCCCGGGATCCAGTGTTGTAGACCGCTTCCATCGCAGTGTTCTTTTTGCTACCGTTAGATTAGTCTTCGGCTATAAGATGGATCTTTTGTCAGCAATGACTTGTAAGCTGAATGCTGGTCTTCGTCTATACGTCGATCTGATGCTGAAATCCAAGGGTGAAAAAGAATTTCCATGGTTGGAATTACCATATACATATCTATTTGGGTGGTTGCTCCTTCTCCATCCTACTTTGATGGATCCCGACATGGGACCGGTCGACGGAAGCTTTTTACGGAGATACTCTCATGGTAAATGGAAATACACTGCTCTGAGAGATTGTAGATATGCTCTGAACTTAAACAAAGGATGGAACTTTTATTGCATCCATCCTCCTGCAGGTTACGAACAAATGCGGACGAATATGATTGACTCGCAGATGCATCCTCTGAGCCGTGCAGCTTTTGAGTGGTTGAAAACAATTCGACCGTCCCATTTGGTGTACCGGTTTGAAGATGAATGCTATTTAGAGCCATATCTCCCCAGTCGATTTGCTTGGCAGTTCGGGTATGACCAATTCCATGTGGGAATACTATCACATGTCTTCAGGGAAAGGGTTATTTGATAGATGGGGCCCGAGCATGGGCTTATTATAATGCTCGAGATACGAAATCGACGTTCACGATGCCTGCGAACAGCAATCATGGCCCTCGGATGCTATTTATATACTCCGTATTTTATACATCTTCAAACACTTTTGCTGAGAATTTCAACCTCGCGGATAGTTTCGCGTCTTCAACAAGATTGAAGAGGGGAGGAGTCGTTATGTCGCTCATAGGAAATGATGAAGTTCATGAGCCAGTAGACACACCCTTGGAAGCTTCAAGGGATGTTGTGTTTCCTCAAGAAGTTAACACGCCACTACGTATCTCTTTGAAGGTGGGCAAATCTCCAGCCAAGAAGAGGAGAAGAGAGGAGCCTCCTGCTCCAGCAGCAAAGAAGAAATTGATCTTAGATGATTCTTCTGAAAAGATTACAACTAGATCTCAATCTCGGCAGTTGGCCGAGACAATCCAGCAAGAAGAGGCCACTACATCGACCTCTGTCCAAAGACAAGTCGAGACTGTAAATATAGAGAGCCCTGAGAGGCCTCTGAAAAGAAAGAATCTGGCCCAAAGAAGAAATCGAGCCCTGTCTTCAATGGTAATGGATGCTGCAGCTGGATTAACTTTGGCATCTCCCACTCCTATTTCATAGCCTAGAAATAAAACTCCTAGTCCAGAACATGGAGAAGGGATCGAGCAGAGGAAAGGTCTTGATCCGAGAATTGAGGCCAAAGAGCCCAGAGGAAGTATTATGGAGGAAGTAGAAGAAGAGCAAAATGTTGTACACTCTCTTTTACCTACTGCGGAGATGATTCAACTTCCGCTTACTCCTAGAACCCTCCGCGAAGAGGAAGATCGCAAAGTGATTGTGGCTCTAGAAGATTGCAGTTACAGCCCGCTGGATGACTATTGTGACCAAGCTGCAAATACCAGCGGGAATGCACCAGAAGAAGATGAAAATGAAGAGAGTTCTTCGTCTGAAAATATTGATGAATATATGCAAGATCTCTAAAGAGATGATGAAGTGCATATAACTCCTAATGCTGTCGATACCTTAAATCCTGAAGAGGATATTGAGGCTCCAGAAAATGCTGCTGATCTTCAATCCTGAAAAGGATGTTGAGGTTCCAGAAAGTGCTGCTGATACCTTAAATCCTGAAAAGGATGTTGAGGTAACATTATCTCCAGAAAAAATAGTAGATGAAGAAGCTCCGGAAGAAACTCCCGCTACTGACCCTCAAGGTATATAATGAAATTAGCAATTTTCTCTTAAATAGATTGATAGCTAACATCCTTATTTGTATTTCTTGCAGATCTTGAGACTCTTCTAGCACCTCCGACGTGCACGAACATAGTGCCTATAACGACAGTGGTTGTTAGTAGCAGTCATCATTTATCCTGTGGTTCTGAAGCGGGCAGTAGTCAAGCTGTTATGGCTGAAGCTACTTCTGCTCGGCCAGAGTCTACTCCAGCAGATGATAGGCTCATTGCTGGATTCAACCATGGTAAGATAATTTACATCTTTAATCTTCTTGGACAATAGCAAACAACAAGCAAAATGATAATTTTTACTTTTTACAGAAGAACAACCAGGAGGGGCAACTAGCTCCACTTTGGCTCATTTGTTCAAAGAGCCCGCTGTCCAGACACGAGAGATTGAACATCCTGCGGCCTCATCATCAACTGGAGTGGCTGCAACTCCTGGTGCTATAGCAACTAATAATCTTGTGATCCAATCATTTACCAGATGCTTTTTTGAATCTTTGAAACCTCTAGTAAATAGAATGATGGAAAAAGAGGGTACTGATTTTTTCATGGTTAGAGGTCCAACCTCTCTCTTAGTAAGAGCTATCCGGGAACAAGGTGATGAGGCTCAAGCCACTCTCCTGGATCATATTTTGAATGAATTAGAGATTTCCATCAAAAGCTATAAAGAGCTCAACCAAGGAGACATAGAATCTCTAGTACAGGCAGAATTCGAGCAACTGGCTCAAGCAGCTGACATTGAAAGGGTCAATCTCTAGAATCTTTTGGAAGCCTTCTCTGCAAAATCTGCTGAATATAACTCCAAGCTGGAATCAGTAACCTTGATGGCCGAGAGAAAAGAGAAGAGAGCAGCTGAGCTGAGGGCAGAGATTGCTCGTCTCCAGAAGGAGTTAGAAGATGAAGTTGCTGATCATCAACTTGCAACCCAACAATTCAAAGCTCTGATTCAGGAGAGGGATGAATATGTGGAAGCTCACCATGCTGAGATTACTCGCCGAATGGTGGCCATGCCTGCTTTCAATGAAGAAACCGGGATAGAAGATGCCAGAAGGAGGGTGATGTCCACTCGTGAAGAACGACTGCAGACTCTAAAGCAGCAGATTGATAATTTGATAATACCTCCGTCTTAGTGGAACATTTTGTATCTTTATATCTTTTGAAGTATATGTGTTTTTGTAATATCTTATATTTCGATTAATAAAAGACATTTTTGCTATGGCTCCATTATTTGTTGCATATCTTGTTCAGATATAAATAATAGAGATAGAAAATATATTCAGAGGTACAAGACATGATATATTTCTTGATGATTTTGTAGAAAATAATTATATTCATTATATCTGCCCAAAGGTAATATGGACGTGGCAGAATATACTGAACATTATTATTTCAATTGACAACTTAATCGAAAGGATAAATTGCTGATGTGGATATGAGATGAACGGGAAAACCGTCAAATGATGGAATGAACGGACAAATCGTCAAAATAGAAAATAACGAACGGATGAACCGTCAAGTGATGATGAATGGACGGGTGAACCGTCTGATGATAATGAACGGACGAACCGTCGGATGATAATGAACGGATGAACCGTCGAATGGAAATGAATGAACGAATGAACCGTCAAATGATGATTAATGAACGGGTGAACCGTCAGATGGATGTGAACGAACGGATGAACCGTCGGATGAATGTGAATGAACGGATGAACCGTCAGATGAATGTGTCGCTTCGTTATTTGGAGAATCTATGCCTATAAATAGAACAAAAATTTAGCAGAAAGGAGCACTTCCACTTTTCTAACATAAAAATGTCGTCTGGAGATGCACCCAAGAAGACTGAACTCGCCCCGAAGGTTGAAGAAGGCGTTGAAGAACGTCCTGTCGATCCAGTTCAATCAAAGGAGGCAGGAGTAGGCGAAGGTTCGTCTGCACCCAAGCCACTGCGAGACATCCTGGACTTTCTGCTTGAACCAGGAAGGACCGAAGAAGAGGAAGCCATGAGAATGGCCGCTTGCAAATTCCTAGTAGGTTCCAGCAAGGAGGTTCTCGGCTCTTTTGCTGACCATGTTTTTGAAAAGGACGGCAGTGGTCCGCGTCCAAATGTAGAGAAGGATGATAATGACCTTCCTTAATATCATGTACTATCATTCATGATGAAATAAAATTTTATTTATGAACATGAATTTGTCTGATGATTTACAAGCATTTGCATTTATACATAGTACTTTTTAAGGAATTTGCCATTGATAGGCATCATTGCAATTCGTCCATCCAGTTCTGAGAGTTGATAAGCTCCATTTGAGAAGACTTTGCTTACAACATAGGGACCTTCCCACTTTGCATCAAATTTGCCTTTACTCATATGAGTCATAGTCATAGGACGTCTGACTGTTAAAACAAGTTCTCCTTGTTGAAAGGTTCTGACCCTCACTTTACGGTTGAAAGTCTTAGAAATGCGAGCTTGGTATAACTCAATATATTGTTGAGCCATTAACCGCTTCTCATCAAGTGCCTCCAATTCTTGAAGTCGAAGAAGATCATTGTTCTCTGTAGTGAGCTCGTTAGCAATGGCAATCCTTAAAGAAGGAATTTGAAGTTCTAGAGGAAGAATAACTTCACAGCCATATACCAAAGAAAAAGGTGTAAAACCTGTAGGGTTGCGGACCGTAGTTCGATAGGCCCATAGACATTCGCCAAGCTTTTCACTCCAATTCCGTTTGTTAGTGGATACAAACTTTTTGAGGAGCTTGATAATAGTTTTGTTGAAGGCTTCAGCTAAACCATTAGCGGCAGGATTGTAGGCAGTCGAGGTGACGTTGTCAATCCGGTGATCATCGCAGAATCTGGTAAATTTCTGGCTGATGAATTACGGTCCGTTGTCATGAATGATTCGTCGAGGGACACCAAATCGATAAATGACATGGTGTTTGACGAAGTTGATGACACTACTGGTCTTGACTTCAACCAAGGGTATAGCTTCAGCCCACTTAGAGAAGTAGTCCGTTATTGCTAGAATGAACCGATGTCCTCTAGAAAAATGAGAATTAATAGGACCTATGATATCTATGCCCTAAGGTTTGAAAGGCCAGGAAGCGGCTGTCGGATGTAGAAATTCTGAAGGTTGATGAATGAAATCTGCATGGATTTGACAGGCTCGATATTTTCTTGCATATTCGATGGCATCTGATACCATAGAGGGCCAATAGTAACCCATTCTTCGGATGCGATCCTGTAGTTTAGGACCGGGCTGATGTGCTCCGCAGATACCGTCGTGAGCTTCACGTAACACCTATTTTGCTTCCTCACCAGCTAGACAGCGTAGAAGGAGACCGTCATAAGTTCGTCGATAGAGAGTTTTGGTGGTTTGATTGTAGTAGAACCGTAGAGATCGTCGTCGAATACTTGTAGCCTCCTTAGGATCTTTGGGGAGTATGTCGTGAACCACAAAGTCGATGAAAGGAGTTCTCCAATCTTCATTGATAACATTTATTTCAGTAAAATTACTGAACTCGATGTTACGATTGTTTTCGCACAAAACAATTCTCGATTAGAGATAACCACCACTTGTTGTCTTCTGATGGGAATGGCTAAGACTGCTGCAAGATTGGCTAAGGCATCTGCTTCAGTATTGCCAGCTCGGCGTACATATTCAATAAAGAAAGCTTTGAATGATGTAGCCATGTTGATTGCTACCTTAAAGTAAGGTACCAGATCTTGATGACGGACTTCATAAGTTCCTCTAACCTGATTAACAACCAGTTTAGAGTCACCGTAAACTTTGAGATATTCAATATTCAATTGCTTAGCTAATTGAAGACCGATAAGTAGAGCATTCTACTCTGCTATATTATTGGAACAGGATTCGTCTAGAGAGTAAGCTCTTTGGATAGTTAATCCGTCAGGAGAAACGAGAACAACTCCAACTCCTGCTACAATAGCACCGTTGGGTCCAATTCTGGATGCTCCATCAAAGAATAGATGCCAGGTTGGAAATTCTTTAGAGATCATATTGACTTCCAACGTCTCGTCTGAAATTTCATCGTAAAGCTTAGATGTTTCTGGTACAGGATGAGCCGCCAAGAAATCTGCCAGTGCTTGACCTTTGATAGACTTTTGAGGAACATACACCATATCATATTGGGCTAGAAGAATGGCCCATGTAGCAAGCCAAGAGTTGAGTATGCTAGGCTTCTTCATCAGTACCCGAAGAGGATTGACTCGGGATATAACATGAATGGTTTGACCAATGATATAATGCCTTGTCTTTTGAACAGCGAACATAAGGGCTAAACATTCTTTTTCAACTGGACTATAACGGTGTTCAGCACCAATCATAGTACGACTGAGATAGTAGATAGGTTGTTCATGACCTTCTTTATTCTTTTGGGCGAGTAGAGCACCCAATGAATGATCCATAGCACGGACGTATATTAAGAATGGAGTGCCTGAGATTGGTGGCACCAAGACTGGTGGGTTCATGAGATATCATTTGATGTCGTCGAATGCTTGTTGACATTCTTCAGTCCAAATAAAAGATACACCCTTCTTTATTAGTTGAGTGAATGGTCTGCAGCGTCCAGACAAGTTCGAAATAAATCTCCTGATGTACGCAAGTCACCTTGGAATCCTCGTAGCTCTTTTAAGTTGCGTGGAGGACGCATCTCTTGAATGGCTTTGATCTTCTCGGGATCCACGTGTATACCCTTAGAGGTAATAACGAAGCCGAGAAACTTACCACTAGAGACACCCAAGAATGACTTGGTAGGATTCATCTTGAGCTGATGTTGACGTATAAGATTAAAGATTGTTCGCAAATCTTGGATATGATCTTCTTTCAGACGACTTTTAACAGCGATATCATCAACATAACATTCGACTATTTTACGAAGATGTTCTCGGAAAATGGTACTCATGGCCCGTTGGTAAGTTGCACCAGCGTTCTTGAGACCAAATGGCATCACTGTGTAGCAATAGACTCCCCGAGGAGTACAGAAAGATGTGTGTTTTTCATCTTCAGGATTCATCTTGATCTGATTGTATCCAGAGAAACCATCCATAAAAGATATTCGCTCGAACCCACAGGTATTGTCAATCATGACGTCCGTGATAAGGAAAGGAAATTCATCTTTCGGACATGCTTCATTAAGATCCCTAAAGTCGATGCAGACTCGGACTTTGCCAATTTTTTCAAAACTGAAACAACGTTGGCTACCCAATCAGGATGTTGTTCTTCTTAAATAAATCCACAAGCAATAAGCTTCTTGACTTCATCATCGATTGCGTCCATCATTTCAGGCTTGAATCGCCGTTGTTGTTGTTTGACCGGTTTAGCATCCGGCAAAATGTTCAGTTTGTGAGTAGCAATTTTGGGATCTAAACCTGGCATGTCTTCGTAACTCCAAGTAAAGACATCAATATATTCCTTAATAAGAAGAATCAACTCTTGCTTATCTACTTCCGGAAGATTCTTGCTAATAAAGATTGGACGAGGTGACTCGCTTTCTCCTACATCAACTTGAACTAGTTGATCTTCAGTAGGAGGTTCTCTTTGTTCAAATCGGAGTACCCACTGATTATCCATCTGTTGAGCCCAAGGATCTGTTTCAGAACTTTTTTCAATATCCTCGTCATAACCTTCCGGAAATTCAGCGGAGACCATATTAGAAGATACGATTACACGATGGACTTTACCAATGCTAGTGTCAGAATCCTATGACCTGGAATCAGAAGAGTTAGAACGCTCCTCACTATCAGATTCAGAACCTGCTGGGGATAACATCGGAGGAGAAGCATACCCGAGACCTCTTTTGGTCATGCTATAATACATTTCTGACTTTTCTTGTGGAACAGCGGTACAGAGAGGAGTCTTTCTTCCCTTACCGTAGTTGAGGCCGCTTTTGAAGTCATAACCCATCTTTCGGACGATGTCTTTTGATTGTTGACTGTAACGACAGAATTGAAGATGTCCCGTGTCGTTAACTTTGCTATCATCCGTATTACTAAATTTTTGTTCCGGTCTTTTACTAAAAAGTATTGGACGTTCACCTTTCTTGCGAGCAGGAACAATACGATATGAGTCTTTTGGGTGTTCACATGAAACTTCTGTTTGAAGAGATTGCACCACTCCCATTGTAAATGATTTGAAGCTATCTAACATATCCAAATAGTATTTAGTATGATAAATAACATCAGTATACTGGAAAGTAGATACTTTTTCATTGATATGTACATCTATATTTACAGCAGGACCTTTAGCCTTAGCAGGCTTGGTCAGATTGATTACAAGAGGGGGAGAAAAAGAACGTTGAGGAAGCTTGTTACGACGAAGGTCAATAACAAGTGGCTCAGAGGAGGTGAGCTCCCTTTTTTCCTTGTTATGAGTTAAATCAACAACAAGTGGCTCAGAAGAAGTGAGCTGCTTTTTGTCCTTGTTACGACGTAAGTCGATAACAAGTGGCTCAGAAGAGGTGAGCTCCTTTTTATCTTGATCGTCATCAGTAGATTGCCTTTGGACTGGCAAGTGAATAGCCAGTGGTTTAGAAGACTGAGGATGAGAAACACGCCCTTTGACAGGTATAATAAGAGTGTCTTTGGGCACTGCTTCTTGGTCTTCTTCAGTATCCATTGCCAATACCACTTTCATAAATTTCTCCTTGTACATACGAGCATCGTTACAATACGCTTCGACACCCTTAAAAGGATAAAGGTCTGCAACTTCTTTGTGAACTTGTCCTTTGTCATCAACATATTTAAAGCATTAATGAAGAGTTGATGGAACAATATTATGTTCATGGAGGAAAGGTCTTTCCAGAAGAGCGTTGTAAGAACAACCATGATTGTCGATGATATAAAAGGTCACCTTTTTGCGAAGATTGCCTATTTGGAGTTTTAGGCGAATCTTCTCCAAAGGTTCACTCCTTCCTTGGTTGAATCCCAAGATAGTGGTGATTGTACTTGAAAGACTATGCACTGGTATCTTTAATGCGTCTAGCATTGTCTTTGGTATGATACTGAGTGTAGACCCTGGATCTATCAGGATACGATCGACTTTCATCGAATCGACATACCCTGTGTAGTAAAGAGGACGATCATGTCTATTATCCTCCAGCAGCATATCATCCTGAGTGAAAGTGATGTTTGGAATCAACTCCAGGACACTATGATAATTATGACAAGAGACAGGTTCGGCTTCCGGCTTTTTGAGAAGAGTTAGGCAAGTTTCAGCCTGCATCAGGGCTTCACTTAGAGTTTCTCGAGTCTCTTTAGAAAGGCGTAAGAACTCAAAGATTGATAGCCTAGCCGGTGTATTGGCTAGTTGTGCCAATATATCAAAGTTGTATGGCTTTTCAAGTCCTGTAGTAGATGATTTCTTCAAGGGTTTGTCAAAGCGAACTTGTTGCTTGCCTTTGTCAGCAACCATCGGCTTGGGAGGAATAGGCACTACAACTGGTGAAGATGTGGAAGTAGTTTCTTCAGAGGAAGTCGGTTGTGCTGGAATAGGTTCAGAAGAAGAGGTAGGGTTTTCTTGAGTTTCAGAATGATCTTTCAAATAGGCTTTCCCTGATCTGGTACCTAGCAGAATTTTTTCGTCAACTATGGGGTCAAAAGACACCATATTACAAGTCTTTGTCTTACCGTTAGAACGACCTTTCTTCTTGGAAGAAGAGGGCATTTCGAATTCCGGAGCAAGATCGGGATGGATCCACATAATTTTACCGTTGTCAAGAGACAGAGGGACAAGACCTTCATTTGGTGGAAGTAGGAGATTCTCAATCTCAAGAGTAGCTTTAGGAATAGGAATGACACCGTGTTGTACCATCTGCGGAGGAAAGTCACCGAATTGGACCGAAACTATGTTTGCAGTCATGGTCTTCTCATCTTGCTGCAGAGTGACGACACCAGCATTAACAAGCTCTTGAATTTTGCCTTTGAGCACGTAGCATGCTCGAGTAGGATGTCCAATGAACCTGTGGTAGACACAATATTTAGGATGATCTGTCTTACCGACTTCATCAGGTTTCTTTGGGTCTGGGAGCTGAATCTTGTTGCTTTTGAGTAAACATTCAAAGATGCTTGCAGTGTCATTCTCGTCGAAGAAATATTCTACTTTCGGACGAGGTTCCCTCGGTGGAGGTGCAGAAGGAGTAGGAGTGAATATAGGCGGAGCCACATTGACAGCTAAAGATTCTTTATTCTTGTTCAAATTGATGTTCAAAGTCTCTTTTTCTTTGCGGTTGTTCTGGCGGTTGCCACCACCTGATGTCTGGTGTTCATCTCGATCGGGGTTAGACAGCTGTACCCCCAATTGTTTGAATTTCTCGGCACTTACTTCCGCAGCTTTGGCGTTGACAATGAATGAAGGCCAATCTTGGAACTGGGTAGATCCCGTCCACGTACTGATGATAGGCAAAAGATTTGCCTTATAAGTATCAATAGTAACAGCAGCTGAAGTTCCGGGAGGCATCTTCAAGGCTTCATGACGGAACCGTTCGATGAAACTCTCAGCAGTTTTATTGTGTTTCTGTTTGATTTTGTTGAGAGCCGACATAGTCATGTTGTTGAATCCTTCATAAAACCGTTCCAGGAAGATTTGCTTGAGACCTGAAAAGGAAGTGATACAACCATCGGGCAAACTTCTGTACCAGTCATATGCTACGTCGGCTAAACAACCGACGAACACTCTGGTAAGAAGAGCGTCATTTGGCTGGAGTTGAACGGTCATTACCTCAAAATGATTGATGAATTGACTAGGAGAAGTACTGCCATCGAACAAAGAGATTGTTGGGATCTTGTACTTCGGTGGGAACGGGACTTTCTTCCATTCAACTGGATAGGGCTGCTTGATCTCCAATCTTTGCAAGTTGTCTTTCTCTTTGAAAGCTTCGAACTGGGTTCGCAAGAGTTTGACAGCTTCATTGGCGTCTTCAGATGACAAAGAAGGAGCAGGTTGAGTTAGAGCGGTAGGAGGAGGAACATCATTATAAGCACTACCCCCAGCCCCTGATTGACTAGGTGTAGTTTGAACTTGTACTTGTACATGAGGCATTTGAGGAGAAATTACCCCCAGTCCAGTATTGGCAGGTACCAAAGATGCTATAATCTCCGGACTCGCAGTAGGTGCAGTCGGTGGTGTAGCATGTTGTGCCACAATGATAGAATGCATACTAGCAACCATTTCAGCCATGGTTTTTAGCTTGTCTTCAAGTGCAGCGATTCGTTGTTCTTGATTTGTAAAAGTTGAAGCATCTGGATCTTCATTGACAACATAAGCTGTCACTTCTCTTGGTATAGTGGAAGACACTGTCTGTTCAGAGCTTTCGCTGTATGCATCATAGTCGGAGAAAGAGTCGTTTTCTGACTGAGAAGTAGGAAGATAACTTGAAAGATTTTGAGGAAGATTCCTTTGACCGATTGTATCTCGGCTTCTTGAACGGGTATGTCGAAACACTCCTTCAGAAGGTTCTTGGAGTAATTCTAAATACCGTTGACTTGGTTTACGAGGTTTGCCATGCTTAGAGCACCTTCTACCCCCAGTGTCTCGGGAAGTCATGTTGATAGAAGCATACAAGACTTCATCTTCTTCCGACATAGCTTCAGATTTAATAAAAGTCAGACGATCGAAGATAGATCGTTTTGTTGTTTGACAACAACATTGGATGATGACTTTGTGGTTGTAATGATGATCAGATGGTTGAACTGAAGGTGCTGAAACATTGTCTCGTTTTTGTCTGAGATGTTCTCGGAGATCGGTAACAACAGCAGGACGAGGAAAATTCTGAGGGATCTGTTCTTTGATAATATTCGGAACATGATTCCGATTCTTCAAATATTTAGTCCCCTGAGTATACAGGGAAGTACTTACTTCATTGGCACAAGTGTTAGGATTTTTAGCCCTGGAGATTTATTTTTGATGATGTTTGGTCTTCGGCATTGGCTGTTTGCGTTTTACCGAAGTGGGTCTATTGAGATAAGTTCTGAGATCAGCAAATTCACCCCCAAGGGTTTCTGTTTGAGACACCAGCAGTTTTCCCTGTCTGGAACGGGAAATCTTGAGAGTCGGGAGGTCCTGGAATTCTGCTACTGGGGTAGGCAGAATACCTCTTTGGTCAGTACAAGTTCTCTTATTATAAAGGAAAGAAGAATCCTTGTTTGAAAGAGTTCTAGTACTGATTGGTGCCGAGGCACGTTCAGATTGATCTTCTTCGGTAAAGACTGAAGAAGATTGAGAAAAGACCAAAGGGCCTTTTTCTTTGTTTTGTGAAGAAGGGTTAGCTCAAAAGCATTTCCCTCTGTTGTCATCCAAGTCATGGGACAAGGAAGTTTGAGAAAAGACCAACGGGCCTTTTCCTTTGTTTTGAAGAGGAGGAGGAATAGCCAAAGGACTACCCCCAGTAGGTTGCACAGGAGCAACATTGTGTTTGGGAAGAGGAGCAGAGCCTTTTCCCTTGTTATGAGAAGAAGAGAGTTTAGCCAAAAGGCTGTCACTCTTGGATTGCGCAGGATCAGTTTGCACATGAATGGATGGCGCACTGGTTTTGGCCACAGAGACTGTGGTTTGCACATCAGGAGTTCTTGCTATAGAGTACTTAGAGTGGACTCTGGCTGCTGGAGTATTGGTTTGTGCAGACATATTGGCAGCCAATTGCGCCAGGGGCATAGGAGTTTTGTACTTGGCCAAGGCAGCATATGACGTCTTCTGTGTATTGGCAATAGTAGATTGCGCAGCAGTAGCAGAGACAGATTGTGCAGCAGTAGCATAGACAGATTGTGCAGAAGTCTTGCTGACAGAAACTTTGGACTGTGCAGCAATCCTGCTGGTAGACTGCGCAGCAGGCTTTGGGATCCACACTGGGCGCACTTTGCTTGTGGCAGCAGTGGTTGCAGTGCGAGGAGTGTTCTTGGAGTTGATCATAGACTCGTAAGCTGTCTGGTTGATCTTCACAACCAGTGTCTTCTGTGTCTTTCCGATAGATGCTACGTCACATTGAGTTATCACTTCTTCATCGGAGGAGAAAGTCGTCCCCAGCAGAGTCGCCATTTTGTTTGCAAAAACAAAAGTTGAAGAACTTTATTGATACAAACTTTGTAAAAGATTACAATTTGAATTCTGGGAATGGTACAACTTTAGGAATCCAATCTAGATGATGATTGTTTTATCCCTTGGACGATGTGAACTTTGAAGACGAAGCCTCTGAAGTTGAAAACAACTCTGGAATTGAAGGCAAAAAGCCTCGGAAGTTGAAGGCAAAAACCTCGGAAGAATGCAGCAGCACTTGGGCAAGAACTCCTGAACTCTCTGAACTTTGAAATCTGATAATCTAATCTCTGATCTCTGATTATTGATCCTTTGAATGGAGACTTGAAACTCTATTTATAGAGTTCTGAGAAATAACTAACTTTTAGTTATTCTGGACTACGCATGATGGATTGTGCAGCAGTTGGATTGCGCAACAATGGACTGCACAGGCAGTTGCTGGATCATGGGCCAACTGTCTTGGACACATGGCATCATTTGATTGAAATGCGCATGATCGTGCATAGATGATTACTACGAAATGAGCAATTGATGGCATGAATGCTACGTATATTTTGTCATCTGTGTTGATAGAACGCGCACACTGAATTGCGCAGGCATTGGATTGCGCCAACTTAAATTGCGCAGGAAATGGATTGCGCCAACATAGATTGCGCCAACCTGGATTGCGCTGCCAGCTGTCCTCGAGCACCATGCTGCACGATTAAACGAACGGTCGCCTCGTTCTCCGTGCTGTCAGCTGTCAGAAGATTTGATTTGTGTCAGGTAATGATGGTGATTTGCCACGTCAGCCTGCGCGCTTGGATGTGTGCACAATCTATCGTACGCAATCTGAAGGATGCGTAATCTGATGTCTGCACAGTTCATCTGAAAGTTGTATTTCTTGATTTTCTGACTTTATTGATGTGCGCAACTTGATTTTTCAGGACCTATAATAGGGAGACAGCAATATTGCCCATGTGGCGAGGCGAGAGCTGAGTGCCCCTGGTTTCGTCATGAGGACCCTGAGAGGGTTGACTCGCGATATCACGTATATGGTTTGCCCCGTGATATAGTGTCGCGTCTTCTGAATGGCGAATACCAGGGCGATGCATTCCTTCTCTACGGTAGTGTATCGGTACTCTGGCCCGATCATCATTCGGCTGAGGTAATATATACCTTGCTCATGGCCTGCATTGTTGTTTTGTGCCAGTAAAGCACCGAGAAAATGTTCCATTGCTCGTACGTAGAGTAGGAATGGTTTTCCAGCAACTGGGCCACCAGGACTGGAGGTTCGACAAATATTCTTTGATACTGTCGAAGGCACGTTGGCATTCTTCATCCCATACGAACGAGACGCCCTTCTTCATGAGATGGATGAATGGCCGACATCGTCCAGAGAGGTTAGAAATGAACCTCCTGATGCAAGCTAGCCTCCCTTGAAGGCCTCGGAGTTCTCGAAGATTTCTCGGGGGACTCATCTCCATTATTGTCTTCGTCTTCTCTGGATCTATATGAATTCCCTGGGCAGTAATAATAAAACCCAGGAATTATCCGCTGGATACGTCCAAGAAGGATTTTGTGGGATTCATCTTCAGTTTGTGCGCTCGTATCAGGTCGAATACCATCCTCAGATCCCGGAGATGGTCTCCGTTACAATGACTCTTGACAGCAATGTCATCAACATAGCACTCCACAGTCTTGCGCAAGTGGTCTCTGAAGATGATACTCATGGCTCTTTGATATGTGGCGCCAGCATTCTTTAAACCAAAAGGCATGACTGTGTAGCAGTATGTGCCAATCGGTGTTCGAAATGATGTATACTTTTCGTCGTCGGGAGACATCTTAATTTGGTTGTATCCCGAGAAGCCATCCATGAATGACATGCGCTCGAAGCTGCAGGTGTTGTCAATCATGATATTAGTGATAGGAAGGGGAAACTCATCTTTGGGACACGCCTTTTTCAGATTGCGGAAGTCGATACAGATTCGAATCTTTCCATTTTTCTTGAGGACCGATACTATGTTGGCGACCCAGTCCGGATGTTCCTCACGAATGAAGCCGCTGGCTATCAGTTTGTTGACTTTGGCTTCGATCACATCCATGATGCCCGGGCGAAAGCGTCGCTGCTGTTGTTTGACCGACTTTACATCTGGCCGAATGTTGAGCTTGTGAAGGGCAACCTCGGAGTTTAGTCCTAGCATGTCTTCATAGCTCCAGGCGAACACATCAATATATTCTTTAACAAGATTCTCGCTCTTCGTCTGTCAGGCTTTTACTGACGAAGATTGGTTTTGGAGAAGATTCGCTGCCGAGGTCGACCTGTATAACCTCATCTTCAGTAGGAGGTTCTCTTTGTTCGAACCGCTTTTTCCATTGTGCATCCAGCTGTTGGACCCACAGCTCTAACTCGAGGATTTCAGGAATGTCTTCATCTTCTTCGTAAGCGTCGACGAATGCCATATTGACAGACAGGACTTGTCTGAATACGTCTCCAATGCTAGTATCCGAATCAGAAGTTGGTGACCCGGTTGAGTGTGAATGCCAGTCACATTCCTTATCTGAACTTTCAGGGGTCGTTGCGGGCGTAACATACCCTAATCCACATCGGGTCTTACTGTAGTAGTCCTGTGGTTTGCCAGTCGGGACTGGCGACTTTAAAGGTAATCGTCGACCAGTGCCATAGTTCAAGCCTGGCATAGTCTCCAGATCATACCCCTATTTTTGTATGAGATATTTGGATTGGGGGTTATATAGATAAAGAGGCAGTCTTCCGACATGAGATTCGAGATCGACTTCTTCTATGGTGAAGGGCTGTGGATCACTCTTCCGGCCGAAGATGATTGGATGGTCCCCTCCTTCGATTATGCGGTAAGCGTCTTCCACTGGAGTCAGCTGGTTTGCGGTGTAAACATTTGTCACCTATGTGTGTAGGTGAGTACCTATACCGTGTTCTATAGCATACATTGTACAAAGCTTATTAAGCTCGAGGTAGTTCAAAGATAGCCCTTTATTGATGAAGTAAGGTATCTTTTCTAACGGGATTACATCATCTGCGGACGAAATATCAGTGTGGGCAGCCACATACTTGGCCAGTTCTGGTTTTTCTTCGGCCACCCCCTGTATAAATGAAGACTGAGAAGGTGACTTAGGCAGTTTGATCATCAAGGGTTCTGTTGGTGGAGCCGAACGTGGAGTCGTTGGCAAACTAGCGACCCCCAGTTTGGTACTCGATGGTGGACGAGGAGTTGTTGGCTCGCTAGAAGCCCCAAACTTTGCATCGGGCTGACGATTCTTCTTGGGAAGACGTATCATCATTTGCTTGTCAGAGGGGTTGAGCTTCTCCGTTTGTGGCTGACCGACTGTCGGCAGTCTGATTGTCAGCGGCTCCGTTGTGGGTCTTGGCGCTTGGCCAGACCTTGGCAGTCGGATTATCATTTGCCCCTCTTGTGCCGAGAAGCTGATTGCGTCCTTACGCAGAGCGGCCGTAAGGGGTACGACTTGCCAGGTTTGCGAGCTTGGAGGTGGATCGTCAGAGGTTCTTCTGATCCTGAGGCCGTCTCAGTTCGAGCTTGTACATCTCCTTCACCAAGGTGTCACGACCCGCACCCTAGAGTAAGGGCACGAGAACGTAACAACGCCCAGCCTACGCCGCAGTGTCGGCGGTAGAACGCTGTCCTAGGTCTCATGTATCTAGAAGTATAAGGATAAACAGTTTATACTCCCCGAATGGAGGTGACATAGCAGATATAGACTCAATCACATCTAAGGTAGAGCATGATAAGGATAGATAAAACATGAAATCTAAAATAAATACAGGAGATAGAAGTCTAAGTGTCTAAGATACATAAACCCAGAAATACATCTCAAAACTCAAATACAATAATCCATAAATACAACTCAAGATGACTGAAAATAAACTATAAGCAAGAACCCTAGCTATCTATGCAACCTCTACTGTCTCCTCTAGGTTAGCAGGCAACCTCCAGGCTATTTGTAAAATTTATCAACGGGTCCAGTCAGGACTGGAGCGAGCACAGTACATCTCAACAGATCATAGCAGGTTAGAAAATATAATCATACAGTAAAGTAAGATACAAGATCTGAAGGAAATACAGTATATAAACAGAGAAAGAGAACTGTAATAGAAATATCTACTATACATAGAGAACTAACAGTGACTAGTGAGTCAGAGTAAAATATAAACATGTGAATGGCATAGGAGATTCATGACTACAGCTAAGAGAGTGATTCATGACTACAGCTACTTGGATAATATTCACATGTCTATTTCTACTCCTCCATCCCCAATCAATACACAAGGATCTGTTCAAGTTATGTTAAGATTCGTGAAACTTCATATGGCTCATAAAATGAGTGATACGTGAAGGTGATTCATGATGGCTCTGTGAACATGAGAGTACATGTGTCACAAGCGATTCGTGAATCAGAGAAAGCATAGAGATACGTGATGATTCGTGAAACGCACAAAATATGCAGTATCCGATGCTCCCGAGGGGGATAACATCTCATGAAAAGATCCATATAGTACCAATCCGTGTGACCAACGTGACAGTATCAAGTAAAGTAATTTAAAGCAGGAAAATAATTTTAAACAGGATATAAAATGATCAGAGAATGTACTTGCCTGATATCTGAATGTCCAAGGTAAAGATACTGTCCGAGGAGAGGTGTCTGGCTCCTAATTAGAACAACACAAGTCACAACATGTCCAGAAGGGTAATATAAAGCACTACAATGCATTATACATGAATCTAGGTCAAACTAGGCCAAAGTTAACCCTTGGTCAACTCTGGTCAACTACACTAGTCAAACTAGGTCAAACTAGGTCATGTCCTAACCCAGCAAGTCTAACTAGGCCTAACCAAGACTATCCTAGCAAGCACACATCAATACAAGGCTATACAAGCCAACATACACCCAACTCAATATAGCATGTAATTATTCAATACTCAAATAGGCAAGAATTCATATTGGATATACACTAGGTAATCTATTACTTTAAGCTATATATGTCTACACATATATACACATGCATATATTAGTATTCAACATTAGGTCTATAATCATTGCATTTCAAATGGTTATATAAACTTATATATTACAACACAATATGCCAACATATATATATATATATATACATACATAGCTAAGTTAACTATATTCAAAATACTTATTTAAGAGGCTATGTGTGTGTATGTGAACATGGCAAAGGGGCAAGTGAGGGTTAAATGGGTATACATAGTGTATACATATCAAAGAGTGTCAAAGTGTAAGTGAACAAAGAGTCAAGTGTGATAGTGTCAACATAGTGTAAGGGGATACATGAGGTAATATAGGATTTGTGTTAACATAGAACATTATATCTCATTAACTTGTATATTGCATACATTACATACTATGGAACCTACATATTCATTACAAGCCATACTTATACATGCTTACATTAGATAGGATACTTACACCTCATACATCATTTATTTAAACATTTACTCATGCTTGCATTCTCTATTTAATTACATAATGTATATATATTAACATGGGTTAAAATCAAATAGAACATTATATTACACACAAGGGTGCACAAAATGCATATGCCGAATAGTAACTCCTACTAATAATCAATACTGTACCATCTCAACATGAATTAAAATCTAGGATTAAAGTATATTATAGATCTATGTGTTAGCTTTCCGAAACTTCAAATGGATCGCGTTTTCGTTTCCGAAAACTCCCGAAATCGCAAAAACACCGAGAACGCGTTTGTCTTTCATATAGCTGACACTGAAATAATTCTCCAGAAAGTTACAGAAAGAATTAGGCCTATTAATACATGTTTTTGGAAAGCTAACTTCAATACGCTTTTTTTTTAAAAAAACGGGAGATTAAACCAAGTTTTGAGCTAGAAGTTATGGCATTTCTAAGTTAGGGCTGAAATTAAAAACGTGGATAAAAATCATGACAGATTTAGATAGTTTGAGCCAAAAGAATACACAATATATATATCCTAATTATCCACAACAATAATGACAATAATAATATGAGGAACCACACTCATAAACTTGATTATATAATCATCATGAACCATTTATTACATATATAAATATAGATACACTCTCATTACAATATATATATATATATATATATATATATATATATATATATATATATATATAAAATATTTATATATATATATATATATATATATATATATATATATATATATATATATATATATATATATAATATTTATATATATATAAATAAAAAAAATAAAAAAATATATATATATATATAAATATATATATATATATAAATAAAAAAAAATATATATATATATATATAAATAATAATATATATATAAATAAAAAAAAAAATATATATATATATATATAAATATAAAATATTTATATATATATATATATATATATATATATATATATATATATATATATATATATATATATATATATATATATATATATATATATATATATATAAAAATATATATATATATATATATATATATATATATATATATATATATATATATATATATAAGAGATATATATGAAATGTAAAATATATATATATATATATATATATATATATATATATATATATATATATATATATATATATATATATATATATAAAATATATATATATATATATATATATATATATATATATATATATATATATACATATATATATATATATACATATATATACATATATATATATATATATACATATATATATATATATATATATATATGTTACATGAATATATATGTAAAAAAAATATATATATGTTACATGAACACATCTATAAGAGATACATGAATGAAATGTAAAGTACTCAAGAACACATCTCTACATATTCAAATCTGAGATTTAATATGAATTAATTTATTTAATCAATATTTTAAATATAAAGTGTGTCCAAGTTTGGGGGTTTTCCCCATGAACACAAGACACAACAATAATACAATAGAAATCCCTAAAGGACACATAATGGACACAAGAGGACACAAAATAGGGACCCAACAATGGGGGTCATTTCTATGGTTAAAACTTTTCTAAATGCAAAATAGAGAAATAAAAGAGAAGAAAATATTACCTAAATGAGAGAAAATCCAAGGAGAAAGGCTTCTTCCTTGGGAGAGCTTGAGAGCACTTGGGGGAAGAAGACTTCTCAAAGAAAGGAAATGAGATGGGAGTCCTATTAGGACCGGCCACAATGGTTATCCCTCTCTCATTGAATATTACAAGTTTGCCCCTCCCTTAGTTACAAGTGTTTAAAACAAATTTTGGTTAGGGTTTGGGGGTAAAAGGTTCAAAATAAAAACTCTAAATGGTTAACCTAATAATTAGGATTATGACTAATCTTTCTAACATGACTAATTAAAATGTGGGCCATGGCTAACTAATGTATGGGTCCAACTTGTTAGCACCCTAAATTTTGGGTTGATTTTTTTCATTTTATTTTATTTCCTGATTGATTGGTTTTGATAAATAATTTATTCTGTTATTTTTCCTTAAGTGTACCTTTCTGTGCCATTGATATTTGGAGTATCATGGATGTTCAACTCTGGAAATCTTTTTTACGAGTTTTGGAGTGGACACGATTACCTTCATGACGGTATATGGTATCCCACCCAAACTTGTTCCCTTGTGCTCTTTTTGCTTTGCTGAACTTCGGGTCGAATTAGACCGTTTGATTATTAATTGATTTTCCCACTCTTTTCCTTGATCATTTTTAGCACGTTACCGTGACTTTTAATTTGGGAGCGCAAGACCAGTCAGTTTCTTGAAACTAACTCCTCATCGATGATCTACTCGAGACGCTCGTCACCCATGACCTTCGTGTCCCACTCAGACACATTATTTTGTGCTCCATTTGATTCGCACAACTTTCTCGACACGTGACCTGATTTTATTTCACTCCACGGCGTCACATTCATCTTCCAACTTGATTTGTGGGTCCCTTGTCGACCAAAACCTGTCCGCCCCAATTATGAACATGGCCCACATTGAGTCTACTACCCGTCCGCCACTTGTGTCCCATTTATTGGAATCCCCATGTGCTACTTATTTGCCCATGATCATCGATTCCTAATTTTAATTTGATTTTTGCACAATGTCTGCTTTTGACCCAATCCGGCTCCACCGAGTCCAGCCCAGCTCCATGTTGCTCTCCATCATAACACCCTCATAATTCTTGCCCAAAAAATATCAGGTACTCTCCTACATATTTTTCTATATTTATTGGGAATTTCTAATTATTTAATTCCCATAGAATTGGCCATTTTTCCCTTAATCTAATCATAGCCTTTTGATTCACCTAAACAAATCCTAACCATTTATCCCCCTCACATTAATAGCAGCCAACAACCATGCAAGGTGCCGGCCCAAACTCTAAGGAGAGAACTTTTTCTCTCTCTCTCATTTAATACAACCTTTTTCTCTCATCCTCTCTTCTCTCTCTTCCCATACAACGAACCACAACAACAACTCAACAAAAACAACAGCAGTCCACTCCTTCACACCTCGACCTCCATTCTGCTCCTCTCTGGCTCGACCACCCCCTGGCCGGCCAGCTCCGCCGCACCGCCGGCCGTCGACCACCAGCTCCGCCACCATCGACTCCTCTTCATTCCTCCTCCATCTCACAAAACCAACGCCACCACCATCAACTCCACCCCATCTTGCCATGGCCGTGCGCCGCCATCCACCGCCTTTGCTTTGCCGTGGCTACCACCCTTGCCTCACCGTGGCCAGGCCGGCCTTCCCGCGCGAGCCCAGCACACAGCAGCAGTCGTTGCACCGCAGCAGGCGCACACAGGCGCGCGCGCACGGGCCGCCGTCTTGCGCCGCCGTGTGGGCTGCCATGGCTCACCGTGGGTGCGCCCCACCCTGGGAACTTCTTCCCTGATGGCCACCGTCCTCCGGGATGCGCCGTCGAGGCGATTCGTGCGTTTTGCACGACGTTCCGTCGTGGCGAGCTCGAAAACGACGCTGAAATCGTGCCCCGTCGCAGCGACTTCGCACATATTTTTCTGGAGATCCGACCGTTGGATCGGTGATTTCTTCACTCCGTCACAATCTCGGTATATCCACCTTCATCTCTGTCAATTTTCGTCCGTTAATTTTATCGTTTGATACATGAAAACCGGCCACCAAGTTGACCGTTTAAATTGTATTAAATTTGGACAGTTTCGCGGGGCCAACTTTGTCAGCTTGTATCTCCTCCACCGCAGCTCCGTTTGGCGTGCTACCAGTTCCGGTGCGAAGCTGGAGTAACCCTCTTACTACCCCTCCAGTTTCGTTTCATTGTGAGCTTGTTTGATTGGTTGAATTCGACGCCAAAGTTGGCCGTCCGAATTCGTAATTTTCAACTTGTAAAATTCTATTTTTGAACACGGGACTCCAGATTTCATTTCTGACACCACCATTAGACTTGTGGCATCATTCTGGCATGTTTTCATATTAAATTTGTTAGGTTTGGAGAACGTGGGCCCTGGCATGTTTTTCGGTGCAAAGTGGGTGCCACATTCTGTGTCAACGGGACTTTTTAACGTCAGCTCATCAGAATCCAATTCCGGATATATCGTTGAGTTCGTATCGTCATTCTGGACTCGTTGACATATAATTTGCTAGGTTTTGGTGGACATTGGATTCGGCACGTATTTCGGTGCAAGTCGGATACCAATATCCGGGTCAACGGGTCATTTTGAGATCGGCTCGTCGAAATCCAATTTCGGAGATACCGTTGAGTTCGTATCATCATTCTGGACTCGTTGACAGGTAGTTTGCTGAGTTTTGAGAACTTTGGCTCCGGTACGTATTTCCGTGCAAACCGGAATTCCAAGTTCTGGTCAACGGGCCAAATTGAGATCGGGTCAACGAAATCCAATTCTGGAGATACCGTTGGGTTCGTATCGACATTCTGGTTTCGTGGATATATAATTTGTTATATTTTATTGACTTGATTTCTTGCACATTTTTTGGTGCAAAACGGCTCCGATACGGACACCGTTCTTGACCCAAAATTACCTTTTTGCCCTTGTGTCCAAATTGGACTGTTGGGTAGGCTATCCTAGCTAATTTGACCATTCTGGACACGTTGGCGATGTTTATTTCATCGTCCGACAATATTTGTTGATAATTTCTTTGAGTTTAACTTTTTTATAATTAAATAATAATTAATTCATATAATGTTCTTATTTTGGGATTAGTACAACGAAACTGAGATCAGCTAATTCCAGTGATCTCACATCGCTGAAATTGATAAGTTGGACACATGGATCACTATAATAAGATTATCAACCATACCGATAATCTCCTTATCTCGATTTGCGTGTCGTAAGTTTCGACGTACAAATAACGAAGTACACTTTATATTAGACTAGAATGATCCTGTTTGACCAGAGTTGACCAGTTGACCCAAAGTCAACTGTAAGTCAACACTTGACCTAGTTTGACAAGATTATTGACCGGAGTCGACCTAGAGTTGTTTTGACTTAGAAGAACCTAGAATAATGTAGATTGATTATAGAGATTCATTTATTACAACTTGAACACCTTGTAACCTGTGTTGCTTTAAATAGGACTCTGTGGCTTCAGTGGGACCCCCCTATACTTATCAGCTATTCAGGTTATCGAGGCGAGTACATTCTCTGATCATTTCATATCTTGCTTAGAATTATTTCCTGCAATAGATTACTTTACTTGTACTGTCACGACGGTCACACGGATTGGTACTATATGGATCCCTTCTTGAGATATTATCCTTAGGGAGCATCGGGTACTACGTGTTCTGTACGTTTCACTTACATGGCGTATCACTATGCTTCTTGGTTCACTTGATTACTTGTGACATGTACCCTCATGATCACAGAGTCTCTTGAATCTTACACAGTTGGGTAACCCCCAACTCCCCATTTATGGGACATCTATGTATCACCCTTCGGGGGCCGTGCATGGAATCATATAACACAACCTGGCTGGATCCTTGTGTATTGATTGGGGGTACGGAGGACTAGAAGTGGACATGTGAATAATACACCAGTAGTATCTTCATTGAATCATTCCGTAGTGTCTTCATTGAATCATCCCAGGCCATTTACATGTTCATGTTGTACTCTGACTCACTAGCCACTGTTAGTTCTCTATGTATAGTAGATATTTCTATTACAGCTCTCCCTCTGTTTACATACAGCATTTCTTTCAGTACCTGTATCTTACTTTACTGCATGATTATATTTTTTAACCTGCTATGAACTATTGAGATGTAATGTGCTCGCTCCAGTCCTGACTGGACCTGTTGATAAATTTTACAGATAGCTTGGGGATTGCCTGCTAGCCTAGAGGAGACACAGTAGAGGTTGTTTAGATAGTTATTTCATTTTGTCTGGAGCTGTATTTACTTCGTGGATTACTGTATTTGAGTTTTGAGATATATTTCTGGGTTTATGTATCTTAGACACTTAGACTTCTATCTCCTGTATTTATTTTGGATTTCATGTTTTATCTATCCTTATCATGCTCTACCTTAGATGTAATTGAGATTATATCTGCTATGTCACCCCCATTCGGGAAGTATAAACTGTTTAGTCTTATACTGTTAGATGCATTGAGACCTAGGACAGCGTTCTACCGCCGACACTGCGGCGTAGGCTGGGTGTTGTTACGTTCTCGTGCCCTAACTCTAGGGCGCGGGTCGTGACACGTTTTTAGTGGTGGCCTATGCAGGTCGAGTTTATGTAGTGGTATTCGAACTAGAGTACCACTACAGCCTGCAGTAGGAATATTATATATTTTGAAGGTACTCAATCACAGTTAGGAACCCTTGAGAGATTCCTGGGACGACCCTTGAGAATCTTATTTAACTTCGATTTGAAAACTCTCTTTTTCCATGATTTGTTTTATCTTTACTTTCTGTTGTTAAATTTGATTTTTATAGATTAATGTTGAATTTGAGTTTATATTTATTAATTTTGATGGAAGATTGTCGAATTTTGAATTTTGATGATAGATGTTGCATTCGAGTTTGTATTTTGATGGATTTTGTTCATTTTGAATTTTGATGTTCGTTAATAAATTTGATTTGATTTTTGAGTATTCATTATTGATTTAATTTAATTTTTGGCAAGATGAAATTATATGGGCTAGGTCATCTATGTTATGGAATCTAGTTTTCTATAGTCACATTAGCCAGCATGGTGAGGACATACAGTCTAACTCTGGATATATTTCTCGGGTGTGGGAATTTAAGGTTTTCGCAGCCAAGCATGCGGCACCGCGAAAATGTTAAATATCATGATTCTAGGTGTATGTGCATAAGTCAAGGGCTCTGTGATTATCGTAGCCTTGCTCACTAGTATGACGAGGATTTAGAGTACCATAATTTTGGATAGACGCATATGATTATCAGATTGTACCTTAAATATTTTCGAGCATGTTTTCTCTACTTTTGTTGCAGTCCTTCAAAAAAAAGAATTATTAATTGGTTATTTTGTTTAGTTTCTAATTATTTAGCTTAGGAGTAGGTTTAGTTGGTTTTATAAACCTTGTGTAATTTCTTGCTATGAGTTTTTCATAATACAATGAATCGATGATTTTGCTAGACTTTATCTTGAATTTGATATTTTAACTCTGGATTTCAAAACAGTTCCTTTTTTAAACAAATAAGCAGAACCGATTTTATCGTTATTTCTTTCTTGCTATTATTCTTGTATTAAATAATAATAATAATAAAACTGTCTTGATTTCGTCAATCACCTGCTTGCAATCTTGGTAGGAATCTAAATGTTAGTCTTAACGTAGAATTAAACTTTATATTGGGACATGAGAATATGTATATGAATATATATAGTGGACACTTTGCCTAACACGTATGCATGCTACACTTGATTTTTTCCACATATCTAGATACATATTGATATGTTGTTGATGTCCAAATTTTCATAACCAATATTTCTGGTTCTCTGCTTTTCCATGTTTAAATTCGTAATTTAAATATAAAATTCATGTTATTAGTTTTGTCTACATAACTGCACATGTATGTTATACGTAGGGTTTCAATTCAAAAGAATTTTGGTTGAAAATTTGTGTTTAAATTTGTCAAATTTAAGACTGTATACATATTAACCCTTAATACTGAATTCCAAATGTTTAGTTTAAATTGTTGTTTTATTTTCTTTAATATAATATTTAAAGCTGTGTACATTGTTGTATGTAGGGATATAATGTTAGGTTTCATATTCTTACATGCTAGTTTGTGATAAACATTGAGTTGGTTTTAATGTTCAAATTCCTCCAAAATCTTGAAAACTAGTTACATGTTAACATTTTCACATTTGATTTCCAATGTTTAGTTCAATTTTAGATTTAACATGTAATATTAAACTGTATGCGTAGGTAAATGTATGGATAGTATGTTAGGGTTTCTTCTCTACCATGTTAGGATATTGGGAGCGTTGAGATTTGTTGTGATGTTTCAAACCCTAAAATCTGATACCGCATTATGTTCATATTTTCCATGGTTTGAATGTTAGCTTATTTTCAGATATTTTTTATATGTAAACGCTGAACTAAAACTGGATTTAACCTTTCAATACTAAGCTATAACCCTGTACAGGGACACACACACACTCTAACTTAGTATACCGTGTCATGTAACCTAATCTTTCCTCTCTATGTTATGATCATGTATCTATATAGATATATATAGCGTTTATACATCCATGTTATAATGTACATAGATACATAACTAAGTCTCTACCTTTTTATATATATATGGTTAGCTATGCATGTTATGATTAAATAAGTTGCGTATTGTAGATTGTTTAACCAATATGCCATGATTAGTGTAACTTGATAGCCGTTGAATTGAAACACAATCCTCATATACACTTTCATGTATACTCACGTACACACACGCCTACTATCTAACCATATGAACATGTCCCCATACACATGATGCTAGTTTTCCCTCTTTAACGCTCTCTCTGTATATATATTGTGATTGGATTTCAATGCAAGTGACTTTCAATTCTTCAACTTGTGATTTTGATTTTCTTGGGATAGTACTTTTTCCAGATGATTGGTAGTTACCTTCTTTTATATTTTTTTTATGAGTACCAGTTTTCATATGGGGTGGTAGACAACCTTATAGTTTTGATGGTTGTTGTTTCTGTATTTTTCTATTTTAGCACCCTGGATTGCTTGCATGTTTGATACCCTATGACCGTTGGTTAGCATGACTAGTAAACCTAGATGAGACTACACTGTTACCGTATGCCATGACCCTGTATGCCGTTCTTTTATTTGATGGTATGATTTGTTTAAGTTCTGGGACTTTGATTGTGGGGGTTTGACCTAGAGGGAGTATGGACAATTTAATTTCGAGGACAAAATTTTTATAAGGTGGGTAGGATGTTAGCACCCTGAATTTCGGGTTCATTTTTTTCATTTTATTTTATTTCCTGATTGATTGGTTTTGATAAATAATTTATTCTGTTATTTTTTCTTAAGTGTACCTTTCCGTGCCATTGATATTTGGAGTATCAGGGATGTTCAACTCTGGAAATCATCTTCACGAGTTTTGGAGTAGACACGATTACCTTCATGACGGTATATGGTGTCCCACCCAAACTTGTTCCCTTGTGCTCTTTTTGCTTCGCTGAACTTCGGGTCGAATTAGACCGTTTGATTATTAATTGATTTTCCTACTCTTTTCCTTGATCATTTTTAGCACGTTACCGTGACTTTTAATTTGGAAGCGCAAGACCAGCCAGTTTCTTGAAACCAACTCCTCATTGATGATCTACTCGAGACGCTCGTCACCCATGACCTTCGTGTCCCACTCAGACACGTCATTTTGTGCTCCATTTGATTCGGACAACTTTTCCGACACGTGACCCGATTTTATTTCACTCCACGGCGTCACATTCATCTTCCAACTTGATTTGTGGGCCCCCTGTCGACCAAAACCTGTCCGCCCCAATTATGGACATGGCCCACATTGAGCCTACTACCCGTCCGCCACTTGTGTCCCATTTATTGGAATCCCCATGTGCTACTTATTTGCCCATGATCATCGATTCCTAATTTCAATTTGATTTTTGCACAATGTTCGCTTTTGACCCAATCTGGCTCCACCGAGTCCAGCCCAGCTCCATGTTGCTCTCCATCATAACACCCTCATAATTCTTGCCCAAAAAATATCAGGTACTCTCCTACATATTTTTCTATATTTATTAGGAATTTATAATTATTTAATTCCCATAGAATTGGCCATTTTTCCCCTAATCTAATCCTAGCCTTTTGATTCACCTAAACAAATCCTAACCATTTATCCCCCCTCACATTCATAGCAGCCAACACCCATGCAAGGTGCCGGCCCTAACTCTAAGGAGAGAACTTTTTTTCTCTCTCTCTCATTTAATACAACCTTTTTCTCTCATCCTCTCTTCTCTCTCTTCCCATGCAACGAACCACAACAACAACTCAACAAAAACAACAGCAGCCCACTCCTTCACACCCCGACCTCCATTCTCCTCATCCCTGGCTCGACCACCCCCTGGCCGGCCAGCTCCGTCGCACCGCCGGCTGTCGACCACCAGCTCCGCCACCATCGACTCCTCCTCTTCATTCCTCCTCCACCTCACAAAACCAACGCCACCACCATCAACTCCACCCCATCTCGCCATGGCCGTGCGCCGCCATCCACCGCCTTTGCTTCGCCGTGGCCACCGCCCTTGCCTCGTCGTGGCCAGGTCGGCCTCCCCGTGCGAGCCCAGCACACAGCAGCAGTCGCTGTACCGCAGCAGGCGCGCACACGCGCGCGTGCGTACCGCGCGCCGTGCGCCGTCGCACCGCCACGTGGGCCGCCATGGCTCGCCGTGGGTACATCCCACCCTGGGCACTTCTCCCCTGACGGCCACCGTCCTCTGGGACGCGCCGTCGAGGCGATTCGTGCGTTTTGCACAACGTTCCGTCGTGACGAGCTCGGAAACGACGCTGAAATCGTGCCCCGTCGCAGCGACTTCGCGCACGTTTTCCCGAAGATCCGTCGCAATCTCGGTATATCCACTTTCATCCCTGTCAATTTTCGTCCGTTAATTTTATCGTTTGATGCATGAAAACCGGCCACCAAGTTGACCGTTTAAATTATATTAAATTTGGACAGTTTTGCGGGGCCAACTTTGTCAGCTTGTATCTCCTCCACCGCAGCTCCGTTTGGCGTACTACCTATTCCGGTGCGAAGCTGGTATAACCCTCTTACTATCCCTCCAGTTTCGTTTCATTGTGAGCTTGTTTGATTGGTTGAATTCGACGCCAAAGTTGGCCGTCCAAATTCGTAATTTCCAACTTGTAAAATTCTATTTTTGAACACGGGACTCCAGATTTCATTTCTGACACCACCATTAGACTTGTGGCGTCGTTCTGGCATGTTTTCATATAAAATTTGTTAGGTTTGGAGAACGTGGGCCCTGGCACATTTTTGGTGCAAAGTGGGTCCCACATTCTGCGTCAACGGGATTTTTTGACGCCGGCTCATCGGAATCCAATTTCGGATATACCGTTGAGTTCGTATTGTCATTCTGGACTCGTTGACATATAATTTGCTAGGTTTTGGTGGACATTGGATCCGGCACGCATTTCGGTGCAAGTCGGATACCAATATACGGGTCAACGGGTTATTTTGAGATCGGCTCATCGAAATCCAATTTCGGAGATACCGTTGAGTTCGTATCATCATTTTGGACTCGTTGACAGGTAGTTTTTTGAGTTTTGAGAACTTTGGCTCCGGCACGCATTTTCGTGCAAACCGGAATTCCAAGTTCTGGTCAACGGGCGAAATTGAGATCGGGTCAACGGAATCCAATTCTGGAGATACCGTTGGGTTCGTAACGACATTCTAGTTTCGTGGACATATAATTTTTTATATTTTATTGACTTGATTTCTTACACATTTTTCGGTGCAAAACGGCTCCGACACGGACACCGTTTTGACCCGAAATTATCTTTTTGCCCTTGTGTCCAAATTGGACCGTTGGGTAGGCTATCCTAGCTAATTTGACCATTCTGGACACGTTGGCGATGTTTATTTCATCGTCCGACAATGTTTGTTGATAATTTCTCTGAGTTTAACTTTTTTATAATTAAATAATAATTAATTCATATAATGTTCGTATTTCGGGATTAGTACAACGAAAATGAGATCAGCCAATTTCAGTGATCTCACATCGCTGAAATTGACAAGTTGGACACGTGGATCACTATAATAAGATTATCAACCTTACCGATAATCTCCTTATCTCGATTTGCGTGTCGTAAGTTTCGACGTACAAATAACGAAGTACACTTTATATTAGACTAGAATTGACCCTGTTTGACCAGAGTTGACCAGTTGACCCAAAGTCAACTGTAAGTCAACACTTGACCTAGTTTGACTAGATTATTGACCGGAGTCGACCTAGAGTTGTTTTGACTTAGAAGAACCTAGAATAATGTAGATTGATTATAGAGATTCATTTATTACAACTTGAACACCTTGTAACCTGTATTGCTTTAAGTAGGACTCTATGGCTTCAGTGGGATCCCCCTATACTTATCAGCTGTTCAGGTTATCGAGGCGAGTACATTCTCTGATCATTTCATATCTTGCTTAGAATTATTTCCTGTAGTAGATTACTTTACTTGTACTGTCACGACGGTCACACGAATTGGTACAATATGGATCCCTTCTTGAGATGTTATCCTTAGGGAGCATTGGGTACTACGTGTTCTGTGCGTTTCACTTACATGGCGTATCACTATGCTTCTTGGTTCACTTGATTACTTGTGACATGTACCCTCATGATCACAGAGTCTCTTGAATCTTACACAGTTGGGTAACCCCCAGACTCCCCATTTATGGGACATCCATGTATCACCCTTCGGGGGCCGTACATGGAATCATATAATATAACCTGGCTGGATCCTTGTGTATTGATTGGGGGTACGGGGGAGTAGAAGTGGACATGTGAATAATACACCAGTAGTATCTTCATTGAATCATTCCGTAGTGTCTTCATTGAATCATCCCAGGCCATTTACATGTTCATGTTGTACTCTGACTCACTAGCCACTGTTAGTTCTCTATGTATAGTAGATATTTCTATTACAGCTCTCTCTCTGTTTATATACAGCATTTCTTTCAGTACCTTTATCTTACTTTACTGCATGATTATATTTTCTAACCTGCTATGAACTGTTGAGATGTAATATGCTTGCTCCAGTCCTGACTGGACCTGTTGATAAATTTTACAGATAGCTTGGGGATTGCCTGCTAGCCTAGAGGAGACACAGTAGAGGTTGTTTAGATAGTTATTTCATTTTGTCTGGAGCTGTATTTACTTCGTGGATTACTGTATTTGAGTTTTGAGATGTATTTCTAGGTTTATGTATCTTAGACACTTAGACTTCTATCTCCTGTATTTATTTTGGATTTCATGTTTTATCTATCCTTATCATGCTCTACCTTAGATGTGATTGAGATTGTATCTGCTATGTCACCCCCATTCGGGGAGTATAAACTGTTTAGTCTTATACTGTTAGATGCATTGAGACCTAGGACAGCATTCTACCGCCGACACTGCGGCGTAGGCTGGGCGTTGTTACGTTCTCGTGCCCTAACTCTAGGGCGCGGGTCGTGACACAACTAGAGTCTAAGTTACCCCAGGTCCCCGTTACAAGTCGGATTGAGATAAAATTCGAACCCGACTCAAATAATCCCAAAACAATATCATAAATAATAAAATAATATCAAAATAATTCAAAGAGGTCAAATGCAAAATATCCTTAGGCCAGAAATGACAATAAAATATCATAATCACATGGTTAGGCTCTAGGTCAAACGGTCTCTAGGGTTTCACTAGCAAAACGTCAAAACCACAAGTCATTGATTTAAATAATTTTAAAATGATTTAAAATCACCAAAAATCATATCATGAATTAAATGTCATTATTAAAATAATTATAAACACGAAATTTCGAAATTACCTTCATTTGGAAAACTGGGTGCTACACAAGGTGCCTCTTCGACTTCTCGTACATTCAGGAGTCCGAGTAGTAGGATTCGACCCCTTTAAAGGGATCGATGTCGGCAAATTCTGTCCTCACGAAGCCGCGCTTGTCGACATACTTGAAGCACTGGTGTAGCGTGGAAGGCACGATCATATAATCGTGTATCCAAGGGCACCCCAGGAGGATATTGTATGAAGTGTCCGCATCTATGACCTAATAGGTTACTTCTGACTAAAGATCGCTAATTTGGCACTTCAAACGGATCTTCCCAATTGGGTAGCTCCTGCCCGAATTGAAACCGCTGATGGCGGTGCTTGTTGGTGTCAGGCGATGCATAGGAATGCAGAGATGATGTAACAGACCCTTCGGGATGATGCTTATGGAAGAACCAGGATCAATGTGCATCCGATCCACCTTTACGTCACCGATGTATCCAGTGTGTATAACGGACGATCGTACAGGTTGGTCTTAATAAGCATATCCTGCGGAGTGAAGACAATATTGGGCATCGCTCCTGTGCAAGCGCTGTCTTGGAGATTTGCAGACGGCCTCTCTCCCATGAGGTTGACCTGAGCCAGATAGGCGTCGGTATTCTGGAGTGCATCGTTCAAAGCCGAATGGACATCCTTTGAGAGTCTCAGGAGATCGTATATTGACAATTTAGCTGGTGTGTTGGCCAATTGCGCCAAGATGTCGAAGTTGTAGGGCCTCTCCAGCCCCTGAGGTACCTCTTTTCGGAGGGATTTATCAAAGCGAGTCTCCTTCGGCCTAGGCTTGTCGGTCGTCGGAGGTTGAGAAGGTCCTGGAGCGTCAGCAGTAGCCGACTGATGATCTTCAGTCAAATTATCTGACACAGGTTGGGATTGTGCCCCAGACCGGATAACGACAGTTGTGACTTCTTTGACATTTGCCGAGATTGTGCGGCAAGATCTGACTTTTTTACTCTTCTTCTTACGAATAGAAGGTGGTGTGGACTGAGTCACCTCAGGTACTAGGTCTGGGTGGACCCACATGACCTCCCTCCGTGATGTGGTGAGGGGCACTAGACCAGCAGCCAAATCTCGAGGAGGTGGAAGATTATCAATCTCCATTATCGCTAGAGGGACGGGTACCATGCCGTCTTGAGTCTCCGTTGGAGGAAAACTGCCGAATTGTATGGACACCATGTTTGCTGCCACGGTTACCTCTTCGAAGTCAATGGCCAAAGCCTTCGAATCAATGAGATGTTGGATGTATCGCTTCAGTTGGTAGCAGCCGTGTGTAGCATGGTGGAGTAGCGGTGGTAATGGCAGTACTTTAGGCTCTCCATTTCTACCGACCGAGGTTCCCGTCTTGGCGGAGGGAGCTGAATTCTATCTCCTTGTATGAGCATGTCCAAGATGGGCTTGACATGGCCGTCTTCGAAGGAGTAGGTCATTTGCGGCCATTGCTTTTCTGCCGGTTTCGACTCAGACGTCTGGGCTGTGTCGGCCACCATAGCCTGCTCTGCCCTTGTTGTCTCGATTGTTGTTGGAGGAGTTACCACCATTGTTTTTGTTGGTATTAGGGCATTTGCCCTTGTCCTCTCCCTCCGAGATGTGCAGTCCCAATTGGCGAGCCTTCTTCAACCTGTCTTCGGCGCTAGTGGCGCTGATTATAAACGTCTTCCAGTCTTTAAATTGATTTTCGCCCATCCAGAGACTGATTGTTGGGAGCAGTCTCTTTTGGCAAATTTCAATTAAGGAGGAATCCGGATTACCAGACGGCAACTTTATTGCGGTTTGGCGAAATCGCTCAATATAGTTCCTTGTCAGCTCCTTCTCCTCTTGGACGACATCCATGAGGGTGGACATCGTGACGTCCTGTCCTACTTCGTAGAATCTCTCCAAGAACATGCGCTTGAAGCAGGCGAAGGAGTGGATGCAGTTGTCTGGCAGGTTACGGTACCAGTCGAAGGCGACCCCTTCCAATGTCCCAATGAATAATCGTGTAAGGATGGCATCGTCATGGGGCAGATGATCGGTGGTGACCTCGAAGTAAGTAATGTACCGACTTGCGAAGGTCTTGCCATCATAGGGATTGATGTTGAACGGCTTATATCTTAGTGGGAAGGGAACATCCCTTCATGCAGCAGGGTATGGTTGCCGTATTCTGAGGTCTTGAAAGGCTTCTCGAGCGTAAAACATGGCTCGGAGCTCCTGAACCTCTCTTCTTGCTTCCCTTGCCTCATCCGCAGTGGTGGGAGCCGAAATTTTAGGAGGATTATTGCCCGGGTTTGGTGCCGCTGAGTTCGAGTCCGCATTTACCGTGGGACCCAAGCTTGTTTGGACAGGCGTCCCTCCTTGCAGAATTCGGAGAGCTTCTTTGATCTCGTCCATGGATTTAGCCAGGGTATGCAGTATGGACTCCAGAGTGTCGATGCGGTGGTGATCACTAGGGCCATCTTGATCGTCGCTTGTCACGAATGTCGTCCTCATGCGAGTAGAAATGGAAGGGACGGTTGACGACGTACCCTCTGAATCTTTTCCTTGTGCAGAAAAGTCATCGGGGTACGTGGGAATGTTCTCCTCTGGCTCGGATTCAGAAGGAATAGTACCCCCAGCTTCAGAGCTTGCTTCATCTTGAGAGTCGTGGACGTCCTCGGGGACGTCGGCACCTGCCGTATCTGATGGGAGGGTTGTTTCCCTAGGCTCGTCTCCTTGGAACATCGGATTGTCATGCATGTTCGGAGGAGTGCTATCCCCAGTTTCAGTAACCCCCAGTGGTGTGGATGATGAATCTCCCACTGTAGCAGATTTTGTCTTCGAACTGGTACCTTGGAAAACTTCAGTGGTGGACAACTGTTTAGACGATAGTTTCTTAGTCACAGTGGTTGAAATCTTCGGGCTTGAGACGTTTATCATCTTCCCTCTCCCATCGGCGGGAATTTTATGAGTAGAGTTGCAGGAAACGACAGGAGGCGCCTCGTCCTCTGAGCTCGGTCGTTACAGTCTTTGGAAGACAGGCCGTCGGTCTTTTTGTACTGTTGCATTTTTGCAACAGCAGTTGGCAATGATTTGGGTGCAGTGACGTCCGTGGGAAGACTCTTTGCACACTGAGACCTCTTCTCTTTCCTTGCGTTTGTGGAGGATAACCTCACACAGGTCTGATGGGTCTGGAACGACCATGTTTGCTCCCTTGGTTTTGGAAGACTTTTGGGAACCACTCTGTCCGTTTGCCGCCGGAGACGGGACCCGAGTGGTCCTGTACAACTTTCCATTAGAGGCCCGTATAACGGTATGTGGAGTACTCGGATGGTCAGAGGTTGGGACAGTCGACTGAGCTTGCCAAGCTCGCGCTGCCCTTGACTTCTTCACTCTAGCACCTGAAAGCGCATAGTAGAAAGAGTCTAAGTGGTGCTACAGAGAGCCAGATATATTTCCTTGGGAGCATGAGAGATCAGGACAATAGGAGTGGCGATCAAAGACTGAGCCTGAGTTGCGTGGAGCAGACAGTATGCGGCTGGAGTCAAGAGTCTTAATGCGGCTGGTGGTCGTGGCCGCATAGGCTTTCTTCATGCGGCTGGAAGTCTCGGCCGCATGAGTTTTCTTCATACGGCTGGAAGTCCTGGCAGCATGGATATTCTACATGCGGCTGGCAGTCTTGGCCGTATGAGCATTCTGCCTGCGACTAGTGCCTTTGTTTGGCGTCTTCCTGGAGCACATAGAATCACTCTTTGCCCTTGCAAGTCCAGCATCGTAGTACTTTCCTCTGTCGGACTTGGAGACAGCAGAGTCTTCTATGGCTTGAAGTGGGGCCGCATGAGAGTTGTCTTTGCCGTCTTGGGCAGCAGAGAGTACTTCGTCCAGAGCTTGGGGAGGAGCAAATGATTTTGGCCTCCACTCCCTGCGAGCCTTCTTTGTGCGGGTTCGCTTCTGGACCGGGCCAGCGCTCCCGTCGAAGAGCATTTCTTCAAACGCCTGTTGGTCGAAGTGGACGACCATCTTCTGTTGCATGGAGCCAAGTTTGTCTGCATCCGATTGCGTCACCAACTTCTCAGCCGTGGAGAAGTTTGTCCCCAGCAGAGTCGCCATCGTGTTTGCCATTGATTGTAAAAGTATAGAACAATTTATGTAGGAGGACTGAACTTAGACTCACAATACAAACTCGCTTGTACAAAAAAAGCCTAGGGATGAAAACCTAGGTACAACAATCTAAGTACAATTATTTATTTTAGATTTTGGGGGGGGTGACGATAGAGGCTCGGGAAAGCGACGACAGCTCTTCCTTACTCCTTGGACGATCGGATGCAGCCTTGGCTCTGGGGAAGAACTGCTTGGCGTTGATGAAGAAATGCTCTCCTTGTTCTCTCTGTATATGTTTCTCTGCGTGTCTCTCTCTGTATGCATCTGTCTCTGTCTTTTTGCTCTACACGCCTCTCTAGATCGATCATTTGCAAGGGAATGGCACCTTGCTATTTATAAGAGTGGGGGGCATCATTAGGGTTTGCAATAATTGCCCATTCTGAAAAGTCGGCGGCCTGAGAGTTAATTAATCTGGGCCGTTTATCAGATGTGAGCAATTAATGTGATTGCCTCAAATCTCTACGGACAATAAATGTTGATTGCCATAAATATTTATGATTTGCGATGGCCTGCCACGTGTCCAATTTGCTCGATTTGATTTGATCTGGGCAATTATGGTGATTGCAACAAATCTGATTTTGTTATGATTTGTAATCAGCCATAATTCCCCGGGGGATAAGACTGCCACGTGTCTCGATTATCATGAAGAGTACCACGTGTCTCGACTGGGACGTCCTAGCAGAGCCGCATATGAGTGGTCAGTCGTATGAAGATAGGCAGCCGCATGAGGATGGGCAGCCACATGAAAACAAGCAGCCGAATAAGGATGCGCAGCCGTATAGAGATAGGCTGCCGCATGTAAATGGGTAGCCGTATGGGGATGGGCAGTCGCATGGAGTGGGCGGCCGTATGAAGTGGGCGGCCGTATGAAGGATGCAGCCGCATGAAGTGGGCGGCCACATAAATGCAGCAGTCGTATAGAGTGGCCTCGGGACTTGGTGGGTCTTTCTAGCTGTAAGAAGATTTTCTCCTCTTTTCTCGGAATACGCCATCATATCAGAGTCATTATTGCGCCTTTATGTCAGCGCTGTTATTTGTCAGATCCGTCAGCCGTGAGGGCATTAAATGCTGTAAAAATGTAGAAAAGATTTGTTGGAGGCCACGTAGCTCCTTTCTAGGCCGTATAGAACTATCCGAGCCGCATAGACTCTTGAGCCGCATGGACTCCTGAGCCGCATGGACTCCCGAGCCGCATGGGGATACTGAGCCACATGGGGATCCCTCAGTCAGAGCCGCATAGGCCTTTCTTTTATTATTTTCCATGCTTCTATAAGACCCCTTCAAAGTTTTCAATTTGCAAAATTGAAATACTTTGAATAAGAAGCACGGCCATGTATAAATTCCTCTGGCTGCATAGGATGTTCTGGCCGCATAGACTTCTCAGCCGCATGGCCATCTGAGCCGCATGGGCTGTCTGGCCGTACAGGACAACAATGGCTCCCAAGTCTTCAACTCTTCTTGACTTAGATTTCTGCCTTGTTTTCCTCCTCCGGTCATCAGACAACAATGGCTCCCAAGTCTTCCAAGGCTGTAACGAAGGCTGCGACGAAGGGCAAGAAAGCGACTTCGTCTTCGACTGTCGTGCCCCCCGTTCGTCCTGACGTCCATTCTGTCATCGAGGGTAAGGACTATGTAGAAGATCGAATACTTCGAAACCCTAACAAGGACGGCTCTGTCGCATGCTTTATGCACAAGTCTTTAATGCGTCATTCTCGTCTTCACCGAACTGTTCAAGTTTATTGGCTGCATGTATGTCCCATGACTGAGCCGCATGGGGGTATACCCCATATCCGAGCCGCATGGGAGTTGTAAGCCGCATGAACACTGAAACGCATAATGACCCGTCGAATAGAGCCGCATAGACTCTTTTGAATGTCTTCTGACTGTTATTTCTTTTGTCTTTGGTTCTGGCAGCATCTCTACCGGAGGCTGGGATCATTGTGAAAGAGGAACTGCCGCCTTCTTTTATCAAACAAGAGCCATCACTTATTAAGGAGGAGGTGATACCGAAAGTAGAGGAACACAAAGAAGAGCCGGCGCCTGAAGGGGAGAAAAGCCTTCCAAATATCGAAATTGCTAAAAAGGAGGTGTAAGCCCCCTAATTTTCTACTACGGTTTTTTATTTATTTAAAATATATGTTTGTATTTATTTTGTACTTCGTATGTCGCATACAAGTTCACATTTTTGCGTGGCGAGCGAGATTGCATTTCGTATTTGCTCGACGAGTGCGAATATGCGTCGAGGTACATATTTAGAAAAACATTTCTTATAGATTTTATTTTATAGAAAAAGTACATATGATAAATATTTTAATTTCAAAAAAGAGTTATTTTATTCGTCATTTAAAAATAAATATTGATTTGGAAACTTTGGTTTATATAAGAGATATTATAGATAATTGCGGAATTTGAAATTTGTTATTAATCTATTTTGTCTTTTATAAAAGCTATTTTATAATTTAATATTTAAGTAATATTGTTGATTTTCGAAATTTAATTATTATTATTTTATACTATTTATAAAAAGACATTTTTAAAACAATTTGATTTAATATTTGATTATGATGCAAATTAAAATTCGAAGATATCTTAACTTTATTTAAAATAGTTCTAAATTAAAGTTGTGATTTAAATTGGATTTGGATTGGTTGAATTGGCTTTAAATCTATTTAAATAAAAAGATGGAAATTATCCATCGGGGTTTAAACGAATACTAATCCCTATCCAACTGGGAATTCCTACCTCCTATATAAGGAGAGGTACTCCTCCAGAAAATTCCACCATCAACAGATGTGCATCGTGTCTGTGCCTCCCATCCACTATATTTTTTCCTTACACATATAAAATTTTATCTTCCCTTCCGACAATCCCGGACGTCCGTCCATGTTGTGTCGAACACACCCCGAAACGATAAAATCCCCTAATCCTAATTCCGTCCCCAGTGTTCTTCAACCCAGCAACTCCCATCCAACTCCTACGACCACCACCGTCGCCCCGTCGCCATCGTCGCCACCACTGCCTTCTCCGACTCCCGTCGTCACCACCACACCCACCATCGGCCCAATGGCAGCACCATCGCCATTAACGACCACACCACCACCAAGCCCCACACCACCGTTCCGACTCTACTGCCAACGCCACCAACTCCACCGCCAACCACCGTGGCCAACACCCCCGACGCCATCACCACCGTCATCCCCACCACAAACCACCACAGAAAGGAAAAAGGGGGGAGAACCCGTACCTCGTCTGAACCCCGCCACCAGTGCCGCAGGTCACGCGCGTCTCCACCGAGCGCACTGCAGTCGCCTGAGCCTCCGCCCCCTTCAGATCCACCGAAGACTTCTGCCCGCCCAAGCCGCCGACCGCCGCAGTCTCCTCCACCGTCGGTGTCCGACTTTTCCAGCGCAGCTCCGACTTCCCGACTCCGCCGTTCCTCCGGAGTAACACTGCCGCCGGCCGCTTCGATCCCCGCGGATTGGCCCGATCTCCGCCAACAAGCCGACTCCGCCCCACTCCGGAGCGCCGTCGCGTCCCCGAGACCGCGCGCCTCCTCTCTCCTCCTTTCCAGTCCGGCGCCGTCCGCCCACACCCGCCGGAGCGCCGTCCCTGGGTAAACCCTCGCTCCCGTGTGACTCCGTGCGCCCCGCCGAGCCTTGCACGGATCCCCGACTCCGGCGACAACCGCTGACCCCCCACCGCGCAGGCCAGCCCCCGTCTCCGCCGCCGATCGCCGGCCGGAGCCGCCTCCTTGGTACTGATTGAATATAAGTAATATTGATAATAATAATATTATTATTATCCTTTTATTTATTGTTCTATATCATATACTGTTTATTATTAATACTATTATTATCATTAATTATACTATTACTGTTATTATTTTTGTTATTAGTATTATTATTATTATATATTATTACTGTTATTATTATATCATTAATATTATTTTAAATACTTTTGTTACGATGTGATTTTTATTATTAAAATGATTCTGCTTATTTAAATAATATTTATCAAATTTATTTTCCAAAATTTTTGAACAACACTCAATAGCCCTAAAAGTATTACTAAATTATTATTATTTTTACTGTATAAAAATATGGATTTTACTAAAAATATGTATATGGACAAGGTTATGTTTTCTTCCTATTATATACGTTTTCAAGTATTTATATAAAATATTTTTATTAGAAAATTTTAGTTGTTAACCTAAAACGATTTTTAATTTCCAAGTATGTACCTAAAAACATATTTTGACTAATAATTTCCAAATTGTATATATAAAGTATTTTCGAGTATTATGTAAAAAAATTATTTCTAAACAAAGTATATGTATTTATTTCCACAATTCTCTCAATTACCTTGATTGCGACTGATCATCTTTCCTATTTTCTCGTGACCTTGGACCTCTGCACCAGCAACCATGGCTATTGGACATCCTGACTTGTTGGGTCATACCATATCAGGCGACACATCAGGCAAGATACCTTGCTATTATACTGTTTATTTTTAGTTGCATTTTATTTACATATCACTATTCATTTATTTCTAGTTCTTGATTACTGCCTGCTCAGTGATATTATATGTACCTTGTTATTTACCCTTTGATTGCATATGGACTTAGAGTTAAGGGACTGCCACCAGCTTAGTGTATTACATAGACTTTGACACTGTTGTGCCACGAGATGTGTGAGTTATGAGTAGCATATAGTCTACGAACTTGCGTGTTGGCTGATCACTGATGCGTACAGGATGTGCGTTAGGTCTAACTATGAATAGTTATATGTTAGAAGACTTGACGGTTAGTAGTGTTACATGGTCATGGATACGACATGATAGGTACATTGGGTGGGGAGAACATTTCCTTATCGTATGGGCTTCTATTGCACTTTCCTTGTAACCCGGAAGCTCCGCTGGAGATACGGGTATGAGCTTCTCAGGTTGGCCACTGTCGTTTTTGAATGTTATGCTCTCGGTCACTGGTACCCAAGTGGGGACCATACCAGATCCCATTACAGCTAGGGCTCATACGACGAAAGGTTTGTTCTCACTGCATGTTCACTTTAGTTTGGTTAGATTACCTTATTGTGCCTTGTCACTTTCTTTGATTGTGGCATGTTTTATATTCAGTATTTGTATGGCATGTTGATGTATCTTGTTACGTCCCTCTGAGGACCTGGTTATCTCGCCAGGTGTGTGCTCTTATGATTTCTACAGGTGCTCTAGCTAAGGACATGACTTGCGCTCTGTTCATCGAGATGTTGCTCTTGGATCGTCATCTCCTTGCTCTACAAAATTCCTTTCCTTGTATATTTCGTTCTTATTAAAATTAGTTGGTAGTAGAATTTGTCTCCGCCCAACGATTTTATACATGACAAATTCAAAGTTGCTTTTATATCATATTTATCTTTGTGGATGAGATTTAGTACCTTGGTTACTGTATTTTATAGCTTATGTATATATACGAGGGTCCATATACTTCGTATGTGTACAGCTGGCATGATTGCGTTCTAGTCCTACGTATTTTGGGACTGGGGCGTTACATGTTTTTGTGGTTGCCCATGCAGGTCGAGTTTGCCGTTTCGGTTACATGACTGTACCGAACAGGCCTGCAGTATAGGATTAGAGTTTAGAATCTCATCCACCTACTTGACTTCCCTTCTTGACTTCAAGTTCCGAACTCTCGTTCGACCTCCTTGAATTGCATCTTGTTTGACTCCTTCTACCGTAAATTCTTAGTTTCGTGTTTAGTAAGATGACTACACTAGTATATGTCCATAGGGTAAACACATGGCTAGATGGATTGCATTTGGCAATTAATATGCATTGGAATTTTATTTGAGTTATAAAGGAATTTATTTTTCTAGAAAGTATGATTTTAAGGATTAGTTAATTTCAAGTTGGGTAGTAGCATATTACCGCCTTCAATGGATAGTTAGAATTTTATTTTGCCATTACAAGGTGGTATACACAAGAGGACAGAAAACAATTTTATGAATTATGATTTTTGGAAATAGCGAAATAGTTTATGATTTATTTGGGATATGAAACCGAATTGAGTAACATCTTTAAATTGTGACCCATGATTACGATTTAGTTCGCGTTGGGATTGAATATGTGAAAGTTTATCTCGAATTTATTAAAGTGTTTTAAATTATAAGTTATGATTTTGTAAAGAATATGAAGGGTTTATGATTTACGGTTTATTAGAAAGCTTGAGGTTTTAAATTGATTCTACGACTTACGAATTATGAGTATTTAATTTTGAGCTGAAGAGAAAATAGTAAAAAAAAAAAATTTTGAAATATTTTGGAAGATATGAAATCGACTTTGAAGGAAAGTTTAAAATATTTAAAAATTTGCTCATATGATTTATGATTTATAAAGTTATTTAGATTTTGAGTTTAAAACCTTGAGTATGGATATTTAAATTTTGGAAAAAGGGAGAATTACTTTTGAAGAGTAGTTGTGACTTATTGGAAGCTAGATTGACACGTTTGAAGGATATAAATTTGGGAGTTATTTAAATATTCTATTTTTTAGTATAAATTTCGTCTGATAAACTTATTAAATGTTGAGTTTAAGGTTTGGAATTTTTATTCGATTTGCGATTTACGAGGATTGTTCGAGATTGACTAGAGATTTAAAATTTCGATTTAAATTGACAGTCTAAGATAATTGGAAAATTTTGGCAGAGTATCTTGAAAATTTTATTGAGAAACTTTCGAGGAACTTGAAATTTAGATTAGATCATATATTGGTGAAGGACCAAGAAACAAGTAAGGTCACCCTAGTGAGATAGAAGTATTCCACATTAGATTGTCATGCCACATATGACTATGATATTGCCTATACACAAGTATAGTTAGTCATCGACTAAACCGATGAACATATCTTTGGCTTACTCGACCTGCCCTCAAATCTAGATCATTATTCATGACTATCTAATTGTTTGAAACTAGAAATGATTAGAACCATCCCCTTGACCATACCCTTATCTATGAACTTTTTCTAGAAATTGTTTCTCTAGCTTATTTAGCCTTGACCTACGAGATTCCTAATTATCTTTATTTGTGCATTAACCTTCATTTTGTGCATTAATTAGTACGTTATGAAAACCCACTTTCTATTTTTGATCAATTGGCGTTCCCTATCGTGAATTTAATATTTGAAGCACAACACTAGACTTTTCCTTCCAACCAATTTCAAATACAAGACCTAGACGAGCTCACCTTCATGTAGGTATATCATGTCCCACTAAAACACGTCCCCTTGTACTTTATTTTTATGGTACGACTTTCGGACCGTAAAGACTCAACCATAACCCTTACCATGGTACCAATATGGACTGCACCTCGACTCCAATTTTTTGACCCCATATATGATTGCGATCTATTAAATCCCTTAAATGCTTAAACTTGCGTTTTATCTTGACTGCTTAACCCTTTTTATTTATTTTCATGTTTCCCTCGATTCACTTAGACACATAACTTTTTTTTTCTTTCGCTCGTTGCAACACTTACTTTTCTCCCTTCCTATTAAATTGCTTACTCATATTACACCTCGATTCCTCTATGGTTTATACAATTTCACTCATGTTATGCTTTCGTTGCTCGAAGAAAAATTTGATCATGACAATATTGAGATTAGTAGAAGCTAGATTGAAGAACCCTACAGCATGGATAAATAATGTAGTTGATTAAGATAATTACAAGATTACGAGGTGTAGATTGGACATAAATAAGTGTGCGATAAATCCGAATCAATGAAGTAAGGGAGGATATATTATGATGAAACACTCGAGGATAAATAGACTTCGCGAATTTCAAATTTTGTTTTAAGGTAACTATATAATCGAGTGGAAAATCTTCTAAAGTGTTGGTGGTTTAAGAACCAAAGATATATATAGAATTTATGGATGCAATTTTTGATAAAGACAATGTTGACGTCATGATGAAATTATTTTTCAAGGATAACCAATTGTTGAAGAAAGAAACCTTTATATTTTTGATTAAGTTCTAAAATGATTATGAATAAGAAGTTAAAACGAGTTTTCATCGAAAAGAGGAGATTGTTGAATTCAAATTTTTGAGAGAGACTAATAAATATTTTTAGAAATTTTTTTAATTATGATGATAGAAGATTTAGTTATGAAGGTATACAACTAGTTTTCGAGATTTATCGAACATTGAAGACGGACTTTTATTTTGGTGCTTAGGGATGCATTATTCATTGACCAATAATTACAAATTGTGGAAAGAAGATTTTAACTTTTACTTGGGCCAAATTGGTTGAAGATTTTAGAATTTTATCTTGGGAAGATATATAAGTGAGCTGGTATAATGGAGATTATGGGATTCAAATTTGAGAACTATTTTATGACGAGATAGAGGAAGTGAGAATACAATTATAATCATATTGATTTTTGGTAACGGGACGTGGTACGAAAGAAATTAATGGAAAGAACGATTCATGATAAAAGAGATTACACGAATATTGATTAAGGAGTTGATTACCTGCTTATGAGGTTGCCCTTTTTAAGGTTAATGTTAGGATTGATCAAGCTTAGTCATTGATTGGTTGTCATATTCATGATCATAATCTAAAACCATCGAAATTTTGTTCTAGTCGATCAAATGATGCCATTGAAATGTCGCCCACCATCCCGTTGAATATTTTTGCGTTCTCGTCTAAAGAAGATTTCGTACATTCGTTCGAATAATATTCTTTCTATCCTCTCGACCCTACCTATTCTATCTATCCCTAAATTTCGAGGACGAAATTCTTTTAAGTTGGGTAGGATATAAGCCCCCTAATTTTCTACTACGGTTTTTTTATTTATTTAAATATATTTTTGTATTTATTTTGTACTTCGTACGTCGCATACAAGTTCGCATTTTTGCGTGGCGATCGAGATTGCATTTCGTATTTGCTCGACGAGTGCGAATATGCGTCGAGGTACATATTTAGAAAAACATTTCTTATAAATTTTATTTTATAGGAAAAGTACATATGATAAATATTTTAATTTCAAAAAAGAGTTATTTTATTCGTCATTTAAAAATAAATATTGATTTGGAAACTTTGGTTTATATAAGAGATATTCTAGATAATTGCGGAATTTGAAATTTGTTATTAATCTATTTTTTTCATTTACAAAAGCTATTTTATAATTTAATATTTAAGTAATATTGTTGATTTTCCAAATTTAATTATTATTATTTTATACTATTTATAAAAAGATATTTTAAAAACAATTTGATTTAATGTTTGATTATGATGCAATTTAAAATTCGAAGATATCTTAACTTTATTTAAAATAGTTCTAAATTAAAGTTGTGATTTAAATTAGATTTGGATTGGTTGAATTGGCTTTAAATCTATTTAAATAAAAAGATGGAAATTATCTATCGGGGTTTAAACGAATACTAATCCCTATCCAACTGGGGATTCCCACCTCCTATATAAGGAGAGGTACTCCTCCAGAAAATTCCACCATCAACAGATGTGCATCGTGTCTGTGCCTCCCATCCACTATATTTTTTCCTTACACATACAAACAATTTTCTTCCCGTCCGACAATCCCGGACGTCCATCCATGTTGTGTCGAACACACCCCGACACGATAAAATCCCCTAAACCTAATTCCGTCCCCGGTGTCCTTCAACCCAGCAACTCCCATCCAACTCCTACGACCACCACCGTCGCCCCGTCGCCATTGTCGCCACCACTGCCTTCTCCGACTCCCGTCGTCACCACCACACCCACCATCGGCCCAATGGCAGCACCACCGCCATTAACGACCACACCACCACGAAGCCCCACACCACCGTTCCGACTCTACTGCCAACGCCACCAACTCCACCGCCAACCACCGTGGCCAACACCCCCGACGCCATCACCACCGTCATCCCCACCACAAACCACCACAGAAAGGAAAAAGGGGGTGGAGAACCCGTACCTCGTTTGAACCCCGCCACCAGCGCCGCAGGTCACGCGCGTCTCCACCGAGCGCGCTGCAGTCGCCTGAGCCTCCGTCCCTTCAGATCCATTGAAGACTTTCGCCCGCCCAAGCCGCCGATCGCTGCGGCCTCCTCCACCGTCGGTGCTCGACTTTTCCAGCGCCGGTCCGACTTCCCGACTTCGCCGTTCCTCCGGAGTAACACCGCCGCCGGCCGCTTCGATCCCTGTGGATTGGCCCGATCTCCGCCCACAAGCCGACTCCGCCCCGCTCCGGAGCGTCGTCGCGTCCCCGAGACCCCGCGCCTCCTCTTTCCTTCTTCCCAGCCCGGCGCCGTCCGCCCACACCCGCCAGAGCGCCGCCCCTAGGTAAACCCTCGCTCCCGCGCGACTCCGTGCGCCCCGCCGAGCCTTGCACGAATCCCCGACTCCGGCGACAACCGCTGACCCTCCACCGCGCAGGCCAGCCCCCGTCTCCGCCGCCGATCGCCGGCCGGAGCCGCCTCCTCAGGTGAGCGCCCCTTTCTCAGTTCATCTCTCTCACTTTCCTCTCTCTGTTCTCTCTCTCTCCTCATATTAAGAAAAGATTGTTACTGATTGAATATAAGTAATAATAATAATAATAATATCCTTTTATTTATTGTTATATATCATATAATGTTTATTATTAATACTATTATTATCATTAATTATACTACTATTGTTATTATTTTTGTTATTAGTATTATTATTATATATTATTACTGTTATTATTACATCATTAATATTATTTTAAATACTTTTGTTACGATGTGATTTTTATTATTAAAATGATTCTGCTTGTTTAAATAATATTTATCAAATTTATTTTCCAAAATTTTTGAACAACACTCAGTAGCCCTAAAAGTATTACTAAATTATTATTATTTTTACTGTATAAAAATATGGATTTTCCTAAAAATATGTATATGGACAAGGTTATGTTTTCTTCCTATTATATACGTTTTCAAGTATTTATATAAAATATTTTTATTAGAAAATTTTAGTTGTTAATCTAAAACGATTTTTAATTTCCAAGTATGTACCTAAAAACATATTTTGACTAATAATTTCCAAATTGTATATATAAAGTATTTTCGAGTATTATGTAAAAAAATTATTTCTAAAAAAAGAATATGTATTTATTTCCACAATTCTCTCAATTACCTTGATTGCGACTGATCATCTTTCCTATTTCCTCGTGACCTTGGACCTCTGTACCAGCAACCATGGCTATTGGACATCCTGACTTGTTGGGTCATACCATATCAGGCGACACACCAGGCAAGATACCTTGCCATTATACTGTTTATTTTTAGTTGCATTTTATTTACATATCACTGTTCATTTATTTCTAGTTCTTGATTACTGCCTGCTCAGTGATATTATCTGTACCTTGTTATTAACCCTTTGATTGCATATGGACTTAGAGTTAAGGGACTGCCACTAGCTTAGTGCATTACATAGACTTTGACACTGTTGTGCCACGAGATGTGTGAGTTATGAGTAGCATATAGTCTACAAACTTGCGTGTTGGCTGATCACTGATGCGTACAGGACGTACGTTAGGTCTAACTGTCAATAGTTGTATGTTAGAAGACTTGACGGTTAGTAGTGTTACATGGTCGTGGATACGAAATGATAGGTACATTGGGTGGGGAGAACATTTCCTTATCGTATGGGCTTCTATTACACTTTTCTTCTAAACCCGGAAGCTCCGCTGGAGATACGGGTATAAGCCTCTCAGGTTGGCCACTGTCGTTTTTGAACGTCATGCTCTCGGTCACTGGTGCCCAAGTGGGGACCATACCAGATCCTATTACAGCCAGGGCTCATGCGACGAAAGGTTTGTTCTCACTGCATGTTCACTTTAGTTTGGTTAGATTACCTTATTGTGTCTTGTCACTTTCTTTGATCGTGGCATGTTTAATATTCAGTATTTATATGGCATGTTGATTTATCTTGTTACGTCCCTCTGAGGACCTGGTTATCTCGCCAGGTGTGTGCTCTTATGATTTCTGCAGGTGCTCTAGCTAAGGACATGACTTGCGCTCTGTTCATCAAGATGTTGCTCTTGGATCGTCATCTCCTTGCTCTACAAAATTCCTTTCCTTGTATATTTCGTTCTTATTAAAATTTGTTGGTAGTGGACTTTGTCTCCGCCCAACGATTGTATACATGACAAATTCAAAGTTGCTTTTATATCATATTTATCTTTGTGGATGAGATTTAGTACCTTGGCAGCTTATGTATATATATACGAGGGTCCATATACTTTGTATGTATACAGCTGGCATGATTGCATTCTAGTCCTACGTATTTTGGGACTGGGGCATTACAGGAGGAGCCCCAGTCTAAGGGTGGTAGTGTTGGAAATTCTGACTATCCTGTTCTGGACGAGGATCTTTCTCAATTAGTTCCTTCATATGCAAGGTGGTTGAGGGAATGGTATATGCGCCCTCGCAACTAGGATTTGCGGGCTCTCGTAGATGTCTGTCTTTTGTCTTTGATATTTCTGTCTGTCTTTAGCCGTAGTTTGTGTCTCATTTTTCTTTCCTTCTTGTCTGAATGAAATGATGAAGAACTTCTTTGACTTGCTTGTAACCGATTTTCGAATGAATGGAATATATTTGCTTCACTCTTTGCCTGTAATAGTTATCTTAATGGGAAATTTTATGTGGACCTTATTATCCCTAACGTACCCCGGTTTTGGGTACGGACAATAAGTTGGAATAAAACCGATATGCCTACTCAGAAGAAGTAAGGTCGGGGTAAGTATGGGGGTTTTATGCCGCAGAGTCTTCCTGCTCAGAGGTAATGAGGACGTGGCAGGAACGGACTCAGCGGAGGATATTTGTGGTCAACCGAGGACATTTGTGGGCCTATTATCCTTGGCATACCCAGGCTTAGGATACGGATAATAGGACGAAAGGGAACCAACATACTTACTCAGAGGTAATGAGGACATGGCAAGCATGAGAGTTTCTTCGACGGAGCCTTCCTACTCAGAGGTAATGAGGACATGGTAGGAGTGGGCTCTATGAAGGGGGTATATAGAATGACTCAGAGATAATGAGGACATGGAAGTTCTATGTAGAGGGGTGATTTGTTTTTGGCGGAAGTGAAACGACTCAGAGGTAACATCGACGTGGTCGTTTTCGGAATTTGTGGATCTGTTACCCTTTTTGTGTACTAAGAGTGCGCGTAGTGGATCATGAGGAAGGAGTTCTTTTATGAAGAAATTTCAGAGGTATAGTTATACATGACTTACTCCCTAAAAGAGTGACCGGAATGTAAGTTCAGGGGTACCAGCGGGTACATAACTCAAAAATCCAGGAAATTTGGAATCAAAGTGTAAGTTCAGAGGTACCAGAGGGTACATGACTCGACAATCTGGGATATTTGGAGTCCGAATGTGAGTTCAGCGGTACCCGTGGGTACATGGCTCAATAATCTAGGATTTTATGGAGGAATAATGTGAGTTCAGCGGTACCGGAAGGTACATAACTCAATAATCTGGAATTTGGAGAATGTGAGTTCAGCGGTACCGGAAAGTACATAACTCGGTATTTTAGGATTTTGTGAAGGAAAAATGTGGGTTCAGCGGTACCGGAGGGTACATAACTCAATAATCCAGGATATTTTATGGACGAAGAATGTGAGTTCAGCGATACCGGAGGGTACTTAACTCAATAATCTGGGATATTGTAGAATGTCGTTTAGACATAATACTTCTTCAGGAACTTGCCATTGACGGGCAACATGAGCAAGTCTCCATTTTGTTTCGCGAGGCGGTAAGCACCGTTGGAGAATACAGCCTCAATGATAAATGGGCCTTCCCACTTTGGCTGGAATTTACCGTTGGTTTTATGAGTCATAACCATCGGCCTCCGAACTGCCAGAACGAGATCGCCCACTTGGAATGTTCTGATTTTAACCTTCTTGTTGAAGGCTCCAGAGATGCGTGCTTGATATAGCTTGATTCGCTGCTGAACCAGTAGGCGCTTTTCATCCAAGGCCTCCAACTCTTGTAGTCGGCGACGGTAGTTATCGTCCGTCGTCAATTGGTAAGTAAGGGCGACGCGAAGCGAGGGGATTTGAGTCTCCAATGGGAGAACTGCCTCACTTTCGTACACCAGGGAGAATGTTGTGTTCCCGGTGGCTGTTCGGACTGTAGTACGGTACACCCATAAGCATTCACCAAGCTTCTCATTCCAGTCGCGTTTGTTGGAAGATACAAACTTTTTGAGCAACTTGATGATAGTTTTTTTTGAATGCTTCTGCCAATCCATTCGCTGTCGGATTGTATGGTGTTGAAGCAATATTTTGAATTCAGTATTTGTCACAAAATCGATAGAAGGCGTGGCTTGCAAACTGTGGACCATTATCGTGGATGATCCTTTGGGGCAGTCCAAAGCGATAGATGACGTGATGCTTGAGGAAGCTGATTACGTTTGAAGTCTTTACTTCTGCAAGCGGAACAGCTTTCTCCCATTTGGAGAAGTAATCTGTGATTGCGAGTATGACGCGGTGTCCTCGGAAAGAAGGTAGAGTGATCGGACCGATGATAACCATTCCCCATGCTTCAAATGGCCAGGACGCCACCGTCGAATGTAGAAACTCGGATGGCTGGTGGATGAAGTCCGCGTGGACTTGGCAGGCTTTGCACTTTCTTGTATAGTCTATAGCATCTGCTACCATCGTGGGCCAGTAGTAGCCCATTCGGCGGAGACGGTCTTGCAATTTTGGGCCAGGCTGTAAGGCATTTTTCACACAGAATAGTTCTCGACCAGACACTGTGATCGACTGCTGAGTATTGGTAGGAATGGTCAAGGAAGCAGCAAGACCGGCTGGAGCATCTGCTTCTATATTCTGTAGTCGAGACACGTACTCGATGAAGAATCCAGTGAAAGTAGACGCCAACTCGATTGTTGCTCTGTGATAGGGGATAAGATCCTCGTAACGAACTTCATAATCCCTTCGGACTTGACTAACTATTAGCTTGGAATCGTCGTAAGCTTCTAGATAGTCAACTCCCAGTTGTTTTGCTAGTTGCAGGACGATTAATAGGGCATTATATTCGGCCACGTTGTTGGTGCATGGTTCTACGAGAGAATATGCACGATATATAACCAGATGATTAGGTGACACGAGCATGACGCCTACTCCAACCACAATATTTTCTTTGGGTCCTGTTCTTGATGCACCGTCAAAGAACATTCACCAGATAATAATTTCTTCAGCTGCCGTGTTAGACTGTACTACTTCATCGGGGATTTCGTCGTAGAGTTTGAAAGATTCTGGCACCGGATGAGCTGCCAGGAAATCAGCTAATGCTTGGCCTTTTACTGCCTTCTGAGGAACGAAGAGCATATCATATGGAGTCAATAGCATTGACCATGTAGCTAAACGGGAATTGAGAGAACCCTGTTTAGTCATGAGTATTCTGAGAGGATTAACTTTGGATATGATGTGGATAGTCTGCTCAGACACATAGTGGCTTGTCTTCTGGATGGCAAATACCAGTGCAAGGCATTCCTTTTCTACAGGTGTGTATCTGTGCTCGGCACCCACCATTATGCGACAGAGGTAGTAGATTGCCTGTTCATGGCCGCCTTCATTCTTCTGAGCTAATATGGTGCCAAAAGAATGGTCCATAGTACGGACATATAGTAAGAAAGGCTTTCCTATTATTGGAGCTACCAATACTGGAGGGCTTGTGAGATACACCTTGATGTCGGTGAATGCGCGTTGATATTATTCAGTCCACACGAAAGATACACCTTTCTTCATGAGCTGAGTGAATGGTTAACACCTTCCAGAAAGGTTCGAGATGAATCGTCTGATGTAGGCTAGCCTGCCTTGCAGTCCGCGTAGCTCTTTGAGGTTTCTTGGATGATGCATATCGAGGATAGCCTTCACTTTCTCCGGGTTAAGATGTATACCCTTTGAAGTGATGATGAAACCAAAGAACTTGCCGCTGGAGACTCCCAGAAAAGACTTGGTTGAATTCATCTTGAGTTGGTGTGCATGCATTAGTTCGAATACCGTTATCAAGTCTTGTAGGTGGTTGCCCTTGAGACGACTTTTTACTCCGATATTATCTACGTAGCACTCCATTGTTTTGCGCAAGTGATCGCAAAAAATTGTGTTCATGGATTGCTGGTATGTCGCCCCTGCAAATTTCAATCCGAAGGGCATCACCGAATAGCAGTATACCCCCAACGGTGTCCGAAAAGATATGTGTTTCTCATCGTCGGGGAACATCTTGATTTAGTTGTAGCCTGAGAATCCATCCATGAAGGACATCCGCTCAAAGCCGCAAGTATTGTCGATTATTACGTCGGTGATCAGTAGAGGGAACTCGTCCTTCGAGCATGCAATGTTCAAATCATGGTAATCGATACAGACTCAAACTTTCTCTACTAAAATACAGCCATTTGGCGACGGAAGATTAGCGACGGATTGTATCCGTCGACCATAGCGACGGTCTTGCGACTACCTTCTGACGGGCTACCGTCAGAAAGTAATGAAATTTTTTTTAGTTTTTTTACGTCAAAATCAGTCGCACATCCGTCGCTTATTTGACGAAACTTTAGCGACGGATTCATGTCCGTCGCTAATATGTCGCATATTATGGCAGCAAAATCTGAAAAAATGGTGCGCTAAATTAGCGTCAATTTAGCGACGGACGTTCCGACGGTAATCTAGTGGATATTTAGCGACTACCTACCAACGGATATATCCGTCGGTAATCCGTCGCTAAATACTATAACCTAACTTAAATTGAACCGACGGAGGAAAATTTTTATTCCCCCCAAAAAGACTCTCTCTCTTCCCCTCTCTCTCTCTATCTCCAGCGAGATCTCTCCGACGGGTCATATTCTCTGGCGAAGCTCTCTCCGACGGGATATCTCTCTCTCATGTATGCTCTCTCTCTCCCTCTCTCTCTCTCTCTGTTTAGCATAACATATAGGGTTTCAGGTTGGTGGGGGGGTCGGCTGTCGCTAGGGCCGGCGGGGTGGAGGGAGTGTGGGCGTGGGAGGGGATGTTGTTGAGGACGGGGGGCAGGGTAGGTTTAGGGTTTCGGGACAGGATAGGGTTTCGGGTGGGGGGGTAGGCCGGCTGTCGCGGGGGCCGGCGGTAATGGGGGGAGGGAGGGGGCGGGGATGGATGGTGTTGGGTACGGGGCGGGGGGCAGGGCTAGTGTTTAGGGTTTGTCGTCGGGGGGTGAGGGGGAGGGGGTGGGTATTTGTTGTCGGGATGGGGGGAGGGGGTGGGGTAGGTATTTGCTGTCGGGGTGGGGGGTGTGGGAGGGGGAGGGGGGGTTTGCTGTCCGACGAATTAGGGGAGGGGGTGGGGGGGGGGGGGTATCGGTGGTTTCGGATCGGACCATTCCAATGAGTATCGGTGGTTTCAAATCGGAGTATCGGATCGTGGGAGGGGGCATAGGTGGTTTCGAATCAGACCAATACTATAAGTATCGGATCGGGGGAGGGAGGTATCGGAATCGGTATCGGAATTGGAATCGGTATCGTTATCGGACAGATACTGACCGATACCGGTACAGTTTGGCATGTCCCGCTTCGATACTGACCGATACCCGATACTGACCGATACCGATCTGATACTGTCCGATACTGATACAGTTTGGAATGTCCCAGTATCGGTATCGGACTATCCCTATGAGTATCGGCATCGGTGGTATTGGTAATATCGATGGTTTCGGATCGGAGGATCAAATTTTTTGGTATCGAAAAACAAATAGGTATTAATAAATTATTAATATTAATAATTTATTAAAGTCGGCCGATACCGGTACCGATCGGAGTATCGGGTTATTCTTATGAGGATGGTTTAAAGTATCGGGCTATTCTTATGTTTAGTTTGTCTTACGATACAGATTTTTACATCCAAATCGAGGATGAATCGTTACTTTGTTGATCGTACATGGATGTACAAACGGCAACACGAGAGCAGAATTGGTCTTAGTGACGATTTTCAGGCAGGCGTGGAAGTATTTCTTAAGTATGCCATGAGCAAAGCTCAGTACATGGACGGTAACAAAATCAAGTGTCCATGTGTTAATTGTCACAATAGACGTTACGAAGAAGTGGTGACTGTGAGAGATCATTTGACCCGTAAGGATTTTGTACGTGATTACGGCTTGTGGTCATCGCAAGGTGAATTATATTCAGAAAGACAGGCGGCGAAAGCTGGTACTTATGTTTTTGATGATAATGCTGCAATGGATGTCCTCGAAGATGGCAGATGCTCTGTTGATTATGGAGACATACAGAACCATGCACGAGATATGGTGTATGATACAGCAGGGCCTAATTTTGATCCAGAGGATCCTAATCCCGAGGCGAAGGAGTTCTATGATATGTTTCAGGATGTAGATACTCCTCTATATCCTGGTTGTGAGACTCATTTCATATTGTCAGTAACGATGCGGTTGCTGAACATAAAGTCTGATTTTAACTTGCCACAAGCTTGCTATAATCGGATCACACAACTAATCAACGAGGTGTTACCGAAGGAATCAAAAGAGCTCCCAAAAAATTTCTATAAGTCAAAGATGATGGTCCGACAACTGGGACTGGGGTACAAGAAGATAGATTGTTGTCGAAACGGATGCATGTTGTACTATAAGAGAATTGCGTATCAGAAAGTTGCAGCTTCTGTAATGCGGATCGTTACAAGCCAGTGCAGGGAAAAGGAAAGTCAACTAGAAAATGACGTCCTTACAGTATATGTATTACTTGTCGATCACGAAGCGCTTGCAGAGGATGTATATGTCTCTGAATACAGCGGAACACATGACGTGGCACAGCGAAGAACGCATAAAGGATAAAGGAGAATTGTCACATCCTTCGGATGGAGAGGCGTGGAAACATTTTAATTTGTGTCATCCAAATTTTGCTGCAGAGCCTAGAAATGTACGCCTTGCGCTATGTTCTGATGGCTTTGCCCCTTTCGGACAGTCGGGATCTCAATACTCATGCTGGCCGGTCATTCTTATCCCTTACAATCTGCCACCATGGATGTGTATAAAGACTCTTTATATGTTCTTGACGTATGATATTTCCAGGAAATAGAACTTCAGATGAGAGCTTCACTCATGTGGACAATCAATAATTTTTCAGCATACGGTATGCTGTCGGGATGGAGTACACACGACAACATGTCTTGTCTGATATGCATGGAAAATAATAAGGCATTCCGCCTTAGGCATGGAGGAAAAACTTCTTTCTTTGACTGTCACCGTCAATTTCCTGCCTGTGAGCCATTCTTGGCAAAAGAAGGACGCGTTCAGATCTGGAAAATAAGAATTTCTTGATCCTTCTGCCAGGTTGTTGGGATACGATATTTGGATAGTTGTAAAGGAATTGCCCACCATAATGGAAGATCCATCGAACAATCATGTCGAGGGGTTCGGTCAAAGCCATAACTGGACCAAACGAGTATTTTCTAGGACTTGCCTTATTGAAAAGATAATCTTATAAGGCATAATCTTGATTTCATATATATCGAAAAGAATGTGTTCGATAATGTCTTCAATATCGTCATGGATATTAAATGAAAGACGAAGGACAATCCAAAAGTATGACAAGACATTGTCGAGATATGCAAGCGTCCTTATCTGAACTTGATACAAAGGAGAGCTGGTGGACAATTAACTAAGCCGATAGCACAATACACATTGAGCAAGGAAGATAGATTAATAATCTGTAAGTGGGTATCTACTTTAAGATTTTCCGACGGCTATGTGTCGAATTTGTCTAGATACGTTGATCTCAATGAACGCAAGCTAACGGGAATGAAGAGTCACGACTGCCACGTGTTTATGGAAAGATCACTGTCCATTGCTTTGAAAGAGTTGTTGCCTTTTGCTGTATGGGTTCCGTTGGCCGAACTATCTACATTCTTCAGAGATATTTGTTCAACTAAGTTGACGGTGCAACACATGATTGAACTTGAGAAGAAGATTGTTTTAACAATTTACAAGTTGGAGAAAATATTTTCTCCTGGATTCTTCGACAGCATGGAGCATCTACCGATTCATCTAGCATACGAAGTCCGTATCGGTGCATCTGTTCATTATCGATGGATGTACCCATTTGAAAGGTACATAAAAATCGATATAATTTAAGTTAAATTTTAGTGGGTTTTAAAATTCATTCTTAATTCTCAAGATAATTTGTCTCTCTAGATACGTACACCATCTAAAGAAGAAAGTTAGCAACAAGGCTCATATAGAGGCTTCGATATGCGAAGCATATCTTATCGAGGAGGTGTCAAACTTCTGCTCAATTTATTTTGATACTCATGTTAAGATAAATCGAAATAGACCTCAAAGGAAAGACGAAGACATTGAGGATGTAGGTATATTCAATGTAAGGGGCAAGCCTGTTGGAGATAGTAAGAAACGGCGGTTGACTGACGATGAGTATGATGCCGCTCACCGATATGTCTTGTTAAACTGTGACATACAAGAAGTGAGAGATTTGGAGAAGTAAGTCAGTACACTTGCACTCATTATAATCTCTAATTTAATGAAGTAAGTGACTACACTTATTCTTATTCTCTCTAACAGTGTATTTAGAGATGAAGTCAAAATGAGGACACCCGATATTACCGACGAGGGACTTCAAAGAGAGGTTGATTGTACATTTCCGTCATGGTTTCGCAAATACATAAGTAACTGAGATAATATGTTATGCGGCTACCATTAAAATATAGGCATCTAAAATATTTAAATTATAAATATTTGTTTACAGGTTTTATTGCCTGAAACAACACTCACAAATGAGAGTGTTCGTTATGTGGCATTGGGACCGAAGAAGCAAGCAAAGACTTGGCCAGGCTATGTCGTTAATGGCTTCAAGTTTAAGGAAACTCAAAATTCTATAAATGTCGAATTTATCAATGACGGCTTCAGTACCAAGGATTTCGGTGTTTGCATAAGAGGCACCATCTATGACGACGAGCCAGACTTTGACTATTATGGAGTGCTTCAGGATATTGTAGATTTACAATATACTGCCCCATATGATATGCATATTGTGATGTTCAAATGTGAGTGGTTCGATACGACACCAAATATCGGTTGGAGAATCGATAAACAATTTGGATTCGTCGATATAAATCATCGCAGGAGGTATAGAGGGTCCGACACGTTTGTGATAGCAAGTCAGGCTGTTCAAGTCTATACAAGCTACCCAACGCAACGTAGAGATCGATTTGACTGGTGGACGGTATGCAAGATTAAATCTAGAAATACATTCAACGTTGGAGACCCAGCATACCAAGTGGACGAGATCGAAAAGCCCCAATACTTGGGACAACAGTCGGATACCATGGATGTTGAATTAGAGGTTGATATACCTCCTGCTGAGAAAAATAGAGGGGAGAAAGAGGTTGATATACAAGACTTAGATGTCAACCAGGGGAGAAAGAGGCATCTTGTCCCAAGTATTGAGACTGAAGAAGAAGAAGAAAAAGAAAGAAGAAGAAAGAAGAAGAAGAAGAAGAAGAAGAAGAGAAAGAACTTGATGAGGATGAGGATACAGATGAAGTCGACGATGAGGATGAGGATGATGATGAGAATGAAGACGAGGACGATGACAATGATTAAATATCGGTATATTTCAGTTCATTTTTGTCGAGGCCGAGGCCGCTGACGAGGACGATTCAGTTTAAATTAAACTTCTGTGTTCTTCTTTCAGTTCATGTTTTTGTCGTTCGATCGTCTACTTATTGTATGATTTTCTTTTTACAGAGGGCACTCCTAGTCCTACTCCTCTGGCCGACACTTGTCGCCCTACTGCTGGTATATATATTTTAGTTTAGTTTTATATTCATTTATACTTTTATATTATTAATTATGTTTATGTATTCTATTTATAGGGCATGGTTGCGAGCACTCGTGGTGGTGGTGGGGGTGGTGGTGGTGGTGGTGGCGGTGGTGGTGGTGGTGGTCGTGGGCGTGGGTGTGGTGGTAGCGGTCGTGGTCGCCATATGTCTTCCCCGGATGTGACCTCCGATCCCGACCTGGAGAGCCCGAGCACAAACTCTTCCCGCTGTCAATCTATCTCGGTGCCACAGTCATCTTCATAGAGGCCTGCGACTCTATCCGCTGGCAGATTTGTTCCTCCATCCGTTAGCGGATCCGTTCCGCCACCGGATGCACCAGCGGATGCATCAGCAGATGCAGCAGCAGACCCAGCAGTAACTGAATGGTGGGCCCCGGAGTACCCCCGGATTCAGTTTCATCCTGTTACCGGGGAGTACATACGCGGACCCTCGGATCCTCCGATGCCACCAGAGAGGCCGATGGGCGAGTTCCGACGAGAGATATAGCCCGCGGATGAATCGTAATTAAATTTAAGTTAATTTATTAAATTTATTTCATTTATTTAAGTCAATAATCAAGTCGTTGTTTTTTTATAGATTTTTTCGTGGGATATTGCCCGGAGTCTAGGGTGCATTATCCGAGGAAAACTACCATGGCCCATACCTTAATTTTTTGAGGTGCCTCAGGACAGGCAGTACGTCTGGCTCGACGAGATAAGGGTATATATCTTTTGGTTAATTATTAATTATTTTTTAATTCATTAATTTTTTAATTATATGATATTTGAATTTGTGTGTCAGAGGACGTTCTGGTGGCCCCTCCATCACGAGGAGGCGATCCGCAGGACCTACAAAGCCGCCGCCGGGAAGAAGATACGGGATATGGTGTACGACCTTCTTATGGCGCATACAAAGAAGGACTGGATCTGGGCGGAGTACTATGAGCAGATGTTGGAGAAGATGGATACTCCTCAATACAAGAAAAAATCAGAGAAAGCCAAGGCGAATAGACAGGCCGCAGGGCTGCATACGGGGGGATCAAGGCCCCACGCACGTACGCGTACAGATTTGGTGAGATACCATAAATTTATTCCACTATTTAATTTGATACTATTAATATACGAAGTTAACTAAATTCTACGTATGCAGGCCCAACAGGCAGTGAAGGAGGCTAGAGAGGCGGAGGCGGTAACCGCTCACGACGTATTCGTGCATACGCACAAAAGGCGGAAGGATGGGAGCTTCATCGACGCGAGGGACCAGGAGACTGATGTAAGTACTTACGTTCATAATTATAACTATAACTGGAAACATAGGGTTATAACTATAACCTAATTAGGTAAACTTAGGATTAAACTATAACTTAGGAAAACATAGGATTTAGATTATAACTTAGAAAAACTTACAATATAAACACATTTATTGGATAGGCTGCGTATCGTGAGGCACTCCGTCGGATTGAGCCCCCTACCAAGGATGTCGACGAAACGACGCCCACCCAGATGCCCTTTTTATGGCCGCTCGCTACGACGATGTGTTCATAGAATCCGCCGGCGACTTAGGAAAGGGCGTCTGTACGGCTTAGGTTCCATAGCGGATTTTTTGCAGATGTCGACTCCGAGATATCCACCGCCTCCGCCTCCTCCCGTGCCCCCAGCAGACGATGTGAGGACGTAGCTTACGACTCTCGCCACGGTAGTGTCGGATTTGCGGTCGATAGTGCTGGGGCACTATCCGTATCCTTCTTCTGCTCCCGATCCGTTTGCTCCTGGTACGTCTGCTGCCGCTCCGTCTACTGCTGCTGGCCGGTGCTTCGGATCGACCTGGTCCTGCTTGTTCCAGACGGCTTTCTTTTGACCATTTTTCCGAGGTCCGACTGGTACCGGATGCTACTATCGTGGCACTCCTTGACATGATGTCATCAGAGCAGCTACGCTCTCTTCCAGACCACGTCTTGTCCCAAGTGCCGCCACATATGATGGAGGATTATATACGCAGAGCGGATGCAGCGGAAAGAGCACGAGACGATCCACCTCCTCCTTTTCAGTGATTTTGTTTATGTTTTTGGACATTTAGACATTTGGATATGTGTATATTTTGGATATTTTGTTTTTGTTTAGATATTTTGCTATTTATTTTGGGATAGTGTGTTGGATATTGTGTTGGATATTTTTTGTGTATGTTGTGATATATTAGATGTTTGGAGATATTGTGTTGGAAATATAGATATTTGTCGGATATATTGGATGTCGGATATGTTATATTTGTGTATGGTGGATGTTGAATATGTTATATTACAGGGAATAGTCTCTTTCCTGCAATTTTTTTTCAAAAATATTCCAGTTAGCGACAGATTACCGACGGGTTGCCGACGGACGTTTGTAGGTAGCGACGGATTACCAACGGGTTATCGTTTGACGTGTCACGACCTGCACCCTAGAGTTAGGGCACGAGAACGTAACAACGTCCAGCCTATGCCGCAGTGTCGGCGGTAGAACGCTGTCCTAGGTCTCAATGCATCTAACAGTATAAGACTAAACAGTTTATACTCCCCGAATGGGGGTGACATAGCAGATACAGACTCAATCACATCTAAGGTAGAGCATGATGAGGATAGATAAAATATGAAATCCAAAAGAGATACAGGAGATAGAAGTCTAAGTGTCTAAGATACATAAACCCAGAAATACATCTCAAAGCTCAATACAGTAATCCATAGAATAAATACAACTCAATACAACTGAAATAACTAACTATACAACCTCTACTGTGTCTCCTCTAGGCTAGCAGGCAACCTCCAGGCTATCTGTAAAATTTATCAACAGGTCCAGTCAGGACAGGAACGAGTACAACTCATCAAGAAATTCCAATTAAATGACAGAGAACTATAAAGCAGTTATAGACAGTTTTATTGATGAATATGACAGTTTATATACAGGTGATGGTATGGAGAACAGATAAGATACAAGAAAAGTAAGTAACTAAAACAAGAGAAGAATGATGGCAATGAAGACTGTAAAATAAATCTAGCTGAACTAAAGTAACATAATAAGTCCAGAATGTAAATATAAACAAGTACAAAACCCAAGTAAATCCAGACAATATGAATCTGATACTAGGTGGTTCCTGTTTTCCATAAATAAATTCCTTTATTTATTGTGTATCTGGGAAAATTACAACTGTGGGAATCTGATCTAGAAGACGATCACTTTATCCCTTGGACTATGCGAAGAAGAAAAGCTCTCAAAATTTGACAGTAGATAACTATGTATCTGTACAATGAATGAAAAAAAGAACTCTATTTATAGAGTCAAAAATAATAACTAAAAAGATAACTGTCTTCACAGCCTGTGCTTAGTTGAAAATCATACAGGATTTTAACATACGCAAGGTTGTGAGAAGTTACTGGACGTGGGCTGTAACTGTTGAACACATGGCGATCATGCATGAGTCGTGTGCAAGTTATAGGACACGCAGGCGAGAGATCAGTGGCATGGCTGCCACGTACTCCAATTTGATGAAATCTACGCAGACTTGTTGAAGACGAAATCCACGCAAACTCGGTGTAGAAAGCTTTAAAATCCACACAAACTTGGGGCAAGAAGCTTCTGGATCCACGCAGACTCGAGGCAAAATGCTTCAAAATCCACGCAAACTTGAGGAAGAAAACTTCAGAATCCATGCACGTTTGAGATGAAGATCTCACAAATACACGCAGACTTGAGATAGAACTGCCAGCTGTCTTGATTTGGCGTGCCTTGACTGACACAAAATCTCTGACAGTGATTGCTTTTGTCAGTCGCATTAAATGACAAGAAACTCTTTTAGTACGCCAACATGACGAAGGTTGAGTCTTGCTGAAGAAGATTTCGAAAATCACGCAATAGACGGCTGTGATCTCTCGAATTCTGTGCATACGTGGCATACGAAGAGACATTCTTTGACTGTTGTGCTGTCAGTCATAATTACTCTCTGTTAAATGATGAGCTGTCCCTCAGCGTGATTTGTAAATATTGTCTGGATCAACTGAGCGTGACTTTTGACTTTGCCCTGATCAACTCAGCGTGACTGTTAGACTTGTTCTGATCAACTCAGCGTGACTGTCATTTTTTAAAGGCCTACAAGACCCCCTTCAAAGTTTTCGAAAATTGAAAAAGACTTCAAATTTTTCGAAATACTTTGAAAAATAAGATGATAAAATGAACTTAGTCACGCTGAGATGACTTCAAATTTTTCGAAAGTCGGAAAGACTTCGAAGTTCTTTGAAAACATCCAAATGAACTTATTAAATGTCATGATGACTCTTCATTTTCCGAGACTGATTGTATCCAGTTTATGGTGGAATATGAACCGCCGGCGAGCTCTGTTATATATACAGGGAGAGGATTCATTTAATCTTCATCTTACGTCAACATGACACCAAAGGAGAAAGCTGAGGAAGAAGCACGCAAGTTGGGCTTTTGTTCCCATGGTGATCCCACTTTTGAGGGTAAAGAATCGGAGCCTCTGGTTTTCGAGTTCAAAGACGATCCCATGCAATTAGCCAAGAATTTCTTGAGCTATTTTGGCTTGGATGGCTCGTCTTCTTCTGATGGACGCAGCTTCGCAGAGCAGCGTGAAATGTTGAAGGCTCTGTTACACCGCATGGGGGTTAAGAGTATAGAAGAATTGAGCACTAAGCTCAGCCCCTCTGTAAAATAGAGCGTGTCTTTTATGCTTTTGTCTTCTTTTGAAAATATTGCACTTCTTCTTTTGTCTTTTGTAAGGCCATCAGTGCCTGTCTTGAAGAATGTAGTACAACTTTTGTGTTTGAACAGCGTGCATTAATGAAGAATATTAATTAGCACTCTTTGACTATTTCCAATGTTGCGCTGTCTTCCAAAACACACGTGTTATTCATTCCATGGTTTACGAGCGCTATTCACGCGGATCTTTTCCAAGAATAAGCTTGTACTTTGTTCTTTAAATAGATAGCTGAGTTTCAAAGATACTCATCTCCCATTCTTCTTCTTCTTCTCTGAGAATGAAATTTTTGGGAGATTTCATTCTCAAACAGGAAAGCAATGCTTTCTAATGTTCGATTTCTGCGCACTGTATCAAACATGGGTTTGCCAATCCTTAGCACCAAACTTGATGGTAAGTCCGCGTACCATTTTTGTTGCTGTTGAAGATAGGCTTTTATGTTTCTGACTGAAAAATGCACGCTTGACTAGCCAATACGTGCCAAATGACATTTCTGTTGATTAATTCTCTTTTTTCTTGCTGTTCTCTGCAGAAGCTCGATTGAAAATTTTCTTCAGAACTGGCATTGGTGATGTAGATGCTGTGGAGAATATCCTGCTGACACCTACATCAGGGAGCTCATACGCTTTTGACGCGTATATCAGACAACTCAGAACTCTTCGTGGGATAGAAGGGTCTTCCTCAGATGGTAGGAAGAGCCTTTATACACGAGAGTTGGATGGTGGAGTCAACTCTACCCCGAGAAATCGGGTAGTAGAGTTCCTTTCACGGCAGAACTAGGAATTGTATCCCAAGGTTTGGATACATTCCTGTCTTCCTTGAGAGGTTACCCCCAATCCACCAGTTGTATTGGCAGCAACACGCCTTCAGGCTGTCATACTCTGTGGTTCTCCTCTCGTCTGAGAGAGAAGACCAGAGTTTGATTCCTGCTGATCTGGTCGTGACTGGGACCCAGACAGTCAGGAACTGCCACCAACAACGAACCTTACGGAGAAGGTCCGACGGAGAAGATCCAAAGAAGAAGATAGATCTCTATTAGGTTATTGTTGTGGTGTAGAATGAAAATCCAAGATTTGTAGTAGATTTCCATTATGATTTGTAAGAAAGTCTAAGAAAATGTAATAGACTTTTTGTGGTGAAATGAGAATGGAAATGATAATTCTTCTATGCTCAAAGATTTGTATTTGTGGATGAATTGTAGAGATGATAGATAATGAATTCTTCTTTCTGTTTTAGAGTATATGATATTATCAGAGGAATTATGGACGTGATAATATGTAGGAACTCAAAAGAAAATAGATTGATTTCTATGCAGAGGTCAAAAATGACAAATGAGCAAGTAGATTCGGAATTGATTCAGAGGTTATGAAAACGTGATCAATAACGAATCCCCACTTAATAAATTGATAGAAGATTATGAACGGACGAACCGTTTAGGAAATAATGAACGGATGAACTGTTGAATGAATGTAATAAATGAACGGATGAACCGTCAAGTATTAATGAATGTATGAATCGTCGGATGAATGTGACGCTTCATTATTTGAGGAACTTCTGCCTATAAATATAGCAGAAATCTGACAAGAACGAACGCTTCTTCTTTCAAACATAAAAATGTCGTCTGAAGAAGCATCCAAGAAGACTGAAATCGCCATGAAGGTTCAGAAAGGCACTGAAGAACACCCTGTAAATCCAGTTCAATCGAAGAAGGCGGAAGAAGGCGAAGGTTCATCTGCACCCAAGCCACCAAGGGACATTCTGGACTTCCTACTCGAACCAGGAAGGACTGAAGAAGAAGAAGCCATGAGGATGGCCGCTTGTAAGTTCCTCGTAAGTTCCAGCAAGGAGATCCTCGGCTCTTTTGCTGATCACGTCTTCGAGAAGGATGATAGTGGACCACGTCCAAATGTAGAAAAGGATGATAATGATCTTCCTTAATATCATGTACCATCATTCATGATTAAAATAAAATAAAAATTTTATTTTTTAAACATGAATTTGTCTGATAATTACAAGCATTTACATTTATACATAGTACTTCTTAAGGAATTTGCCATTAATAGGCATCAAAATTTTTCGACCATCCAATTCTGAGGGTTGATAAGCTCCATTTGAGAAAACTTTGCTCACAATATAGGGTCCTTCCCACTTTGCGTCAAATTTGCCCTTGCTCATATGAGTCATAGTCATAGGACGTCTGACTGTTAGAACAAGTTCTCCTTTTTGATACGATCGAACTCTGACTTTCTTATTAAAAGCTCTTGAGATTCTAGCTTGATAGAATTCAATATTCTGTTGAGCAGATTATCGCTTTTCATCCAGAGCTTCTAATTCTTGAAGTCGAAGACGATCATTATTTTCAGCAGTGAGTTCATTAGCGATTGCTATCCTTAAAGAAGGAATTTGAATCTCTAATGGAAGAACAGCTTCGCAACCATACACCAGAGAGAAGGGTGTACATTTAGTAGCATTACGAACTATAGTACGATAAGCCCACAAACATTCACCGAGCTTCTCACTCCAATTATGTTTGTTAGTAGAGACAAACTTCTTTAGGAGTTTGATGATGGTCTTGTTGAAAGCTTCTGTTAATCCGTTAGCTGCCGGATTATACGCGGTAGAAGCCACATCGTTGATCCGTTGATCGTCACAGAATCGAGTAAACTTCTGACTGACGAACTGTGGTCCGTTATCATGAATAATGCGTCGAGGAACACCAAATCTGTAGATGACGTGGTGCTTAATAAAGCTAATGACATTGGACGTCTTAACTTTAGACAAAGGAATAGCTTCGGCCCATTTGGAGAAGTAATCGGTTATTGCGAGAATAAACCGATGACCCTTGGATGACGGCAGATTGATCGGGCCGATAATGTCCATGCCCCAAGCTTCGAAGGGCCATGATGCTGTCGTCGGATGTAGAAATTCCGAAGGTTGATTAATAAAATCCGCATGGATTTGACAAGCTTTACACTTCTTTGCATATTTGATGGTGTCTGATACCATAGTGGGCTAATAATAACCCATATGTCGAATACGGTCTTGAAGTTTTGGTCCAGGCTGATGCGCTCCGCAAATTCCATCATGTGCTTCACGAATAATTTGTTGAGCCTCGTCACCGGCAACACATCGAAGAAGTAAACCATCATAAGCTCGACGATATAAGGTCTTTGTTGTATGATTGTAATAGAATCTGAGTGATCGTCGTCTGATAGATGCTGCCTCACTCGGATCATCCGGAAGAATATCATACAATACGAAATCTAAGAAAGGAAGTCTCCAATCTTTATCCGTATTTTGATTCTCGGCCGAATTACTGAAGCTGAATTCTATGCTGGAATCAAATGAAGATGATAAAGATTTACGACTAAATCCAAATCCTCTTGTTGTGTTGACGTCATGAGATGTTGATTCTTCAATGTCAATTGGAAGCCCTAGAGTTAGGTTATTTTCCAGATGAAATAATTCTCGATTGCGAACAATAATCATTTGTTGTCGTCTAATCGGAATAGCCAACACCGCCGCAAGATTAGCTAGAGCATCAGCTTCTGTGTTACATGCTCGCCTAACATGTTCAATGAAGAATTCTTCAAACGAAGAAGCCATAGATATAGCTGATATATGATAAGGAACCAGATCTTGATGACGGACTTCATAAATACCCCTTATCTGATTAACAATGAGTTTAGAGTCTCCGTATGCCTCCAAATGTTGAATATTTAGATGTTTAGCGATTTGAAGACCAATGAGTAATGCATTGTACTCAGCTACGTTGTTTGATCATGGCTGATCGAGAGAATAAGCTCTTTGGATAGCAAGACCTTCTGGCGATACAAGAACGATTCCAACTCCAGCGACAATATCACCATTAGGACCTATTCTTGAAGCTCCATCAAAGAATAGACGCCAAGTAGGATCTTCTTCAACAATTTGGTTTGAATCTAGGACTTCATCTGGAATTTCGTCATAGAGTTTTGAATCTTCTGGAATTGAATGAGCAGCTAGAAAATCAGCTAAAGCTTGTCCTTTGACTGACTTCTGAGGAACATAATGCATGTCATACTGAGCAAGTAGGATTCCCCAATTAGCCAGTCGAGAATTCAAAACACTGGGTTTCTTCATCATGATCCGTATAGGATTGATCCTGGAGATGACATGAATAGTCTGGCCAATGATATAATGTCGTGTCTTTTGAACAGCGAACATCAAGGCTAGATATTCTTTTTCGACTTGTGAATATCGAGGTTCAGCTCCGATCATAGTACGACTGAGATAGTAGATGGCTTGTTCATGACCATTTTGATTCTTTTGAGCGAGTAATGCACCCAATGAATGACTCATTGCTCGAGTATATAGGAGAAATGGAATTCCTGAAACGGGAGGTACCAATACTGGAGGGCTCATCAGATATTGTTTTATATCATCGAATGCTTTCTGACATTCATCATTCCAGACAAAAGAAAGACCTTTCTTCATAAGTTTGTTGAATGGTCTGCAGCGTCCTGATAAATTAGAGATGAATCTCCTGATATAAGCGATCCTTCCTTGAAATCCTCGTAGCTTTTTTAAGGTACGTGGAGGACGCATCTCTTGGATGGCTTTGATCTTCTCGGGATCCACGTGTATACCTTTAGAGGTAATGACGAAGCCGAGAAATTTACCACTAGAGACGCCTAAGAAGGACTTAGTTGGGTTCATCTTTAATTGATGCTTACGCATTAGATCAAAAATAGTCTTCAAATCTTGGATATGATCCTCCTTTTGTCGACTTTGACTGCAATATCATCAACGTAGCATTCGACTGTTTTTCGCAGATGTTCACGGAATATAGTGCTCATGGCTCGTTGATAAGTTGCTCCTGCATTCTTGAGACCGAATGGCATAACTGTATAACAGTATGTACCAATCGGCGTTCTGAAAGAAGTGTGCTTCTCGTCGTCTGGAAACATTTTAATCTGATTGTACCCAGAATACCCGTCCATGAATGACATTCGTTCAAATCCACAGGTATTATCGATCATGACATCAGTGATTGGTAAAGGGAATTCGTCTTTAGGATATGCCGCATTGAGATCGCAGAAGTCTATGCATACTCTGATCTTGCCAGTCTTTTTAAGGACAGGAACTATGTTAGCCACCCAATCGGGATGTTGTTCCTCTCTAATAAACCCGGAGGTTATGAGTTTATTGATTTCAGCTTCAATTGCATCCATAATGTCTGGACAAAATCGTCGCTGTTGTTGTTTGACCGGTTTAGCATTCGGCAAGATATTGAGCTTGTGAGTTACAATTTGTGGATCAAGTCCTGGCATATCTTCATAATTCCAAGCGAAGACATCGATGTAGTCACGAATGAGTTTGATCATGTCTTGCTTATCAGTTTCTGAAAGACTTTCACTGATGAATATTGGTTTGGGAGATCCCTCTTCACCAACATCTATTTGAACAAGTTTGTCTTCAGTCGGAGGTTCTTTTTGCTCGAAACGGAACTTCCATTGATTATCTAATCTTTGGGCCCATTGTTCTGATTCAAGTGAGATTTCAAACACTTCTTCGTCTTCGTCACTTTCTTCAGAATGGTCAATGGAAACCATATTGGAAGACAGAAGGTTGCAGTGGAAGTCACCGATACTCGTATCGGAATCCCAAGAAGTGGTACTGGAAGAATCAGATCTCTTATCTTCATCAGACTCGGGATCTTCATGAATAATATTAATAAAAGGAGTAGGAGCTATATAGCCCAATCCGTATTTCGTCCTTCCATATTTCAGAGGAGGAATACGAACAGGCATTTTTCTTCCTTTTCCACTATTGAGGCCAGCCCTGAAGTCATAGCCCATATTTTTGATGATGTCTTTAGATTGCTGACTATAACGACGTAGTTGTAATCTTCCAGTATCATCATTTTTGTCATCATCTTCTAAATTAGAAGGACTTTGAGGCCCTTTGTAGAAGAATATTGGAATGTCTCCTGGCTTTCTGCTGGGAACTAGAAAGTATGAAGATTGTACAGGTTCTAGGGATACATCTGTATGAACAGTTTGTACAACTCCAATGGTTATTGTGTTCAAGTCATCTAACAAATGTAAATAACTATGAACATAATTGCATACATCAGCGTACTGCAAAGGTGGAGACTTTTCATTAAATGTAAAAGCAGCAGTATTTACATTGGGAGAAGGCTGAGACTTAGAGATTTTAGCCAAGTCAATGACTAAAGGGGGAGAAGAAGAAGAATGAGAAGAAGCTTTGTTTCGATTAAGATCGATAACAAATGGCTCAGAAGAGGTGAGCTCCCTTGAAGCTTGAGATGGAAGAATAATCCGCCCTCCAACTGGAATTAGCAGAGTATCCTGTGAAGATATAGGAACTGTAGTACGCCCACTGACAGGAATGATCATTGTGTCTTGAGCAGACGACTGAGGTAACGTAGAGATCCGTCCAGTCACTGGAATGATGAAAGAACCTTCTCCAGAGAGTTTGAGAGATTGTTGCTGAATAGTTCGACCTTTAACAGGAATTATTAAGGTCTCACTTTGTGAATCCTCTTTCTCCATAGCTTGTATGACCCTTGTATACTCTTCTTTGTACATTCGGGAATCATTGAAATAAGCTTCAACCCCATGGAAGGGATTTATATCAGCAACTTCTTTTTGTACTCTTCCATTGCTATCAATGTACTTAAAAAACTGATGAAGAGTAGAAGGCACCACATTATTTTCATAAAGAAAGGGCCTCCCAAGAAGAAGAATATAGGATCCCACGATCTCAATCACTTAGAAAGTGACTTTGGATCTGAAATCGCCTATCTGAAGCTTCAGATGAATCTTTCCCAAAGGCTCGCTTCGGCTTTGATTGAATTCCAGGATAGTAGTAACCGTCTTGGAGAGTTTGTGAAGAGGGATTTTTAGTTCATCCAATAGGCTCTTTGGCATTATGCTTATAGCAGACCCTGGATCAATAAGGATACGATCTATCTTCATCGTATCGATATAACCGGTATAGTAGAGAGGCCGATCATGTCGATTATCCTCCAGTAGCATGTCATCTTGTGTAAAGGTGATATTTGGGATAATCTCCAATACACTGTTGCAATGTAAGCAAGTGGCAGGTTCTGCATCTGGCTTCTTCAATTGTGCAAGACAAGAGTCTGCTTGAAGAAGTGCTTCACTTAACGTCTTCCGAGTTTTTTTGGAAAGACGTAGAAGTTCAAAGAGGGACATTCTAGCTGGAGTATTAGCAAGTTGAGCTAGAATGTCGAAGTTGTAAGGCTTCTGAAGCCCAAGAGGAGAGGACTTCTTGATTGGTTTATCAAACCGAGCCTGTTGTTTGCCTTTCTCCAGAGCTGTAGACTTGGGAGGAACAGGTTCAACTGGTGTAGTTGAAGGAACAGGTGCAGTAGATGATTCTTCTTCAGAAGGAACATTAGGAGCATCTTTATCAGCTGGAGGGATATCAGAAGTATCCTCAGGATTCTTGGAATAATCCTTTAGATAAGGTTTCCCCGTTCGAGTAGCACTAACAAGTGCTTCTTCTTTATCTTTTGGCTCTGTGTCAGAGGTAGACCTAAGAGACGTCATATGACATGACTTAATCTTTCCAACCTTCTTGGACTTTCGAGAAGTAGTATTTTGAGGAAAAGGAGATTCAAAATTTGCCACTAGATCAGGATGAATCCACATGATTTCTCCAGTTTCCAAAGTGATTGGCACTAATCCTTCAGATTGTGGAGGAGGAATATTCACTATTTCAAGAGTTGCCTTGGGAATAGGAACAATCCCACATTCAAGGAGTTAAGAAGGGAAATCTTCGAATTACATAGAGACGACATTGGAGGTGACGGTCTTCTCTTTTGGAGTAAGGGAGATAGCTCCAGATTTAATCATTTCTTGGATCTTTCCTTTCAGTACATAACATGTACGAATTGTGTGACCCAACATTCTGTGATATGGGCAGTATTTGGGATGATCTGTCTTACCAGCTTCATCAGGTTTCTTGATTTCAGGTAATTGTATTTTATTACCTTTCAGCAGACATTCAAAGATACCAAGGACATCGTCATCATCGAAAGAGTATTCTTCTTTGGGACGAGGTGTTCTTGGTTGTTGAATTGTAGAAGTAGGAACAGTTGATGCATCTTTGCTCTGAAGATTAACTTCAAGAGTTTCTTTTCCTTTGCGAACATTTTTTTTATTGTTAGTACTTTGACCTGTTTCTTTAGGAGTCATCTGCACTCCTAAACCTTTGAAGGTTTCAGCACTAATTTCTGCAGCCTTGGCACTAACTATGAAAGAAGGCCAGTCTTGGAATTGGGTGGATCCTGTCCACATGCTGATGATAGGTAACAAGTTTGACTTGCATGTGTCGATAGCGACAGCATCAGGAGTTCCAAGAGGCATCTTCAGAGCTTCTCTTCGAAATTGTTCAATGTACTCTTCTGTAGTTTTATTATTTTTCTGCTTGATTCTAATAAGAGCAGACATAGTCATGTCATTGAGACCTTCATAGAACCGTTCAAGAAACATCTGTTTGAAACCGGCAAATAAGGTAATGCTCCCATCTGGAAGACTTCTATACCATTCATAAGCCGTTCCCTTGAGACTCCAACAAACACCCGAGTAAGGAGGGCGTCGCTTGGTTGCAATTGATCAGTCATCACTTCAAAGTGATTAATAAACTGACTTAGAGAAGTGGTTCCATCATAGAATGAGATAGTAGGAGGCTTGTATTTAGGAGGATATGATACTTGCTTCCATTGTATCGAATAAGGTTGCTTGATGCCTAACCTTTGTAAACCATCTTTCTGTTTGAATGCTTCGAATTAAGTTTTGAGATTCCTTAATTCTTTATTAACAACTCCGGAAGATTGTGGAGTTGTAGCTTGTAGAGAATAGTTGGGAGGAGGAACAGCATTGTAAGCACTACCCCCAGCTCCAGAGAGACTAGGATTTGGTTGAGCTGGTCCAGGAGTATTGGATTGTACTGCTGGAGGAACTTCTACTGGACTTATATCAGTGTCAGTTGGTATGGCATCTGATACAGTCTGTCGATTCTGCAACTGAGCTGTCATGAGTTCATACATTGATTTCATAGTATCACCCATAGACTTCATTTGTTGTTCCAAAGAAGCAATCCTTTGATCTTGAGGAGTCACCGAAGAGGAAGGTTCATTGTTCAATTCAGTATTCCCATCCACCATATATATAGTGACTGTACGAGGGATTATTGATGAATTAGTGGATGTGGTATGCTCTGAATCACTGCTTCGTGCATCAAAGTCATTTATAGGAGAACTACCCCCAGTAGGAAGAGGTGGGAAGTTAGATTCTCCTAGAAATTCAGAATCATCTTCAGAGATCAAATTTCTTTGACTAGAAGCTAGGACTCTTGCTCTGGTGTTTCTATATACTCCATCTGGACTATCAGCTCTACCTCCAGTATCCCGAGAGGTCATGTTGACAGAAGCAAACAAAGGCTCATCTTCATCAGGCATAGGTTCACACTGAATCCGATTGAAGACAGATTGTCGTTTTGTTTGACATCTGCATTGCATTGTGACTCTTGGCTAGAAATCACATTCATGATCTACATGGTCATAAGCCATTGATTGATATCTGCATTGAATTATGACTCTTGGATAGAAGTCACATTCAGCATGGTCCTTTGACACAGAATCACTTCTTCTCTTCTGTTGAAGATATTCTCGTAAATCTGTTTGTGAAGATTGAGGAGTATATTTCCTGTTCTTGGTTCTTGATGGCTCTTGATTATATAAAGAATGATTAATATGAGCCACATAGTTTCTAGCATACTCTGCATCTGGATCTTTTATCCTTGTTTCCAACTGATGTGGTTTCTTAACACCAGAAGTGCTAAGTTTTGTTCTTAGATCAATTGGAGGTGACACATTGGTTTTGGAAACATGGAGTTTTCCTTCCATTGATCTGGATATTTGTAGAGAAGGAAAAGTTGAACCACCCCCTTGATTAGGAGTTGGTAACAAACCCACTTTTATGGACAGATTCTGTGCCCAATTCGAAGAAGTCATAGAAGAAGACACTAAGGAATGTTTCTTCTTAGACTCATTCAAGTTTTGAGACATAGAATGTCCAGAAGGAAGAGTAGTCAAAAGACCATCTTCTTTTCTTTGACTAACAAAATTGTCAGTCAAAGCTGTTCCTGAAGTAAAAACTACAGGAACAGAAGAAACAACTAAAGAGTTATTCCTTTTCGAAGGGACTTTGTGTGGAAGACCACCCCCAGTTCTAGTGGAACTTGGCAAAGAAGAAGAGATAGCTAAAGAGCTATTCTTCTTAGATGAAATACACGCTGAAACAGGCTTGGTTAAAGAACCAATGCTGTTAGCGTGACTTTTGACTTTGGAAGTACACGCTGGAATAGACTTGGCTAAGGAGCCAGCACTGTTAGCGTGATTGTTGATTTTAGAATTACACACTGGAACAGATTTGGCTAAGGAGCCAGTACTGTCAGCGTGATTTTTGGTTTTAGAGAGACACGTTGGAACAGATTTGGCTAAGGAGCCAGTACTGTCAGCGTGACTTTTGGTTTTAGAGAGACACGCTGGAACAGATTTGGCTAAGGAGCCAGTACTGTCAGCGTGACTTTTAGAGTTGAATTTGCACGCTGGAACAGATTTGGTTAAGGAGCCAATACTGTCAGCTTGACTTTTGGATGTGAGATTGCACGCTGGAACAGATTTGGTTAAGGAGCCAATACTGTCAGCGTGACTTTTGGATGTGAGATTGCACGCTGGAACAGACTTGGCTAAGGAGCCAGTACTGTCAGCATGACTTTTGAATGCTGTCATCTTCGAGCGCACAAGAGTGTGCGTGCTTGCAGTAGAGTTTTTGCCAGTGTTAGGAATAGATACTATGGCAGAGACTTCACCATTGACTGCCAACTGATTCTTAGGGACATAGACAGAGTGTCCCTTCGACTTGGCAGTGATGATGGAGGCTGAAGTAGACTTGCCACTCTTAGCCCGCTGCATTTCTTCATAGGCGAGTTGATCGAATTGGATCGTCATCACCTTCTTCGTCGAGCCGATTGACGAAGTGTCGCATTGAGTTGTTGCCATCTCAGAAGAGGAGATGGTTTTTCCCAGCAGAGTTGCCAATTTGTTTTTCATAAATAAATTCCTTTATTTATTGTGTATCTGGGAAAATTACAACTGTGGGAATCTGATCTAGAAGACGATCACTTTATCCCTTGGACTATGCGAAGAAGAAAAGCTCTCAAAATTTTGACAGTAGATAACTATGTATCTGTACAATGAATGAAAAAAAGAACTCTATTTATAGAGTCAAAAATAATAACTGAAAAGATAACTGTCTTCACAGCCTGTGCTTAGTTGAAAATCACGCAGGATTTTAACATACGCAAGGTTGTGAGAAGTTACTGGACGTGGCCTATAACTGTTGGACACATGGCGATCATGCATGAGTCGTGTGCAAGTTACAGGACACGCAGGCGAGAGATCAGTGGCATGGCTGCCATGTACTCCAATTTGATGAAATCTATGCAGACTTGTTGAAGACGAAATCCACGCAAACTCGGTGTAGAAAGCTTCAAAATTCACGCAAACTTGGGGCAAGAAGCTTCAGGATCCACGCAGACTCGAGGCAAAATGCTTTAAAATCCACGCAGACTTGAGGAAGAAAACTTCAGAATCCACGCACGTTTGAGATGAAGATCTCATAAATACACGCAGACTTGAGATAGAACTGCCAGCTGTCTTGATTTGGCGTGCCTCGACTGACACAAAATCTCTAACAGTGATTGCTTTTGTCAGTCGCATTAAATGACAAGAAACTCTTTTAGTACGCCAACATGACGAAGGTTGAGTCTTGCTGAAGAAGATTTCGAAATTCACGCAATAGACGGCTGTGATCTCTCGAATTCTGTGCATACGTGGCATACGAAGAGACATTCTTCGACTGTTGTGCTGTCAGTCATAATTACTCTCTGTTAAATGATGAGTTATCCCTCAGCGTGATTTGTAAATATTGTCTGGATCAACTGAGCGTGACTTTTGACTTTGCCCTGATCAACTCAGCGTGACTGTTAGACTTGTTCTGATCAACTCAGCGTGACTGTCATTTTTTAAAGGCCTACAGTTCCAGTACAAGATGAGTCCAGTATAAGGTGAGTCCAGTTGGTGATCAAAGGTTCCAGGGTGAGTCCAGCCTATACTCTAACAGTGTGTTTTAAAATATCAGGATCGACATGTGAACGGCTGTAGGTAATACGGCACACTGCACACTCGGCCAAGTGTGTGATGGCTATCGTTCCAGTATAATTCTAAGGGAGTGGTTCCAGTATTTGGGTATGTTCACATGCCTATTCTAATATTTCCCCGCCCACAAGTACAAGTGAATCCAGAAAACGACACGAGAATCGAGATAAGTCCAGCCAAACATAATGATACCAGCAAAAGATTCCAGAGTGATTCCAGTAGGTGGTTCCAGTAGTGATTCCAGTAGGTGATGCCAGTAGTGGTTCCAGAAGGTGATGCCAGTAGTGGTTCCAGAAATAGAGGCCAGACAAATAGTATGTGTGTCGCATACATGAATCCAGAAATATCCATACGTGTTGTAAGAATCACATAAAACTATCTAGAACTGAAGTACAGTAATTGACAAGTAAATGAAAGAACTATCAGAGAATGTACTCGTCTGATGTCTGAATGTCCAAAGTAAATATACTGTCCGATGAGAGGTGTCTGGCTCCTAATTAGAATAGTACAAGTCACAATATGTCCAGAAGGGTAATATAAAGCACTACAATGCATTCTACATGAATCTAGGTCAAACTAGGCCAAAGTCAACCCTTGGACAACTCTGGTCAACTGTACTTGTCAAACTAGGTCATGTCCTAACCCAGCAAGTCTTACTAGGCCTAACCAAGACTATCCTAGCAAGCACACATCAATACAAGGCTATACAAGCCAACATAGACCCAACTCTATATAGCATGCAATTATTCAATACTCAACTAGGCAAGAATTCACATTGGATATACACTAGATAATCTATTACTTTAAGCTATATATGTCTACACTTATATACACATGCAAATATTGGAATTAACATTAGGTCTATAATCATGGCATTTCAAATGGTTATATAAACTTATATATTACAACACAATATGCTAACATATATATAATATACATACATAGCTAAGTTAACTATATTCATAAATACTTATTTAAGAGGCTATGTGTGTGTATGTGAACATGACAAAGGGGCAAGTGAGGGTTAAATGGGCATACATAGTGTATACATATGAAAGAGTGTCAAAGTGTAAGTGAACAATGTGTCAAGTGTGATAGTGTCAACATAGTGTAAGGGGGTACATGAGGTAATATAGGATTTATGTTAACATAGAATATTACATCTCATTAACTTTTATATTGCATACATTACATCTATTATTACATTACATTCATGCTTGCATTCATTCATCATTCATTTATTCTCTTGCACTACTATATGCACCATACATTACATACTATGGAACCTACATATTCATTACAAGCCATACTTATACATGCTTACATTAGATAGGATACTTACACCTCATACATCATTTATTTAAACATTTACTCATGCTTGCATTCTCTATTTAATTACATAATGTATATACATTAACATGGGTTAAAATCAAATAGAACATTATATTACACACAAGGGTGCACAAAATGCATATACCGAATAGTAACTCCTACTAATAATCAATACTATACCATCTCAGCATGAATTAAAATCTAGGATTAAAGTATGTTATAGATCTATGTGTTAGCTTTCCGAAACTTCAAACGGATCGCGTTTTCATTTTCGAAAACTCCCGGAATCGCAAAAACACCGAGAACGCGTTTGTCTTTAGTACAGCTGACACTCAAATAATTCTCCAGAAAGTTACAGAAAGAATTAGGCCTACTAATACATGTTTTTGGATATCTAACTTCAATATGCTTCTTTTAAAAAAAATAGAAGATTAAACCGAGCTTTGAGCTAGAAGTTATGACATTTCTAAGTTATGGCTGAAATTAAAAACGTGGATAAAAATTATGACGGATTTGGGTAGTTTGAGACAAAAGAACATAAGTATATAACATAATATATCAAGAACTCACTCTCTACACTAATATATATATATGAGACACTATAGAACACATCTTCAATACAAAAATATGAGATTAAACATGTAATAATTCATTCATACATAACAACAACACATAGTGTGTCCACATTTGGGGTTTTCCCACATGGACACAAACACAACACAAAGGACACTCCTATGACCTCCAAATGGACACGAAATGGACACAAATGGAGATACAACCATGGGGGTCATTCCTATGGGTTTAAAATAGACCTATATGCATGAGGAAATGAAAAGAAGAAGGGATTTATACCTTCCGGTAGATCGAATCGAAGAAAAACCTTCCCGGAGCGACACCGACACGTAGAGATTCCAAAAGGACACGAACGAGCTCCGAATCCTTCCAAACTTGGGTAGCTTCCTCCTTGGCTAGAATGGAGAAGGAAAGAAGAAGATTTGGTGGCGAAATGGAAGGATTTGGTGGAGAAATGGATGGATTTGGGGAGAAATTGCTAGGGATTGCTCTCTAGAAATTTGGGGAAGAACAAGAGAGAGCGTGTGGATGAGAATAATGAAATGAACTTGAGCCTATCCTCTCCCAAAGTGGCTGACCATATGGGGCTATTTGTCATATTATAGTAAGGTCCAAAATGCCCCCACTAACCTATTCTATGAGTATTAGGAAAGGGCTAATTGGTTGGGGCTAAATTAGTCATTCTAAAGTCTCTAATCACACTAACCTTATCCATAATAATTAGTCTAACCTCTAACTAAAATATTTCTATCATGTGGACTAAATTTAATATCATGTGGACCATGCCTAACTAGTGTGTGGGTCCCACTAGAGTCAAACTACCCCCGGGTCCCAGTTTCAAGTCGGATTGAGTTAAAATTCGAACCCGACTCAAATAACCCCAAAACAATATCATAAATAATAAAAGGATATCAAAATAATTCAAAGAGGTCAAATGCAAAAATATCCTTAGGCCAAAAATGATATTAAAATATCATAATCACATGGTTAGGCTCTAGGTCAAACAGTCTCTAGGGTTTCACTAGCAAAACGTCAAAACCACAAGTCATAAATTTAAATAGTTTAAAATAATTTAAAAATCACTAAAAATCATAATATCAAATAATAATCAATAAATTATAATTATAATTATAAAATTTCAAAATTACCCTCATCTGGAAAACTGGGTGTTACAATCCTACCCACCTTATAAAAATTTCGTCTTCGAAATTAAGATGATCGCACCTCCTTCTATGTCAAACATAGTCAAGGGTCAATCACTAGTCAATTTCTCAACATCCAAGTACTTGGTCATCAACTGGTCAACTTCTTAGGGTTTTACCTATGCTAGCTATCTAGGTGTTGGCAACTAGAATTTAGCAAAAGAGAAACTCTATAATAGACTAGCTCTTAACTTCCCAATCCTATCAAGTCACCTATAACTAAATACCTACAAGCTAAGCACATGAATACCAAATACCACATATATATATATATGCTCAAGAACAATAACCCATCACATATATCCTAAGTATATCATCTATATATATACATGACTGATCAACCAAGGGTTAAGGCAGACTAAATTATAAGGGTCTGAAACAATGCTTAGAACTAGGCTAAGGATGAATGGTCTGAATCAAGGGGACATGGTATCTAGTGAAGGGTCTGCACACTGCCTATAAAGGTGATCAACATAAAGGAACTCAATACGAAGGGAACTTAACTAAAATGGAAAACTAAACCAAGTATAGGCTAAACAACATGTTTATAACCCTATACAACAATGACCTATAGATACCAACTAACCTATATCCCATATGCCAATATCATCAGCAATCTATCTATGCAAATAGACCTCTCGGTCTTATGTGAAACTACAACTATACTCAAAGGCAGGCTCTGGTCATGGGTGCCTCACTGGAAAAGGTAAGGAAAAGTAGTAATAATCATCAAGGATGTAAGGCATACTAACATCCTATGTGTAACTGGTTGGTATTATAGATAACAGGAGAATTATCTGCAATGGGTTACTATTCTAACACCAATGCTAACTATCACCTCTAGGGTACAGACACTCTACAAGTCATCATACCATTATACTATGAAGGAACTACCTATGAATAAGCTCTACAAAACTAAATATTCCTACTCCTAAGTCATTTATAACAATCAAAAGGGTATGATGTTTAAACCTTCTCAAGATACAATCTGTTAATCATATGAGTCTGTCCAAAATCATGTTGTCCAGAGTCTTCATCATGCTAGTGAGCAAGGCTACGATAATCACAGAGTCCTTGACTAAGGTACGTACCTCTAGGTTCATGGTATTTAAAATTTTTGCACTGCCGCATGAGACGGCGAAAACCTTAAATTCCTATACCCAAGAAATACATCTGAAATCTGACTACATGTCCTCACTATGCCAACTAACACAACTATCGAAGATCCTAGATCCCATGATTTAGGTGACCTAGCCCATACGATTCTGAAGAAAAACATCATAACAAAAGAACAACATGACAAACTTAATAAATCAGCAAGGAACAGATGGAATTGGATTTCAAGGTAGTTATAAAAGACAATTCCGGGAATGGAATTGAGAAGAACGGAACTTGCAGCAAGATCTCCAATGGTCTGTGCATCCTTGACTGTCCTGACGATAGCTCGCCCTGCTGGTTTCCTCTGGTCTGCTGCTGATGCTGCATGAATCACCGCTGCTGAGAGAAATCAGAAATGACGGGAGAAAATCTCTGTACAGATAGAGGTGCACCTCCAATGTAGCAGATACGCCAACCTGAGTCGACACAACAGGAGCTGCGGTCTCGAGGCCCTGATGAATAGGACGAGAGGTGGCCAGCCTCTCGATAGTATCCCCCGAACCGAAGTGATGAGATCCTGTCTTCATAACCATCATGAAAACAGATCAAAACAAGGAGCAATTTCTGAGAATGAAGCGAAAATTCAAAGAAGGACAGTTTATGTTCAAGGGAAGTCAATAAGCAACAATTTTAGACAAAGGAATCTGATTAAGAGTTTTTCCTAATGTGATTGAGTACCTCTAAAAATAATCCTACTCCTGCTGCAGGCTGTAGTGATACTCTAGTTCGAATACCACTACATAAACTCGACATGCATGGGCCACCACTAAAAACGTGTCACGACCCGTACCCTAGAGTTAGGGCACGAGAACGTAACAACGTCCAGCCTACGCCGCAGTGTCGGCGGTAGAACGCTGTCCTAGGTCTCAATGCATCTAACAGTATAAGACTAAACAGTTTATACTCCCCGAATGGGGGTGACATAGCAGATACGGACTCAATCACATCTAAGGTCGAGCATGATGAGGATAGATAAAACATGAAATTCAAAAGAGATACAGGAGATAGAAGTCTAAGTGTCTAAGATACATAAACCCAGAAATACATCTCAAAGCTCAATACAGTAATCCATAGAATAAATACAACTCAATACAACTGAAATAACTAACTATACGACCTCTACTGTGTCTCCTCTAGGCTAGCAGGCAACCTCCAGGCTATCTGTAAAATTTATCAACAGGTCCAGTCAGGACAGGAACAAGTACAACTCATCAAGAAATTCCAATTAAATGACAGAGAACTATAAAGCAGTTATAGACAGTTTTATTGATGAATATGGCAGTTTATATACAGGTGATGGTATAGAGAACAGATAAGATACAAGAAAAGTAAGTAACTAAAACAAGAGAAGAATGATGGCAATGAAGACTGTAAAATAAATCTAGCTGAACTAAAGTAACATAATAAGTCCAGAATGTAAATGTAAACAAGTGCAAAACCCAAGTAAATCCAGACAGCATGAATCTGATACCAGGTGGTTCCAGTACAAGATGAGTCCGGTATAAGGTGAGTCCAGTTGGTGATCAAAGGTTCCAGGGTGAGTCCAGCCTATACTCTAACAGTGTGTTTTAAAATATCGGGATCGACATATGAACGGCTGTAGGTAATACGGCATACCGCACACTCGGCCAAGTGTGGGATGGCTATCGTTCCAGTATAATTCCAAGGAAGTGGTTCCAGTATTTGGGTATGTTCACATGCCTATTCTAATATTTCCTCGCCCATAAGTACAAGTGAATCCAGAAAACGACACGAGAATCGAGATGAGTCCAGCCAAACATAATGATACCAGCAAAAGATTCCAGAGTGATTCCAGTAGGTGGTTCCAGTAGTGATTCTAGTAGGTGATGCCAGTAGTGGTTCCAGAAGGTGATGCCAGTAGTGGTTCCAGAAATAGAGGCCAGACAAATAGTATGTGCGTCGCATACACACTACAAGAAAGATGGCCTATCCCAACGTTTTATAAACGTCGTAAAAACCGAATAAAATGTTGGTATATGTTTAGCCAACGTTTGTCCAACGATTTATGCAAACGTCGTCGTTTCCCTAGTTGGGAATTTACAACGTTTGCAATAAATGTTGGTATAGGGATTAGACGACGTTTGCAGCAACGTTTATAAACGTCAATAATAGTACAAAAATGGTTAACAATTTATAACATTTTTACAATAAAAACGTTGGCCTACGTAACTTATTTCCAACATTTTATAAAACGTTGGAATTATTTTTTCCAACCTTTGTCAAAGAAAACGTTGGGTTGTGATTGTCCAACGTTTCCCAAAAAATGGTTGGTTTTGTGTTTCCAACCTTTTCTGAAAAATATTGGTCTTTTCTAACGTGTTTACACAAACGTTGAAAATATAATTTTGGATGGTACTTTTCCAACAATTTACCAAATACGTCGTAGATGTATCCTGTTTCCCAACAATTTCCCAAAACGTTGGGAGTTGTGTTAATGGGTGATAATTTTCAAATAATTTGACAAACATATCAAGAATTCAACTATTTTACCAACGTTTTATCTAGCCACTGGATTTGTTACAAAAATTGGTTAAAATATCTGCCACAATCACATCAAATATAAATGTGCTTGTACATATAAAAAATTTCAGATCCTATCACAAACATGTAAATGCATCCACCACCAAACAATCAGACAAAATATTAATATAAAATTATTGTAAATCAAAATATTGTCTGTGTTAAAAGTCTTTATATATTTATTCATTCTCCAAAATACAAGTTCCTTCAAAGTAAAAATTAGACAATCTTCATGAACCCATATAAGTAACTTGACCATGCATGCAAACCTGTAAAAAAAAAGAGAAAAATTAAAATTAGGACATACAAGTAAATAATGAATATTTTTAAGACTTATTGTGCAAGTTGACCTTCTCCACTAATCAGTTCCTTTTCGTACTCTTCATAGCCATGAGGTCCTAGATTAATGAACACAAGAAAAAAAAAGTAAAATTTAATGATATTAAATACAAATATTAAAGTTCAATGATGCTTTAGAGTAAAGTAGTCAAAAAAAAGTTCAAAGTACTAAAATGACCAGTTCACTACACCGAATATGTAAGCAAACAATCAAGGCAACTACATATCTATGTCACATATTTTTTTTCCTCATTTTCAGCTCCACGGGAAAAAAAATTACATTACAAACTTTCTGAGTGATAAAACCCAATAATACTCTGGTAGCAGTAGAGTATTACTGAAGGCAGAGCTCATGATATGTAGTTCGCATTAGTAACATTGTGGTTTGGCTTCTATGAACAAATCGAGATAATATGGATAATTAGTAGGAGAACATTGTGGTTTGTCTTCCATAGAACATCATTCTTACTACCATGCATGCATATATTATTTTTCCCTAAGTTTCTTTATTTTGCAGCTAGATTCATTTAAGGAACAATAACACTCTGCTGAATAGTAGCAGGATCATTACTTTTATTCGGGATGTTAACTATATGGTGTGGAATCAAGGTATGAAGAAACGACCCTTATACTTAATGAAATTAACTGCCTAGTTTGTGTTTAATCATCTAACTGGTTATTTGAAGTTGGAACTGGAAGAATTTAAAATAAGCAACCTATAGATATTGCTCCTCTGACATGGGCTGCCATGCCTTTGTGCATATTGAAATCAATACAAAGTGGCTTTCATGTTTTGTGTTCTGTAATAAATACATTCTTTGTGATCAGATCAACTAATACAACAAGCCTAAAAAGAGGATATACTTGGGCCATGTATGCATGTTGTCCACCAATATACTGCAGCAAGTTTTAAGGTCTATTAGAAGGATGTCGTCATCTCTGTTTCTCGATTATAATGAATATAACAAGCATCATGTTCAAAGACAAAACTATATCGGATGGTCCACTATTGTCACAGGAGGTTCAAATTCTGATAATTGGAGTGTGGAAGATAACATACAAAGTGTTTTTGGTATAAAATAGTTTGGAAATAAATTTTCCTTCCATCACCATTTCTTTTATTACCCATATTCATAAAGAAAAAAACAAAATAGGTTTTCATTGATAAACCAATATTGGAGCTAGCTTGAAGGTCACACGACATAGATTCATGATGTATAATGAATATTGAATCTAGCTTGAAGGTCACTCGGTTATTAGAACAACCAGAGGTCCAAATGATGCCTATGTGATTTACTGATCAGAGTTGACTTAAAAGAGTCTAATTCCTTTAAAGGTTAGGAACACATGCCCTTAATATGTAGTTTAAGTAAGTAATGCACTTGAGCAAGAAATGATATTGTATTAAAACACTAGTCAGACAAACTAAACCTTTGGAAGAATCAAATCACGAGCTATATTTGCCAGCAGAAAAAAATCATGACAGTACAAGGAATATGAACTCAACATTGATGTCAAGGAGTTGGAAAGAAGGCTCATGGAAAAAATTGAACATAAAAAATAGTTGCGGGAGGAAGATACGGCTATTGCACGACAATACAATGTGTATGCAGAACCTTATTGCAGCTTCTCACTGAAAACGTGATTTCTCTTGTAATTTTCCTTCAATAGGCTATCATATACAAAGATGCTTACTGTGTTCGCAAGTGGTGCAGCAGATTAAGGGTCACTTTACATCCTCCAAACCAAAACCAGAAGATGCAAGATTAGGTGTGGCTACATGGGACGCTTGATATGGCTGACCCCTAGCAGCATGTGTAAGCCCTCAAAACTTAAACTCTAGCAGCATCTTCTTAAGCTCTCAAAAATTAAATTCTCACTCTTTAAGATTTGTATGGGAAAGGCAGTTAGGTGGTGTGTAAACTGCATGATCTTATTTCTTTTGACATTGTGATTAATCCATCTTTCTTCTTCTTCTTCTTCTCTGAATTTGCAGTGACATATTTGGAGAACAACAATTTTTAGTAGCTATCATTTGAATTAGGCCCAGGCTTGGACTAATTTTTGTTGATAAACAAAATTTCTAGTAGTTCATTGCAAGCAGTTGCAGCAGCAGCTGCACTGCCTAGGTGCACTACAGTGTAGGTGAAGCCTATATCAGAGTTTATCAATGTGCCTAGGTGCCTAGTTTGCAAGCAGTTGCAGTAGTCAAGGAAACTGATTATGAAGCCCATATCAAAGTTTATCAATGTGTGTGAAGCCTATATCAGAGGCACTAACAATGTTGACATAACACAAATGACGCAGTAATGATATAAGCAGATCAAATAAACACTAGGTGCTAAAGAAAATGTAATAGATGTGGTTTGGATGCAGAATAGAGGAAATCATGAATTAACTAATACCTGGAAGAAGGAATCAGGTGATAATTTTTCGGTGCACTACATGGAAGGAAGCTGTCCAGTGGGGACTTAACACTAGTGCTGGAAAGAGAGCAGGGGATCTAAAAGCCATCTAACAACTTGGTAAATGAGAATAAACTTGAACTTATGCCCAGTGATAACTGAGCTTCTAGTCATACCAGCCTGCGCCGTACCTTATCAAGTGTACTTGAGTTTTCAAAATCTGTAGAGGCAGTGTCAGATTCGGAGGAGTTGGCAGAGGATAATGTGCAAACCATGTCTTCAGGTGGTAGCCCTTCGTCATATGGGGCAAAACAAATTGGCCAAAAATGACAATCCAGTAATGAGGAATGTCAAATGCATCTTAGTATCATCTTCCAAGTGTTGCATTGATGATGGTGATATTTTTCGTATTCCTGGGGGCATGCATGACTATGGTGGATAAATTTTGTATGAGCCCAGTGTCTCAGCTAAGAAGCAAAAAATATTTAATACATTTGACCTTTGTAATGAATATGTTGAGTGTGGTGATATTTCTCATATTCCTGGGGGCATACATGACTATGGTGGATAAATTTTGGATGAGCCCAGTGTCTCAGCTAAGAAGCAAAAAATATTTAATACATTGACCTTTGTAATGAATATGCTGAGTGTGGAGAAATGTCAAATGCATCTTACATGAATCTTGGAGTTACTGAGTTGGTGCAAGTTATAAAGAAACTACAAGAATGGACTGAGAATTTAGAGAAGAGACAGGTTGATTTAGATCAAGAAGTACTACAGTTGAAGAATCTTGTTAGGGACACAGAAAGAATGAACCACTTCTTCAAGGATTGTGTTAAAGAGCTTGAATCAAAGATTGATCATTCTCTCGCACTCACTGATGATTCTATAGACAAATTTGTTGAACATTATTTGGGTTCATATGATGTTATTTACTTGATTGGAGGTTTCGATGGTTCCATGTGGTTATCGTCACTCGATTGTTTTTCGCCATCCCTGGACATATTAACACCTTTGAAACCAATGACATCTGCTCGGTCTTTCCTATCTGCTGTTGCATTAGATGGCATCCTTTATGTTATTGGTGGCTGGTATTGACAGTTCATGGTTTGATACAGTCGAGTATTACAACCGGAGACATGATGAATGGATGCCATGTGCGTCCATGCTATCTAAGAAAGGCAGTCTAGCTGGAGCTACTTTAAATGGGAAAATATATGCTATCGGTGGAGGAGACGGTGTAGAGTGTTTCTCAAACGTCGAGACATATGATCCGGTACTAGATAAGTGGAATAATAATCAATCAATGATCCACAAGCGGTTTGCTCCTGCTGCAGCAGAACATAAAGGTGCAATTTATTCTGTCGGAGGATATGATGGAAATGCATACCTAAGATCAACTGAAAAATTGGATCCATGGGAGGGTTACTGGAGTGAGCTACCAAACATGAATGTAAGGCGAGGCAGTCACTCTGTTGCTGTGCTCAATGAGAAATTATATTGCATAGGAGGTTATGATGGTGAGAAGATGGTTTCAAGTGTCGAAACATATGATCCTCGCTTGAATGCTTGGGTGATGTGGGAACCGATGAAGTTTATGAGAGGTTATGCTGCTGTTACAGTCCTGGCCAATTCTATTATTGCTATAGGTGGTGTCCAAGACGAAAAGATCATTGTGGACAAAGTAGAATATTACAAATATATATATATATATATATATATATATATATATATATATAGAATATTATATATACATATATATATATATATATATATATATATATATATATATATATATATATATATGGTGTACTGTTCCATTTTTTTAAGTTCATGAAATGAAGGAACTACCTCTAAGTTCTCTAAGACTATGGAGGTTTATAACCTAGAGAAGAAACTAATTTGCTAAGCCAAATGAATCAAGCTATCACACATTTTATTTAGTGGACATTGAAAAAACTGTAAAAAGTTAAGTATAACACAGACAATCCTAATAATTTTACGAATTTCAGACTGCCAACAAAGAGCAGCCATGCTACTAGTAGAGGAGAAATTAAAAAAAATCTTAATAGCACATCACCAAAATATAGGAGAAATAAAAAAAAAATTCTAACCTCACAATAGCTTCGAAGCTGAGATCGTGGTACATTGTGTGTTTGTTCGAAGCTGAGATCGTGGTACATTGTGTGTTTGTACTTGCTTTGGTCGTTACAGTTGCGCTTGCTTTGGTGGTTGCAGTTGTATTCGCTTTGATGGTTGTATTTGTCTTTTTGATTGAACCTCTGATTGTAAATGCGCCGACTGATGAAAAATTGGATGTAATGTGCGCTCAAAATTGTTTTCAAAAAACTAACATTATAAATACAAGAAAATGTTACATGCAATCCATCAAATAAATTTAGCTCATGTACATCTAATAGTTGATAAATTCTAACCTGCTCTGTGCCAGAAGATACATCTCGTGGAGATTGTGAGAAAGTACCCATATCACGTAGATGACTCTCAAGTAAATTTTGTATTTGTGCTTCCATTCGATCACTCATTCGAGATTCCACAGCAGATAACTTTTCTTGCATCTGGAGTTCCATCTGCTCTTTCATTTCAGTTTTGTTTCTCTTATTTTCAGCCATCATGTCACGTCGAACCCTTTCATTTTCAGCCTCCATTTCACGTCGCAGGTTCTCTAACTCTTGTTAATGTTTTGTCTCAATCTCCCTCCTCTCATCCTGGCGCAGTTTATACGATGGTCCGAATACCATAGTCGGGGTGGCACCAAGCCCATATGTCCCCACACGACCGTGCCTATCACGTCCTATAACTCGCCCATATATGTCATCTCGTGCAACACCGGTCTCTGGATTTTCCGCTTCTAGTTCATCCATCTCTTGCTGTAAAATTAACTCATATTCATATAAACGTTTAGATAAACTTATAAAAAGTGTAAATAATAAAAAAATAAAATTAGAAGTAAGATCATACAATCGCCTTAGCTGCTATTTCATTTACTGGCCCTTTCCCTTTAGTTACATGTGTTTCCTTGTATACCATCCTACGAGTTGGCTCGTATCCGAGGGATTTAGCCAGCTATAAGTATAAAGAATCAACGTGTCAGATTATTAGTGATAAACCTGCTTTCCTGGTACATTAAAATATGTATGAACTAATAAATAAAATTAAATTTTATCTACCTTATTTCTAATTTCAGCATGGGGAGTTCTACCAGATGTGTGTGGTGTTGTCCATTTTTTACGAATGGCTTTATTCTTTTCACTTTTGGCCTGATACAAGAAAAATACAAATATACAATTAAATACTATGATAAACTGAAAATCAATGCCTCCATAAATACAAATATACCTTTCCCTTATCAGAATCCCAATAGTAGATGAGTCTTGGCCACTGACTTTCCTCGACCCTTGGGGGGCAATGCTTCAACCGTTCCTCATTAGTCGTATACTTAGTATAACCCTGACGCTTTACTTCAGCCTTCCACTATTTCCATTTTCTTCCGACAGACTCCATCATAAATTTTCTCATTTGGTCTGTGGCATTTGTATTTTCCTATTTAAATAAAATATAAAGAAAAAAGTCATGTAATTATTCATATATGTAAATTGCGACACAAAGTAATTTAATATTGCTAGGTGGTTATTCATCTACTTCACCTTAATATGAGTCCAAATTGCATCCTTCCCAATGTCTGGTACATGCCTCCAATCCAAATATCATGTTTCTAGCATAAGAGGGATCAAATATTCATATCAACTTAGAACAATAGAACAATATTGATACCTAGGCATCTATTATTTCTAAGGTATGATTCAATAGAACAATATTGATACCTTATGGCTAATAACACTCCCTTACATGCACAGGATACTAGGATACATCACTTGTACATCCTCTAAACTAACACTCAATCCTTAATACACTAACACTAGCTCACATCCTAACCTCTGGTACTCCAAACCAAAGGTACAGGCCTAAGGCCAATTTCAACTGCAGCAACATAGCCAAGAAGCCATGTTGCTGCTGCCAACATCCCTGGCCTTACAAACCAGCAGGGCAGGATTAACACCGCTGCCACTCTCTCACATGTCTGATATGAACAATGTTCATCATCCATACTATGCTAATACACTAGGATATAATCTATTTCCCAACTCCTCTATTACATGGACAGTGGACAGAACCCCCCTTATACTTGAGCCCTATATACCTCTATTCCAGTTTACAACCCCAAACACTAACCCTCTCTCCCCTTCTGAACCAGTGGCACTGTTCTGATACCATGCATTGATACTGACATCACTTCACTAATAACTAACACATAGGGACACTATAATCCCCCATTTCCTTCTCAACCTTGCTGCTTACAGGTACTCTAAATGCTCCTACTCATGCTCATCTTAGTATAAATCTTAGTCCTCCTAATTTCCTCCCCTCTCTATTTATTCACCAACCTGTCACACTACACTGTCCCTCTACACATATACACCTACTATAGCGGCCCATGCTGCACATGACAACACTAAAGCCTTGTACAGAGCTCTTGTACTGTGTGTACACACACAAAGTAGCACACAGACACTGACCTCTGTGCATAAACTCTCATTACACACACATACAAACTATCCTGATACTAGCAGGACACCTGTATAGGTTTTTGCACCCATCCCTGTGTACAGGACACAAAGTCCTTCATCTAGGACTGTTTGCCCCCAACAAAGTAAAACACACACACACAGGTTTACTCATACCCCTATTGGTATCCTAGTCCACTGTACAAAACCATTTCTACTAAGGTCCTATATTGGTTGGGTCTACAGATAACCACACAAGACACACATGCCAAACTAACCTGCTATGCCCACTGCAGGCACACACATTACCCGACACAGACCCCTAAATAAAGACTTATATTAGTGACAAAACTGATACTTATATTAGTATCAATGGATCGCTTCCAAACGTCTTGTGTCCACTTTACAAAGTAAATATTAATATCTTTTATCGTATCAAAGTATCAATTTTATTAAGGGGTATTAGTATCAGACATACTTGCTATATTAGTAAAGAGTATCAGTTTATAGTCAAAGAGTATCAGTATACTAATATAAGTATCTGTTTTATCAAGGGGTATTAGTATCAGTGACGAACATTAATATAAACTGATACCCTGAAGGGGTATGAGTATCAGTTCTAAGGTTTGAGTGTTAGTTAACCTAACAACATCAAAAATTGGTTTTTAGTGCTAGTATCAGTTCTAAGGTTTGATTCTTTGGCATCTATTCCAAGAATCTCAAAAATATCCACCAAATTTACAGAGTAATTTCAATTTTAAGAATAATACAGTTTGGAACTAAGTTTAGGCAAAATTATAGAAACCCATCTCCAATTTCCACACAAACTGCACAAAATTACATAGTAATGTAAAAAGATAGCATCTGCTTTCCCACAAGCTTGAGAATAATAAAGTTTGGAACTAATTCTGCTCAAAATTATGGAAAATCATTCCAATTTCCCACCCAAACTGCAGAAATTTACATAATAATATCCAAAGTCAGCATTTTTTCCCCACAATCTTTAGAAAAACACAGGTTGGTCAATATTAGCATGACATACAGACTATCCTGATACTAGCAGGACCCCTGTACAGGTATTTGCACCCATCCCTGTGTACAGGACACAAAGTCCTTTATCTAGGACTGTTTGCCCCCAACAAAGCAAAACACACACACACGTTTACTCATACCCCTATTGGTATTCCGCTTATAATAACTCCTGGCTTCATCTTTGGCCGGTCTTAACTAACAAAATTTTTCACACCAATTGCCTCTATGTTGCCCCTACTTCTAACTAACACAACAGCATGTTCAGGGAAAATAGAAGGTCATGGTCAAATGTGCTCCCGCTGCTAGATTAAGTACCGCTTTCGCAAAAGGTATCAACAACTTTATTTGGTTAGTCCTCCTAACCCTGCTGATCATCAACATGACAGTCCGACACAATGGTTTGACTCCAACTTTGTCATGCCATCAATATGAAGATCGAGGTAAAGTAATACTTCTAATAATTGACCAAAATATTAAGTTCTATAGTGATGCAGTGCATATAAGGTTTCAAATACAATGGTAGAAGAAAAAGTCATTGTTATACGTAGCACAAATTGAACCAATTCAAAAGTCAGATCGGGACGAAAAAAACCTAGCCTTAAACAATACAAGTATTAATGCATATATTGAAACGTAAGAGATGTGATAATCATGTTTACTAACAAGCCTCAAATTACCACAAATTAATTATAGATTTTTTCAAATTTTTGATGAAATTCATACCTCATCTAGCTGTCCCAACTATCCTATTACTGACATCAGTACGATCTTTTAATCAAGGTTCAAAAGCTCTGTTTTGGACCATTTTAGTTTCAATTTTGAATCCTTCCTATAAGTGTCAGATTCAGAAGTGTTTGTAAATCTCTTGAAATAGCATCCACTAGGGCGTAAATTTTTTAAAAAATGAAAGTTCCCTTTTAAAAAGCTAACAACAGAGTTATGCTTCCTTCCATAATATGCTTCTGCTTTTGAAAGAAGCATAAGCAATACAAATCTAAAAAATATCCATCAATACAAACATGAATACTAGAATTTGCTCCCTTAAAAAGTGTCGATCAATACAAATCTAAAAAATATCCATCAATATAATTAATCTCTGATTTCTATTTTTATAATCAAAAAATTGCATAGAAATATAAACATATATATACATTAATATTTGTGAATAAATATCAATTATAATTTCTCAATATTGGACGTCAGAAATATTGTCATGCTTTATTCTTTATGAAGAAAGAATATTACATGTCTCATTAATAAAATATATATGAACCTATAGATAAAAATAAAGAAATAATGTCATACCTGGCCGAAAGAGATCACAACCTGGCCGAAAGAGAAAAGTAGAGGACCAGCCGGATCTTCGAAGGAGGACCTAGCCTTCAGTTTTGAAAGAGAGAAGGCTCTTCGGTTCTAATTGAAGGAGGGGAGAGGTCCGGGAGATGGAGTATTAGGGAAATTGTATTTTGGTGGAATCAAAAGAGTAGACGTGGGCGCGCGGGAGCCAAATTTTGCAGCCGGGAAAATTTTTGCGTCCGATTAATAGGGTTTAGGAGGGAAACATTTTGGTGGTAGAGACTTTAGGTGGGAAAAATAATAATGGGTATTGGCTCTGCTATATGGGAGACATGTATATATATAATGGCTGGCTATACCCCCACCGACATTACCATATAAACATATTACCATATAAACATAGGTTATAAATATTTATAAATATAATTTGGATTGGTTTTAATTTGGATTTATGTGAGTCCACGTTACCATAAGGGTCCGTTTGGTAAACCGTATTTGGAGATGAAATTTGGATTTTTATGGATTTGGAGACAAATCCATGGAATCCAATGTTTGGTTGGAGATGGATTTGGATATGGAAAGTATGACAAAATCCATAACTTGGATTTGGTTGGATTTTGGAGGAAAAAAATAATTATTCTTTAATAATTTCCTTAAAATATTTATTATTTAATAATTTTGTTAAAAATTATTAAATAAAAAATTAGTTAATCTTTAATAATTTCGTTAAAAATATTTATTCTTTAATAATTTCGTTAAAAATTAGTTAATTAATTAAAAAACTAACTATTTTATTAGTATTATTAATTAATAAAAAAATAGTATTATTAATTAAAAAAATTAGTTAATTAGTTAATTTTGTTATAATCATAATTAATAATTTATTAGTATTATTATAATATTTTATTATTTAGTTAATAATCATAATTTACTAGTATTATTATATTATTATTATAATATTAATTAATAATTTATTAGTATTATTATAATATTAATTAATAATCATATCCTATGTTTAATTAGTATTATTAATTAAAAAATTAGTTAATTTAATTATATTTTAATCATAATAATATTTTAATTAATATTTTATTTAATAATATTTTTATTAATAATATTTTATAATATTTTAATAATATTTTATAATATTTTACTTAATAATATTTTATTATATTTTAATCATAATAATATTTTATAATATTTTAATCATAATAATTTAATAATATTTTAATTTAATTATTAACAATATTTTAATCACAAATAGAATCATATTTTATAATAATTTAATTAATAATTTACTAATCATAATAATATTAATTTATAGTTAATTAATCGTTAATTATTAATTATTAATTATTAATCAATAATTATAATTTATAATTATTAATCGTTAATAAAAAATTATCGATTGTTAATTATTAATTATTAATCGTTAATTATTAATCTTTAATTATTAATCGTTATTTATTTAAAAATTAATTAATCATTAATTATTAATTTTATAATTAATAATAACTAATCGTCAATTATTAATTACTAATCGTTAATTATTAATTTTATAAATAATAATAACTATAATTAATCATAATTAATTAATAGCTTAATTATTGATCATGACTATAATTTAATTATTAATCATAAAACCTTAAGTTGGATTTGGAGTTGGATTTGAATAGTAAAATCCATGATTTGGATTTGGAGGATTTCCAAATCCAAATCCAAATAGTAAATTCAGTTACCAAACAAGCCCTAACCAGCGGCATGATATTTTATCATATATATAAACATAAGTTTTTATTTGGGTCTATGTGCACCATGCCATATAACAGGGGCAAAGTCTGTAGGCGTATGCAACATTCTTCACAAAATGTTGGTATATTGCTCGGCGTTTAAAGAAAAACGCAGGTAATTATCAACATGTTTTTAAAAAATATTGGTGTATTTCTCGACGTTTAAAGGCAAACGCAGGTAATTGTCAACCTTTGTTTAAAACGTTGGTATATTGCTCGACGTTTAAAGAAAAATGCAGGTGATTATCAACTTTTGTTTTAAAATGTTGGTATATTTCTCGACGTTTAAAGAGAAACGCAGGTAATTGTCAACCTTTGTTTAAAAATGTTAGTATATTGCTCGACGTTTAAGGACAAACGTAGGTAATTATCAACGTTTGTTTACAAACATTGGTATATTGTGCGACGTTTAAAGACAAATGCCGATCATGACCAACGTTTTTTTAAATACGTCGTTATATGCTAACTTAGTCGACGTTTACAAAAAATGTCGGAGGAATAAACGTTGGGAAAGACCTATTTTCTTGTAGTGACATGAATCCAGAAATATCCATACGTGTTGTAAGAATCACATAAAACTATCTAGAACTGAAGTACAGTAATTGACAAGTAAATGAAAGAACTATCAGAGAATGTACTAGCCTGATGTCTGAATGTCCAAAGTAAATATACTGTCCGATGAGAGGTGTCTGGCTCCTAATTAGAATAGCACAAGTCACAACATGTCCAGAAGGATAATATAAAGCACTACAATGCATTCTACATGAATCTAGGTCAAACTAGGCCAAAGTCAACCCTTGGTCAACTCTGGTCAACTGCACTAGTCAAACTAGGTCATGTCCTAACCCAGCAAGTCTTACTAGGCCTAACCAAGACTATCCTAGCAAGCACACATCAATACAAGGCTATACAAGCCAACATAGACCCAACTCTATATAGCATGCAATTATTTAATACTCAACTAGGCAAGAATTTACATTGGATATACACTAGGTAATCTATTACTTTAAGCTATATATGTCTACACATATATACACATGCATATATTGGTATTAACATTAGGTCTATAATCATGGCATTTCAAATGGTTATATAAACTTATATATTACTACACAATATGTTAACATATATATAATATACATACAGAGCTAAGTTAACTATATTCATAAATACTTATTTAAGAGGCTATGTGTGTGTATGTAAACATGACAAAGGGGCAAGTGAGGGTTAAATGGGCATACATAGTGTATACATATGAAAGAGTGTCAAAGTGTAAGTGAACAATGTGTCAAGTGTGATAGTGTCAACATAGTATAAGGGGGTACATGAGGTAATATAGGATTTATGTTAACATAGAATATTGCATCTCATTAACTTGTATATTGCATACATTATATCTATTATTACATTACATTCATGCTTGCATTCATTCATCATTCATTTATTCTCTTGCACTACTATATGCACCATACATTACATACTATGGAACCTACATATTCATTACAAGCCATACTTATATATGCTTACATTAGATAGGATACTTACACCTCATACATCATTTATTTAAACATTTACTCATGCTTGCATTCTCTATTTAATTACATAATGTATATACATTAACATGGGTTAAACTCAAATAGAACATTATATTACACACAAGGGTGCACAAAATGCATATGCCGAATAGTAACTCCTACTAATAATCAATACTATATCATCTCAGCATGAATTAAAATCTAGGATTAAAGTATCTTATAGATCTATGTGTTAGCTTTCCGAAACTTCAAACGGATCGTATTTTCGTTTCCGGAAGCTCCCGGAATCGTAAAAACACCGAGAACGCATTTGTCTTTCGTACAGCTGACACTCAAATAATTCTCCAGAAAGTTACAAAAAGAATTAGGCCTATTAATACATGTTTTTAGAAAGCTAACTTCAATATGCTTCTTTTAAAAGAAACGGGAGATTAAACCGAGCATTGAGCTAGAAGTTATGACATTTCTAAGTTATGGCTGAAATTAAAAACGTGGATAAAAATCATGACGGATTTGGGTAGTTTGAGACAAAAGAACACAAGTATATAACATAATATATCAAGAACTCACTCTCTACACTAATATATATATATATGAGACACTATAGAACACATCTCCAATACAAAAATATGAGATTAAACATGTAATAATTCATTCATACATAACAACAACACATAGTGTCCAAATTTGGGGTTTTCCCACATGGACACAAACACAACACAAAGGACACTCCTATGACATCCAAATGGACACGAAATGGACACAAATGGAGATACAACCATGGCGGTCATTCCTATGGGTTCAAAATAGACCTATATGCATGAGGAAATGAAAAGGAGAAGGGATTTATACCTTCCGGTAGATCGAATCGAAGAAAAACCTTCCCGGAGCGACACCGACACGTAGAGATTCCAAAAGGACACGAACGAGCTCCGAATCCTCCCAAACTTGGGTAGCTTCCTCCTTGGCTAGAATGGAGAAGTAAAGAAGAAGATTTGGTGGCGAAATGGAAGGATTTGGTGGAAAAATGGAAGGATTTGGGGAGAAATTGCTAGGGATTGCTCTCTAGAAATTTGGGGAAGAACAAGAGAGAGAGTGTGGATGAGAATAATGAAATGAACTTGAGCCTATCCTCTCCCAAAGTGGCTGCCCATATGGGGCTATTTGTCCTATTATGGTAAGGTCCAAAATGCCTCCACTAACCTGTTCTATGAGTATTAGGAAAGGGCTAATTGGTTGGGGCTAAATTAGTCATTCTAAAGTCTCTAATCACACTAACCTTATCCATAATAATTAGTCTAACCTCTAACTAAAATATTTTTATCATGTGGACTAAATTTAATATCATGTGGACCATGCCTAACTAGTGTGTGGGTCCCACTAGAGTCAAACTACCCCCGGGTCCCCGTTTCAAGTCGGATTGAGTTGAAATTCGAACCCGACTCAAATAATCCCAAAACAATATCATAAATAATAAAATGATATCAAAATAATTCAAAGAGGTCAAATGCAAAAATATTCTTAGGCCAAAAATGATATTAAAATATCATAATCACATGATTAGGCTCTAGGTCAAACAGTCTCTAGGGTTTCACTAGCAAAACGTCAAAACCACAAGTCATGAATTTAAATAGTTTAAAATAATTTAAAAATCACTAAAAATTATAATATGAAATAATAATCAATAAATTATAATTATAATTATAAAATTTCAAAATTACCCTCATCTGAAAAACTGGGTGTTACATGACTTTTGCAGCTAGCGACGGTTTCCCGACGGATTATCCGTCGGCCTGTTTCTGGAAAAATTTTGCGACGGAACGGCGACGGACATTCCGTCGCTCATATTCTGGAAATATGGAAGATATCCAGAAGCATGGTGACGGATTATCCGTCGCCAAATCACCGCTAATCCGACGAGGTAGTGTACTTAGCGACGGCCTCGCGACAGCTTAGCGACGAACTATCCGTCACTAATTATATGAATACAAGATAGAGACAGTTAAGCGATAGAATGGCGATGGATTTCCCATCGCTCATGTTCTGGAAATATGGAAGATTTCCAGAAGGGTGGCGACGGATTATCCGTCGCCAAATAGCCGCTAATCCGACGAGGTACTGTATTTAGCGACGGCATCGCGACAGCTTAGCGACAAACTATCCGTCGCTAATTGTAAGAATATCAGATAGCGACAGCTTACCGACGGATTATCCGTCGCTAAGCGACGGAATGGCGACGGATTTCTCGTCGTTCATGTTCTGGAAATATGGAAGATTTTCAGAAGCGTGGAGACGTATTATCCGTCGCTCCTTCGCCGCTAATCCATCGAGGTTAGAGACGGTTTAGCGACGGATATTGCGTATCAGAAATCCTCTGATACGCGGTTAGCGACAAATTAGCGACGTATTTTTTGTCGCTAATTGTATGAATATATTAAAAATTTAAACTGTCGAAGTTGACGGGAAACCGTCGGCTTGCCGTCGCTAAAAGTTTTTATTTTGCCAACGAAAATCCGTCGCTAATTAGTCGCAGAGCGGCGGACTAGCGATGAGCTAGTTTTAGCGACGAGGTTATTCCCGACGGATTTTTTCAGCCCGTATCCGTCAAAAATCCGTAGGTAATGTGAATTACCGATGAATTTTCGACGGATAGGCCGTCGCTAAATCGTTGTATTTTAGTAGTGTTTACCGTTCTTTTTTATAACTGGAACGATGTTGGCAACCCAGTTAGGAATTGTTCTTTATGAATGAATCCACAGGCAATGAACTTCTTGAATTCATTCTCGATGGCCTCCATGACATCTGGTCGGAATCATCGTTTCTGCTGCTTCACTAGCTTAGCTTTAGACTAAATATTCAGGCGGTGCATGGCGACTTTAGGGTCCAGGCCTGGCATGTCTTCATAGCTCCATACGAAGACGTCGATGTATTCTCTTATAAGCTATATAAGATATTGGCGTTCATCGTCAGATAGACTTTTGCTGATGAAGATTGGTTTAAAAGATGATTCATCTCCTAAATTGACTTGGATGACTACGTCTTCTGTAGGTGATTAACGTTGTTCGAAGCGCAACACGCACCTAGTGTCCATCTTTTGAGCCTATTGTTCATTCTCGATCGATTGGACATCGTCCGTAATTTGGTCAACGGAAAGTTTGTTGATGGACATGGTTGCTTTGAATATGTCGCTAATGGTGGAGTCTGAGTCCTAGAGGGAGGAATCAGAAGAATGAGAACAACGATCTTCTTCATCATCTGATCTTTCGGGAGTGGTTGGAGGGGAGACATAACCCAAACCAACACCGTTTCGTTGATAGTAGTTCTCGAGTTTGCCAGGAGGAGCAAAGTGTCGTATTGGCAACCGTCGTTCCCGGCCGTAGTTTAGCCCCTGGTCACTTTTGATGCCATATCCCATGTTCTGGATGATATTCTTGGCCTGCCAACTATATCAAAAAAGTTGTATTTTCCTAGAGTCATAGTCAGCTTCCGTGTTGTGCTTGGAAGAAGTAGAGTTTGGGACGAACTTTCTTTCGCCAATTATACGACCGAAGATGATTAGTTCTTCATCCTTCTTTCTGGCTGGAACGATGAAGTAGTGGATTCTAGGGGTGAGAGTCGGTATAATCGGTCGGTATTTGGTCGATTTTTTGGGTATTTTTTAAAGTCGGTATTTAAAAATCAATACCAATATCGTACCATTTAGAATCGATTTTTTCGGTTTCGGTTAAATCGGTATTCGGTCGATTTTTGTTCGGTATCGATATTTTACCATTTAATATTTGATCAATTAACACACTTAATATTGTAGAACCTCTTAACCTATAATATATATTTTTTACTTTTTTGGAAGCATTAATTTTAAAGCCAAGTCTCTACCAACCAAACAATTAATCAAAATTATTAAAACAATATGTAACAAGTTGCAAACACCTAAAAATGAGCTTAAAATATCAAACGCGGTCACTAAGTTAATCTTTAGTATAAGTTTAAGTAACCAAAATTCACTTCAAAATTTTATGAGAACACAAAAACATAAGCTCAAAAGATCAAAAACTCAATTCTTAGCATTCTTAACATAAATTCAAGTCCACTAAAATCTATTCCAAGTTCTAGGAAACCAACCAAAACAAAGATAAAAAAGGAAATGAGTAGTGTAAAATTAATCATGAACAACATTAAAAAATGTGTGCGCGCACGTGTGTGTGTGTGTGTGTGAATCGGTTCGGTTCGGTATTTTCGGTATGGTATTACACTCAAACTGTTACCATTACCATTACCATTATACCGTAATTTAGTCGGTTCGACAATTCGGTATCGGTACATAATTTCGGTTCGGTTTTTCAGAATATTTTTAATCGGTATTTGGTCGGTTTTTCGGTATCGGTCGGTATTTGCTCATCCCTAGTGAATATCTTCTAGATAAACTTTTCCTGCAAGTGAGGTGTCGTGACCGGCATGCAGATGTGTGGTCCTATGCCATGCTCTAGAGTGTATATCTATCTATGTAGTGGTTTACAGATTGATAGACATCGGGGTAATTCAAAAATAAACCTTTACTAAGAAAATACACAAGTTCTTCTTCAGGGATAATATCATCCGCTGAAGGTACATTATTATGAGTATTGATATACTCATTGAAAGGATCATCATCTGGAAGAGGAGCCACGGTCTTAGCCAAGTTCACCACGTAGGGTAATTCTTCAGGATTGGGAGGACGGACATTAGCAGGTTCCTTCCGGGGTGTCTTGCTGAGAGTGATGGTCAATGGTTTGACCTTGTCAGGGTTCTTCTTTTTTACCCAGATTGTGAGAGGCTTCAGAGTACTTTTTGGAGTAGTACGTCCTTTGATTCGGATAATCAGGGGACCATCATTGGAGGATGAACTTGCTTCAGCTTCATTGTTAGCTTCGTTGCCATCATCCTTGGGGGGCTGAGATTGGTAAAGTACTGAATCTCCGTAGTAGGCCTCGATGCCCTTAAAAGGATCGACATCGACAAACTCCGTCTTTACGACACCGTCGTTGTTGACGTACTTGAAACACTGGTGAAGTGTGGACGAAACGATCATGTTCTCGTGTATCCATGGATGTCCCAATAAGACGTTATAGGATACATTGGCATCGATCACATAGCAGAAAACATTCGTTCGTAGATCACCGATCTGGCACTTGAGACGAATCTTGCCTAGCAGGTGGCTTCGACCAGTATTAAAAGCCATGATAGTTGTGTTGGTTACAGATAGCTTGTGCAGAGGGATCCCTAGAGTTTGAAGCAAACTTCTAGGAATGATACTGAAGGAGGATCCTGGATCGATGTGCATGCGGTCCACCTTAATCGCCTCGATATACGTGTCATGACCCGTACCCTGATGAGGGGCACGAGCACGTGGTTACGTCCAGCCTACACCACAGAATCGGCGATAGAACGTTGTATATAGGGTTTATAAATACTATGACTAAACAGATAAATGTACCTGTACAGTATATACACTCCGAATGAAGGTGACATAGCAATACAGTCTCAATCACAAAGTAAAACTAAGGTAGATAGTACGGAAAGGAAATATGATAGATGAAAGCAGGAAATAAATCCAAGATCCACACAAGTCCAGAGCTATACATAATCATCACAGAGTCACAGAAAATAATATAAACTACAGCTGAAAGTACTAGATGGCTCGCAGGCCAGGCAAACCTAACTAAGCTACACTACTCAGGGTGAGCAAAGTCTAGTGGCTCTATTAATAAGCCACCGTCCAGGTCTACTCCGTCAGACTCGACCCCATAATAGGTCGGGCAATCTGCCTCTGAATCATCTGTAAAATTTGTCAACGGTATCCTGTCTGGAAAATGAGCAAGTACAAACACCAACAACAGTTCCATATGAATTGACAAATTCTATAAGAGACAGTGTAATGAAATACAAGACAAAATCAAATGGAAATATATATAAATATGAGTACTGAAAAGGACGACAATATGTATATATAGGACGACTTGAGGACTATTCGGAAGTCGAGTTACAACCCTTAAACCAAACAAGGACTGGGGTTGTAACCCTTCTCCTGAACAGAACTTAGCCTCCCCGAAAATAAATATAAAAGGTGCCTTGAATTATTAGTGCGTCATGTGATCGGCTTGGGAAAAACATGTTCAGGCTTTCCATCCGACCGGCTACAAACAAATAACAAGTGTGAAGCAACAAGTGTGAAGATAAGGCCGGTCACCATGGAAAGTTGTGAACAAGTAGCTATGGACAAGTGTCGAGTACAAGTGTGAATAACCAGTGGGGATTTTGATCACACAACCACAAATAACTCCCCATCCCCGAATAGTATAAAAGATCCGGACATAACACGTCATGACACGAGATTCAAAAGCAGGTGATCGACCCACTCCAAAATCTATGTCTATACAAGTACAAGTAACAAATCGAGTCATGTACCAATATACCAAGTAATCCGGGAACAACTTCTCATGACAGGATCCGACATATACTAGTCCGTAAAATATCATGTCTGGAAATCAAGTAGGACACTACAACTGAATCGGATATAACAGATATCAAGACAATAAAAACTATCAGTGAATGTACTCGCCTGTGGTCCTGAGCTGATAAGGTGAACAGACCTCAGAGTAATCACAGACCTAAAATAAGATACTATGAGTCAAACAGGGTTTTATACTGAAAAAGGAAACTAATTCAAGTCATGAATGCAAGTCTAAGTCAAAACTGGGTTAAACTAAGTCACACCAAGCTAAACTATGCCACACTAGGTCATACTGAGCCAAACAGGGTCACACTAGGACAACCAAGGTCAAACAAGGTCACAGGAAGTCAATCCAAGTCAAACTAGGTCAATCTGGGTCAAGGGTTGACTTACAGTTGACTTTTGGTCAAAAAGTCAACTCTAGTCAACTCTAGTCAACACTGAGTCAACCCTGGGTCAACCCCAGGTCAAACAAGTCAAATGTTGACTAACAGTTGATTTTTAGTCAACTGGATAACTCTGGTTTGGTTTCGGTCAATTCTAAGTCAAGTGTTGACTTGAAGTTGACTTTCGGTCAAAAAGTCAACTCTTGGTCAACGGAGGTCAAGACTAACCTAAACTACCCTTATCTAAATATTACCTACCAAGACAACCTATATCTAACCCCATCTTAACAATCAAAACCCCAAATTAGACTTACCCAATACCTTACCTTTACCCTTTACAAGGTATTCCCAATACCTTGTCCCAATACCAAGGTAACCCATCTATACCTTGGTAGACTAACCTAGGCTTCTTAGGGTAGCTAGACACTAACCTATCTAGTCATTACCAACCATAAAATTCATGTATCTAGCCCATCCAGTCCATCTTATCCCACATGTTGGTCACCCTCAACATACCTTAAGGTATCATGAGATACCCTATGATAACTTGGGATACCACTCTACCAACCCATCTAACCAAGCTCTATCTAACTTCTAACTCACACCCCTAGGCTCTCCTATAGGCTCTCATACTTAGGCTAATAGCTACCTATTAGGCTCACCTATAGGTTCCTATATAAACTCTCACACACACACAATAGCTTTCACACATACACTAAACTCACTCACACATATACACACCAATGGGTCAACATGGACTGATACATGGGGTTAAGTGTGGGGTTCCATTAGCGACCTATGGGTCAATATTTCCAGAACCTGATCGACGGATTTTCAGTCAGCAAACCGTCGCTAATCCGTCCTTTGTTATCGAAGGCGTCGACGGATTAGCGACGGAATGATACACTCTGATACGCTATTTCGACGGGTTACCGACGGAACTTTACGTCGCTATTGTCTACACAGTTCAGTACTTAATACTTGAAATGGATGATAGTCCGTCGAAAAGTCGTCGCTACTGCTTCGTATTGTTAAGTCGACAAAATATCGCTATTCCGTCGTATGACGACTACGTAGCGACGGACAGTTATTAGCGACGAGCTGATTGCCGATGGATTTTTTGGCCAAAACCCGTCAGTGATCGGTCGCTAATGGAAAGTCCCATCGGATTGGCGACGGATAGGGCCATCGCTAAATCGATAAATTTTGGTAGTACTCACACATATACACACCTATGGGTCAACATGGGCTGATACATGGGGTTAAGTGTGGGGTTTTATGGCTGAATCTAAAGGGCTAAATAGGCCTGAATATAGGCTGAACAAAAGGGCTAATATAGGGTGAACCAAGGACTGAAATTGAGGGTGTTTGGGTCTGGATTGGGACTTACAAGTGGGGTCATAGGACTGTCCAGTGTTGGCTGAAATGTGGGGGTCACATGGCTGTCAAAGGCTGCTTGTAGGGGCTGTTTTGCACAGCCCTATGGCAGGTTTGGACAGCAATAGTGGGGCTGTTACATGGCTGGAATGGACAGCCATGTATGCTGATTTTGGGCCTGTTATGGACTGAATAATGGGGCTGGTAGGGGACAGTCAAGGGCAGTCCAAGGGACTGTTATGGACAAGTTTTGGTGGTGTTTTAAGGGTGGTTTGGGGCTGCTATAGGGGACTGAATTGGACTGGTAATGGAGTTGCCCTTTGGGGCTGTTTTGTGGGTGGTTTGGATAGGTACTGCTCCCTCCCTCACACTCTCTAATACCCCTCTCTAACTCTATACAAACACACACATATACACACACTCTAACACTCAACCAACACTCTCAATCCTCCCTTTCCATTTCACACTCAATTTCCTAATCCCATTCTCTCATGCTCCCTATCACTCTCAATCTCAAATTTCCCACACACACAATCGCAACTCCACCACCACTCACACATACATATATACACACACATATATATATATATATATATATATATATATATATATATATATATATATATATATATATATATTTAAAAAAAAAAATATATATATATATAAAATATATATATATATATATATATATATATATATATATATTTTTAAATATATACATATATATATATATATATATATATATATATATATATATATATATATATATATATATATATATATATATATATATATAGAGAGAGAGAGAGAGAGAGAGAGAGAGAGAGACACACACACATACATATATATATATATATATATATATATATATATATATATATATATATATATATATATATATATATCCATGGTTATATAATTTATATGTATATGTGTGTGTGTGTCTATATATATAGAGAGAGACACACACACACACACACATACATACATATATATATATATATACATACATATATATATATATCCATGGTTATATAATTTATATGTATATGTGTGTGTGTGTGTCTCTCTATACATACATATATATATAGAGAGAGACACACACACACATACACACATACATACATATATATATATATATATATATATATATATATATATATATATATATATATATTTTTATATATATATATACCATTACATAGATATATAGACACACACACACATATACATATAAATTATATAACCATGGATATATATATAAAAAAAAAAATATATATATATATATATATATATATATATATATATATATATATATATATATATATATATATATATATATATATATGAAACATTAAGAGCAATATTATAGGAATCTAAAATCTGAATTTAAAATAGGAAATATTCAATCACACAAAACATAACCACATGGTGTGTCCAAAATTGGGGGTTTCCCACATGGACACGTAGCATAACACGAAGGACACTCCTATGACCTCCAAATGGACACGAAACGGACACAAACAGAGATAAAACCATGGGGGTCATTCCTACGGGTTCAAAATACCGGAACAGCGAATAGCACAGTTGCTCTGTGCAGTGTAGGACGTCGATCGATTGGCGTAACTCCATTTAACTGACAAAACTGAAAGTCAGGAGTCGACATGCTACGGATCCGAGAACCCACCTCGAACCTCATTCGGCTTGACCTGAGTGGATTAGTCACAGCGACCCGTGGAGAGGCGGTGTCGAGTCCATGCAGACTATCAATTAGTCTAGTCTCTATATGCATGTAGGGATGGTTTAGAAGAGAGATTATACCTTTCGGGAGAGAGATTCAAAAGAAAAGCTTTTCGACACGACACCGAAACGAAATAGCCTCCAAATGGACACGAACCAAAGCCAAATCCTCCCAAACTTGGCTAGCACCCTCTATCCGTGAAGTAGAGGAGAAATGAAGAAGATTTGGTAGAAGAAATGATGGATTTGGAGATGAAATCAATGGAGGTGCTCTCTAAAAATTTGGGAAAGAACAAGAGAGAAAAGTTGTGGATAAAATGAAATGAAGATGATGATGACTCACTCCTTATCCCCCCATAGGTGGCTGCCCAAAAAGGGTGAGGTATCCCCTATTTGAATGTCCAAAAATATCCCCCACTTGTTTAAATGAATTAAATTAAGAAAGGCTTAGGTTGAGGCTAAATTAGTCTAGTTTTAAATGCTCTAATTAACTAAACCTATCCATGAAATTTTACTCTAACACACTAACCAAAAATATTATTATGTGGGCCATGCCTAACTAATGGGTGGGTCCATTAGAGTCAAAACTACCCCGGGTCCCCGTTTTAAGTCGGATTGAGTTGAAATTCGAACCCGACTCAAATAACCCCAAAACAATATCATAAATAATAAAATAAATTTCAACCCCAAAATAATATCATAAATAATAAAATAAATTTCAAAAATATTCAAAAATGCAAAATGACAAAAATACCCCTGTTTCTGAAAACTGGGGGTGACAAATCTATCCACCTTAAAAAATTTCGTCCTCGAAATTAAAACCAAACAATAGTACAATATCAAATCACAAGTCATGGCTAAAAATTTAAAATGATTTAAAATGTCAAAAATCAAAGCATGAATTAAATGACTAAAATTATAAAATTTAAAATTACTCTCAAATAGAAACTGGGTGCTATAAGTCTATCCACCTTAAAAGAACTATCCTCAAAAATTAAAACAAAATAAACACAGAAAAATTATGTAAATCGATAATCGTATGCGTCTGTCCAATCATCATGATACTCAGAATCTCTGTCATGCCAGTGTGCAAGGCTACGATAATCATAGAGTCCTCAACAATGGTACATACCTCTAGAATTATGGTATTTAAAATTTTTGCATTGCCGCATGCTTGGCAGCAAAAACCTTAAATTCCTACACCCGAGAAATACGTCCATAATCTGACTATATGTCCTCACTCTGTCTGCTAGCATGACCCTAGAGGATTCTAAAATCTCATAATCGAGGCGACCTAGCCCATACGACTTATCTCAGAAGAAAATCACATCACAAGAATAATTTTCATCCAATGATCAAAGAACAGATAGAATCGAATTTCAAGACAGTTTATAAGAAGGCAAATGCGGAAAAGAGATTCGAAATATTGAAACCTGCTATCTGCTCTGCTACTGCCTGTGTGGGATCAACTGTCATGGTGAAAGCTCGCCCTTACTGGCCTCCTCTAGCCTGCCGCACTCTATCCGGGCCTGCCTATCTGACTACACGGGCAGCATAGTCCCTCATCTGGTGATCTAGAGCTCCACAGAACAGACAAAGTCCCAGCCTCATCCTACAGACCTCCCCGGTGTGTCCCATCTTCTTACAGAAGGCACATTGGATGGCCTGTCTCTGGCCATGTCCCTCATGCTGCTGGACACGTGCTGATGCCTGCTGAAACTGCAACTGAGGCTGCTGCTGCTGAAACTGCCTCTACTAGGAATGAGGGTGCTTTGTTGGCCCCGCACTCGAGCTAGATCTGAGAACATCAATGTCCCTCTTCGGCTTGAGGCCGATGTCCTCCTCTGTAATCTGCGCCTCCATCAGGATCTGCTCGAAGGTCGCATCACGTCTTCCAGAGGTACGAGTGCGCAGTGCATGTGTAAGACCCCACCGAAACTTTCGGGCCTTGTACCCCTCATATTGGATCAGACTGGTCAAACCTGTTCAGGCGGAAGAACTCCGATGCGTACTCGTCCACCGACGAGTTCCCCTGCACCAAACTGGCAAACTGTCCCTCCAAAGCTGACACGGCTACGTCCGGGTAGAACTTCTCCTTAAAGAGCTTTCTGAAGTCCTTCTAAGACAAACCCCTCACTAATGCATGCGGATCCGTGCGGAACCAAGTCAGCGCTATATTGAAAAACTGGCTCGCTGCAGACGTCACCTAACGTCCTCTCGGGACCTCTGCCAACTCCAGACTCCTCTGGACATCCTCCAACCAGTCGTCCGCGTATAGGATACCCTCGGTACCCTTGAACTCCCTCGGGTTCGTCTTCCTGAAGTCTAGGTGCGTAGCGGGCATCCCCTGACCCTGTTGTTGAACTGGTGCTCCCTGAACTGTACCCGGTGTACCCCTCTCTATTGCTGCCATCGCCAGCTGATGGGAGTTCTCTATGGTCTGTCGCATCACCTCTGCCTGGCGGTGTTGTACCTCGGCCTGTGCTCTCTGTGTCTGCAATATCTGCTGCAGAAGGGCTATCATGCCCTGAGTATCTGTCGATAGCGGAGGTAACGGTGAAGAATATTAAAAATGACCATGGACGGTCCCGCTGCTGGAGGTGGAAGATCTCCTGGAACCGTTGCTGCTGCTCCCGCCTGAAGGGCAGGGACTGAGGTGGCAGCTCTCTCAACTGTAGCTCCCGCAGCCGAAAGTAGAAAACCTCCGGGAACTGTCGCTGCTACTCCTGCCTGAAGGACAGGAACTGAGGCTACTGCTCTCTCGACTGCTATTCCTGGATCTGGCCTCTCTGGAACTGTACTGGGCCCTGCTGCCTGAGAACGAGTCACCGTCATCCTGAAGATGAATTGAACCCAAGAGATCAATATGGCACAAGATAAGATATTATCAAAGGAGGACAATTGAATTCAAATGTAAGAAAAGTTTTCATGGTAATCAAAGATCAGAAATTTCCTAAAATGTGATTGAGTAACTCCTATCATACCCTAGATCCTACGTCCTAATCGCAGGCTTGTAATTAGCACTCTAAGTCGAGCACCATTATGAGATCGTACTAATTGCGACTCTGACCTGTATGGGCCACCACAAAAACGTGTCACGACCCGTACCCTGATGAGGGGCACGAGCACGTGGTTACGTCCAACCTACACCGCAGAATCGACGGTAGAACGCTGTATATAGGATTTGTAAATACTACGACTAAACAGATAAAGGTACCTGTACAGTATATATACTCCGAATGGAGGTGACATAGCAATCCAGTCTCAATCACAAAGTAAAACTAAGGTAGATAGTACGAAAAGGAAATATGATAGATGAAAGCAGGAAATAAATCCAAGATCCACACAAGTCCAGAGCTATACATAATCATCACAGAGTCACAGAAAATAATATAAACTATAGCTGAAAGTACTAGCTGGCTCGCAGGCCAGGCAAACCTAACTAAGTTACACTACTCAGGGGGAGCAAAGTCTAGTGGCTCTACTAATAAGCCACGGTCCAGGTCTACTCCGTCAGACTCGACCCCATAATAGGTCGGGCAATCTGCCTCTGAATTATCTATAAAATTTGTCAATGGTATCCTGTCAGAAAAATGAGCAAGTACAAACACCAACAATAGTTCCATATGAATTGACAAATTCTATAAGAGACAGTGTAATGAAATACAAGACAAAATCAAATGAAAATATATATAAATGTGAGTACTGAAAAGGACGACAATATGTATATAGGGCGACTTGAGGACTATTCGGAAGTCGAGTTACAACCCTTAAACCAAATAAGGACTGGGGTTGTAACCCTTCTCCCGAACAGAACTTAGCCTCCCCGAAAATAAATATAAAAGGTGCCTTGAATTATTAGTGCGTCATGTGATCAGCTTGGGAAAAACATGTTCAGGCTTTCCATCCGACCGACTACAAACAAATAACAAGTGTGAAGCAACAAGTGTGAAGATAAGGCCGGTCACCATGGAAAGTTGTAAACAAGTAGCTATGGACAAGTGTCGAGTACAAGTGTAAAGAACCAGTGGGGATTTTGATCACACAACCACTAATAACTCCCCATCCCCGAATAATATAAAGGATCCGGACGTAACACGTCATGACACGAGATTCAAAAGCAGGTGATCAGCCACTCCCAAATTCATGTCTATACAAGTACAAGTAACAAATCGAGTCATGTACCAATATACTAAGTAATCCGGGAACAACATCTCATGACATAATTCGACATATACTAGTTCGTAAAATATCGTGTCTGGAAATCAAGTAGGACACTACAACTGAATCGGATATAGCAGATATCAAGACAATGAAAACTATCAGTAAATGTACTCGCCTGTGGTCCTGAGCTGATAAGGTGAACAGACGCTCAGAGTAATCACAGACCTAAAATAAGATACTATGAGTCAAACAGAGTTTTATACTGAAAAATGAAACTAATTCATCATGAATGCAAGGCTAAGTCAAAACTGGGTTAAACTAAGTCACACCAAGCTAAACTATGTCACACTAGGTCTACTAAGCCAAACGGGGACACATTAGACAACCAAGGTCAAACAAGGTCACAAGAAGTCAATCCAAGTTAAACTAGGTCAATCTGGGTCAAGGGTTGACTTACAGTTGACTTTTGGTCAAAAAGCCAACTCTAGTCAACTCTGGTCAACACTGAGTCAACCCTGGGCCAACCCCAGGTCAAACAAGTCAAATGTTGACTAACAGTTGATTTTCAGTCAACTGGTTAACTTTGGTTTGGTTTCGGTCAATTCTAAGTTAAGTGTTGACTTGAAGTTGACTTTCGGTCAAAAAGTCAACTCTTGGTCAACGGAGGTCAAGACTAACCTAAACTACCCTTATCTAAACATTACCTACCAAGACAACCTATATCTAACCCCATCTTAACAATCAAAACCCCAAATTAGACTTACCCCAATACCTTACATTTACCCTTTACAAGGTATTCCCAATACCTTGCCCCAATACCAAGGCAACCCATCTATACCTTGGTAGACTAACCTAGGCTTCTTAGGGTAGCTAGATACTAACCTATCTAGTTATTACCAACCATAAAATTCAGGTATCTAGCCCATCCAGTCCATCTTATCCCACATGTTGGTCACCCTCAACATACTTTAAGGTATCATGAGATACCCTATGATAACTTGGGATACCACTCTACCAACCCATCTAACCAAGCTCTATCTAACTTCTAACTCACACTCCTAGGCTCTCCTATAGGCTCTCACACTTAGGCTAATAGCTACCTATTAGGCTCACCTATAGGTTCCTATATAAACTCTCTCACACACACACAATAGCTTTCACACATACACTAAACTCACTCACACATATACACACCTATGGGTCAACATGGGCTGATACATGGGGTTAAGTGTGGGGTTTCATGGCTGAATCTAAAGGGCTAAATAGGCCTGAATATAGGCTGAACAAAGGGGCTAATATAGGGTGAACCAAGGGCTGAAATGGAGGGTGTTTGGGGCTGGATTGGGACTTACAAGTGGGGTTATAGGACTGTCAAGTGTTGGCTGAAATGTGGGGGTCACATGGCTGTCAAAGGCTGCTTGTAGGGGCTGTTTTGCATAGCCCTATAGACAGGTTTGGACAGCAATACGGGGGGGCTGTTACATGGCTGGAATGGACAGCCATGTATGCTGATTTTTGGGCCTGTTATGGGCTGAATAATGGGGCTGGTAGGGGACAGTCAAGGGCAGTCCAAGGGACTGTTATGGACAGGTTTTAGTGGTGTTTTAAGGGTGGTTTGGGGCTGCTATAGGGGACTGAATTGGACTGGTAATAGGGATGCCCTTTGGGGCTGTTTTGTGGGTGGTTTGGATAGGTACTACTCCCTCCCTCACACTCTCTAATACCCTCTCTAACTTTATACAAACACACACATATACACACACTCTAACACTCAACCAACACTCTCAATCCTCCCTTTCAATTTCACTCTCAATTTCCTAATCCCATTCTCGCATGCTCCCTATCACTCTCAATCTCAAATTCCCCACACACACAATAGCAACTCCACCACCACTCACACATACATATATACACAGACATGAATATATATATATATATATATATATATATATATATATATATATATACATATATACACACCCATACACACATATATATATATATATATATATATATATATATATATATATATATATATATATATATATATAGAGAGAGAGAGAGAGACACACACATACATATATATAGATATATATACCATTACATAGATATATAGACACACACACTCATTACAATATATAAAGAGACTCACACACACATATACATATAAATTATATAACCATGGAAATATATATATATATATATATATATATATATATATATATATATATATATATATATATATTTTTTGTTATATATATATATATATATATATATATATATAACAAAAAATATATATATATATATATATATATATATATATATATATATATATATATATATATATATATATATATATATATATATATATGAAACATTAAGAGCAATATTACACGAATCTAAAATCTGAATTTAAAATAGGAAATATTCAATCACACAAAATATAACCACATGGTGTGTCCAAAATTGGGGGTTTCCCACATGGACACGAAGCACAACATGAAGGACACTCCTATGGCCTCCAAATGGACACGAAACGGACACAAACAGAGATACAACCATGGGGGTCATTCCTACGGGTTCAAAATATTTCTATATGCATATAGGGAAGGTTTAGAGGAGAGATTATACCTTCCGGGAGAGATATTCAAAAGAAAAACCTTCCGACACGACACCAAAACAAAATGGCCTCCAAATGGACACGAACCAAAGCCAAATCCTTCTAAACTTGGCTAGCACCCTCTATATATGAAGTAGAGGAGAAATGAAGAAGATTTGGTGGAAGAAATGATGGATTTGGAGATAAAATCAATGGAGGTGCTCTCTAAAAATTTGGGGAAGAACAAGAGAGAGAAAAGTTGTGGATAAAATGAAATGAAGATGATGATGACTCACTCCTTATCCCCCCCATAGGAGGCTGCCCAAAAAGGGTGAGGTGTCCCCTATTTGAATGTCCAAAAATACCCCCTACTTGTTTAAATAAATTAAATTAGGAAAGGCTTAGGTTGAGGCTAAATTAGTCTAGTTTTAAATGTTCTAATTAACTAAAACTATCCATGAAAATTTACTCTAACACACTAACCAAAATTATTATTATGTGGGCCATGCCTAATTAATGGGTGGGTCCACTAGAGTCAAAACTACCCCGGGTACCCGTTTTAAGTCGGATTGAGTTGAAATTCGAACCCGACTCAAATAACCCCAAAACAATATCATAAATAATAAAATGAATTTTAACCCCAAAATAATATCGTAAATAATAAAATAAATTTCAATAATATTCAAAAATGCAAAATGACAAAAATATCCCTGTTTCTGAAAACTGGGGGTAACAATACCCTGTATAGTACAGGGGTCTATCATGACGATTATTTTTGAGTAGCATGTCCTCCTGTGAAAAGGTGATATTGGGCACCACTTCCATAGTACTGTTGCAGTGAGGACAGGAGACAGGGTCTTCAGCGGGGGCTTTGACTTCAGCGAGGTAAGAGTCAGCATGTAGTAATGCCTCTCTTAAGGCCTTCCATGTTTCTTTAGAGAGTCGCAACAGATTGAACAGAGACAACTTGGCAGGTGTATTGGCTAGCTGTGCCAGTATGTCAAAGTTGTAGGGCCGATCCATGCCCTCAGGAGCTGACGCCTTCATAGACTTGTCAAACCGCGTGTCCTTCTGCTTGGCTTTGTCCGTAGTTGAAGGCTTAGACGGGCCGGCTTCTGAGCTTGTGGGGGTAGCAGGAGCTTGAGAAGGTACTGCTTCATCTTATGCGGGATCGTATGTCCGAAGATAAGTCTTTCCCGATCGCGTCTCGCCAGATAGAACCTCGTGGATGGGAGAGGATACCATATGGAATGACTTGTATTTCTTGCCCCATTTTACTTTGGGAGGTACCACCCCCTGCCTCACTTTTTGCACAAGGTCTGGATGGACCCATATGATCTCACCACGTTCAGTTGTGAGTGGCACCAAGGTTGAGTTGCAAGCTGGCTGTGTAACTCCTCTTCCCAATTTTTTTCAAATTATTTTTATTTATTTATTTACCATATTTTCATATTTAGAAATCTTTTGAAAATATATAAACGTTATTTTGCCATCATTTCAAAAACTAGATAGAGAGTACTATTTGATTTTTATAAAGATAATTATTTTTGAAGTTATTATTGCATTACAAAATTTGGCAAAATAATATATGTTCTATGGGCTTATTATTATATTGAGTCTTAACTAATATGGTAATTAGCTTTTCTTAATATTAATCTTAGACTTATAATAATTATTTTAATAGTAAGTATATTTCGAATAGTTTTATGATCAAAAATAGATAATAGTCTTTATGGGCTTATAAATAAGGTTTTTGACCTGATACAAATATATTTTCAAATAAATTTTGATAAGATCGAGTAACGATTTAAAAATTATCCATTAACGAATTAGGACTAGATTAATTGGTTTGAAAGGTTTATGATAAATACTAAATTTTGATTTAAACAACTATTATTATCTATTAATGGTTTATGGTTAAAATAATTATGTTTTAAAAATATTTTCATTTAAATTTATAGGTTAGGATTAAGTTGATCTAGATTTAAATAATATTAGTTGATTTTAAGCTAAATGGATGATTATCTACTACGGGTTTTGACTCCTATTTACGGAGATGGTTCCTGGCTTCCCACAACTCAAAATCTTCAACAAATCCTCCTATCCAACCCAACCATGGCCGAAACATCAATACCACCAAGATCAGCGGCAACACCCTCGTTTTCTTACTCCTTCACACCACCAGAATCGACCACCGCGTCGTACCCTTCTTCTCCGTCGATCGTTCTCATAAACGAGCCGTGCAGTCTTCTTTCTCATGCACCGATGAGGGCTGCTCCATCACATCTGCTTCGATCGAAGCCACCAGGTGTCGCCTCCCGAGCCCAGTAGGATACCGCGACCGTTCCGGTCAACTTCCCCGTCAAGCAACTTCACTATCATCATCGTCATCACCATTACCAATATAACCATAGACGTGTCATCGTGTCTGTGTCCAGTCATCATCATCTACGTGTCAACCAACGTGTCCAGCCTCAGGACCGACCACGGACATCCGTGTCCATATATCTGAATCTATCCTCTTCATCGTGTCCTTTACATCAGAACACATAATGGAATCCTATGTCCAACCTCTGGGATGAGTCAGATACAAAGAAATTTACGTAAATTCTAACCCGTACCGCGATCACCTACGACTACTATCATCACCACAAGCAGTACCGCCCTAACCCCTCCTCGACCGTGCATGTAGACGCGTCCTCGAACCGTTGCAGCGCCTCCTAGCCGTCGTGGTCGATCTCCACCACAACATCATCCCAAAACCCGCCTCCATCTATGCCGACGACAGCCACCAAAGATCAGCTTGCTCCATGCGGCGATGCCCGTTCTCCGCCCGAGCCTCGTCGTTGTAAACCCCCATAATTTATAATTGATTTTTTAATTTAAATTAATTTGTTACGTATTTTTATTAGTTATGGATCTATTTACTATTAAGTTATTAGTATAATTAAAGCATGTGTGTATATATATACATTATTATAAGTGTGCATGTTAATATTTCTATTAAATAAGGTGTATAATAAATTCTAGGATTTTAGGAATTTATTGGTAATTTTTGGGTATATATATATATATAATATTTTTTTTTTTTTGGGTAATTTTTGGGTATATATATATATATATATATATATATATAATATATATATATATATATATATATATATATATATATATATATATATATATATATATATATATATATATTTTTATATATATATATATATATATATATATATATATATATATATATATATATATATATATATATATATTTTAATGAAACCTCCTTTTATTAAAAGTCAAGGCTCAAAAAGCTGAAGCCTGACACGTATACAAGACAAAAGTATACCAAAAAGGAAAGACAGGGGAGAAGGCCGGATGCAGCCGCCAAAACTAAGAGATGAACGGTAGCCCGAAAGTCGGAGATCTGTGGGAACAAAGGGATCTCCGTTTGCGACATTGCCGGTAAATTTCTCGGATCAGCTGATCGGCAGAGTATTGGTGTCCCTCGTATCTCGCTTTGTTGCAATTTTTCCAAATAGCCCAGGTGGCGGCCGCTGCAACGATCTGGTGGCCGTGGGATGCGGCGCCCAGTGGGCCAAAAGATCGACAAAACGCCCGTCGTCTGGAGAGGTGTTATGGTTGTGATTGAGGGTGCTCCAGATTTTGTCAGGGAGGCTTCCCTCCCTGAAGATGTGGTCTATAATCTCCGTCTGACGCTTGATGCAACAGTTACAAGCTGACGCCAGGCTAATACCGATGGAGTTAAGGGTGTCGTCAGTAGGAAGTTTCTTTCTCATGACTCTCCACAGGAGAAATGACCATTTTTTAGGGATGCAAGAGTGCCAATAACGCGCAATAAAAAGGTCAGGGCCGTTATCTTGGATCGAGAGTCTAGCCGATCGCACAGAGAAAGCGCCAGAAGCTGCTAGCGACCACCTCAGCTTGTCAGTGTCGGTTCCGATGGTAAGACCGTGCTGGCGAATGCTGTCAACAGTTTCATTGCCAGACCAGTCACGAATTTTGTCCCAATTCCAATCGTTATTGGTGGGTTTCCACAGGTCTTTGATTTTGCTATTTCTAGGGGAATCAGTAATGTTCGAGATAAGGCTGTCACCTATCCACCTTTCCAGGAAGGGGTTGGACTCGCCAGTACTCAGCTGCAGTCTAATCGCGGGCTCGGCCAATTCCTGGCCACGTAAAATACGACGCCAAGCCGCGGAGGATCTGCTGTTAGCGGTGGCCGTCGCTGTATGGATGTGTCTGAAGTACATGGCCTTCATAAACTTGGTCCACAGGTTATTGCTAGTGCGTAATTTCCACCACAGTTTCATTGAAAAAACTTTGACGATGTGATCGAGTTTGGTGAATCCAAGCCCGTCGTTTGCGGTTGGGGATGCCATAGTGTCCCAGCTGGCCCAGTGGTGTTTGTCTAGCCCCTTGTTGTGCCCCCAGAAGAAGTTACAAAAGATCTGCTCAATAGACATGATAACCTTCCTGGTCGGAGAGCAGGCCACTAGGGTGTGGATGGGGATGGAGTTGAGCACATGTTTGATGAGAATTATTTTCCCGCCTGGGGATAGGGTTGCGTTATGCCATCCTTCGATCTTGTTCCTGATTTTGGTGATCAGGTTCTCGAAGATGCTGGCGTTAGATTTCCCGTACGCCAGTGGACAGCCGAGATAGTTGAAGGGAGGATAAGCCACCGCAATGGAGGTGAGGTTGGTGAGTCTGGTCACGTTCTCGATTTTGATGCTGTGGTTGGAGTAGATGACACTCTTGGATAGGTTGATCTTCTGCCCTGAGCATCTGGAGTACCGCGCCAGGGTGTTGTGAACCACCTCCATTGATCCGACGTCCCCAGATGCGAAGATGAGAAGATCGTCGGTAATAGCCAGGTGGGTGATGGTGGGGCAACCGCTGGCAGTGTGGTATTGCTGGAAGTTGGGGGTGTTAACCATGTTGTTGAGGTTTCTGCTCAGGGCGTCGGCTGTAATGATGAAGATCGTGGACGATAGGGGATTGCCCTGTCTGACTCCTCGGCTAGATTTGAAAAATTCCTCAGATTGGCCGTTGATGACTGTGGAGAACAATGAGTTGCTGATGGATCTCCACACGATGTTGGTCCAATTTTCGGAGAATTCGAATGCTCTGAAGACCCAGATCATGAATTGCCAATCTAGTCTGTCGTATGCTTTTTCTATATCAATTTTGATGGCGATCTTGCCCCCTCTTGCCGGAAATTTCATGCAGGTGATAATTTCCTGGACCAGCATGATGTTGTCTTGGATGTTTCTACCGCGAACGAATCCGCTTTGCTCTTCCGAGATGATTTTGGGGAGGGTTTCGGTCATCCTGGATGCGATTATCTTGGAGATGATTTTGTTGGTGAATGTAAAAAGACTGATGGTTCGGAAGTCGCGAAAGGAGTTGGGGTTATCTTTTTTCGGGATGAGGATGAGATTGGCGCTGGAGATAGCTTTGGGGTAAGGAGCTCCTTCGAGGAAGGCGATTGCCGCTGCGGTGATGTCCTGCTTAATAATATCCCAGCAGGTGCGGAAGAAAGTGCCCGAAAAGCCATCCGGGCCGGGGGCGCTATGCGCGTTTAAAGCCCAAACCGCGTCTTTCACTTCCTGTTCAGACAGAGGGCGCTCCAGCAGAGCATTGTCGGAGTCGTTAATGATGGTAAGGATTTGGTCAAGGAATGAGTTGTCTTTAAGGATCGTCTCCTTGGAGAATAATTTGGTGTAGAAATTTGCGGCCGCCTCTTGGATCCCCTTGTGGTCTGATCTGATGTAACGCCCCAGTCCCAAAATACGTAGGGCTAGGAACGTAGACATGCCAGCTGTATTCATACGAAGTATACTCCAATATATGGAAGCCTCGTATAAATACATAAGCTGTAAAATGCAGAAGAACCATAACTAACTAATCTCATCCACAAATCAAAGAATAAAAGATATCATATATCAACTATGAATTTGTCTTGATACAATATGTTGGGCGGAGACAAATCCACTACCAACAAAATAAAGAAAATTATATAGAAAATGAGTGGCGAGCGAAGCGAAGACGATCCAAGTGCAATCATCCTCGAGAAATAGCAATGAACACGGCTAGAGCTAAAGCACATGCGAAAGACAATAGCACACACCTGGCAAGACAACCAGGTCCTCAGAGGGACGTAACAAGACACATAATATCATGCCATATAAACTGAATAAATACTGCTCAAATAAATAAGTAAATCGAATTATAAAATGGTCCAATACGCACCTACTGAACGAGCGTACCATCCCCCCAACCAAACAAGGACAGGAGAATGTAAACTAATTCACGACGACATATCTTTCCATGCTAAGAATCCGATAATGGTATCCGAACCCCGACAAGGTTCAATACCTTCTCATCGGAGTAGTAAGTCACACCTACAACCAAACAAGGACAAGATGTGACGAACTAATCCGCGACAAGTTATTATTCTAAGCCACGGTCAGATACAAGTACCCAAACCAAAAGTACTCGTACCTAACGGATAGGGTAGCCTACCATTCTAAGTGAAATATTGTTAAGAACAATCCTTCCTACGCATGGGCCCTTGCTAAATAGGATCGGCGTAGTCCCCCTTGGGCACCAGAGGCCCCAGCAGGAAGAGCATGACGTTCCGCAGAATCGTCAGTGGCCGTCAGTAATCATGGGTCATCAACCCCGTATCTCCAGCGGAGAGTCCGGGTCACAAGGGAAGTGCATCGAAGCCCATACGCTAAGGAATTGTCCTCCCCGCCCAATGCCTACTGTGTTGTATCCACAACACAAACTACTATAACTGCTAAGTCAAACTAGCATGCAATCTCTATTAGCGGTTATTCCTATCGCACGGCTTGTACGTACTGGTGGCCAGCCAATCACGCACTTCCGTGTTCTACATGCGACACACAATTTCATGTTTACAATGTGTCAAGGCCAATGAATGCAACACACAAGGTAGTCCCTTAAATCTAGGTTTAATGTGAGAAAAATAATACATAGCGGGAAATATAAAAGAACAGTAAGTTCTAACAGTTATGCCATGTATCACAGTTTATTTTGCATAAAGAAAATAATGAACATACATGTAATATGAGCTAAAATAATTAAACAGCTAATGGCAAGGTGTCTTGCCTGGTAGAGCGCCTGGTGTGCTGCGAGAATCAATATGGCATGAACCGCGACTTTGGTGCAACAACTATGCAAGGAGACCTCGGATGGTGGCACGGACAGTTCTATTGGGTCCAGAGGGTCAAGTTAGCTAGAGTGGACATATGGTAGTCTAGGATTGGCGAGATGATAGGAAAACTGGAATTAGTCACGATTTAGTTACGATCAATCTTTGGTAATCAAAGGGAATTCGCGAAGGAAAAATATTTATATTACAAAAATATTTTATGAGTCAAACTTTGTCTTTAGACCAATAATAGAAAATTTGAAAATCGTTTTTAGGCAAAATTCTTTAAGGTTGACAAAAGATTTTTATAGATGGAAAACTATTAGTAAAATAATTTAGAAAAATATTTGAAAATATTAGGAAACCGAGTAAACTATAATTCTAAGGTCAAAATTTATATCTAAGTACCCTAAAATAATCAAATAATATATTTTTCACAATTATATTAATATTAGGGCTCTAATAATCTCTCAAAATCTAGGAATACATTACTACAATTAGTAATGCTAATTAGGTTACCATATATTATATAAAAAAAGACAAACTAAAAAAAAACCATTGATAATAAAAATGTCTACTAGTATTACAAAATAATTTAAAAAAAAAACAAATAAAAAACAATAATAATAATAATAATAATAATAATAATAATAATAATAATAATGATAATAATAATAATAATAATAATTGATAATGATAATGATAATAATAAAATGAAATAAATCACCCAAAAAAAATACTTTTGACTGCTCCTCTACTGTCGAGAGGAGAGAGGAAAGCAAATAATCACAAAAAAAGGAAGAGGGAGAGTTCGAGAGGCTCGGGGAGCGGAGCGGACGGAGGGCCGACCGGCGGCGGGATCCGGCGAGAGGGGTTTTGGGGCGGCACCGCACGGATCTCAGGCGCGGCGGGCAGTGGCAGAAGGGTACGGCGATGGTGGAAGTCACAGCGGCCGGCGGGGTTTCATGAGGTGGGCGCTGCGCCGGAGGTGAACGGAGAAGGGGCTCGGGAAGTCAGAGGAAGGGAAGGCGGTGGAGATACGGAGAATGGGGAGTTCTTCAGAGGTGCGGGCGGCGCGGAGGCGACAGTAGGCGGTGGCGAGATCCGGACGGAAGGCGGATGGGGCGAGCGGGGCTTCGCCGGTGGACGACGCTGAGCGGGAGAGGGTCAATGGGGTCGTCGGCCACTGCAAGCGACGGGGGAAGGACGACCACGCGGAGGAGGCCGGAGACGAGCCCCGGTGCGCGGGTTCGGCGTCGCCGGCGGCCAGGTGAGCTGGGTTTAGGTTTTAATTTGGGTTTCCTTTCCTTTTTCCTTTCTGTGGTCGTGATGGCGTGGTGCCTTGGGTTGCTGGGTGGTGGTGCATTGGGTGGATGGATGGTCGGCCGGTGGTGGTGGTTTCAATGGTTGTGGTGGTTCGGGTCTGGTTGTCGTAGTGGTGATGGAACGACGGGGTTGGCCGGATTGGTACTAACGGTGGGCGTGGGGTGTTGGTTGGGGCTGGTTTTGATGGTGGTGGCTGTGGTGTCGGGGAGAGCTACACCGGGGTGGTAGTGGCGGTTGGTGGATGGACGGGGTGCTGGTGGCGCGGGTGTTCGTCGGGTTTGGGGCAATGGGGATTTTGGGTGGCGGTTGATTCGGGTGTAGGCTGGCCGGGGTATTCTGTGGGTTTCGGTGGTGGTGTATACGGTGGTGGTCCGGGTTGGGATGGTGGTTTGTAGAGGCTGGTGGTAGGTTCCGGATTAGGGATTAGAATAGGATTAGGGTTAGGGTAAGTTGTGTCGAGATCGTGTCCGACATGTGGACACGAAGAAGGTGGATATGTAATTGTAATAGAAAATAAAAATAGTGGAAGAAAATGGAGACACGGACACGATGCACACAATGGTATGGTGTGGAATAATTTATGGAGAATAAAAATTATGGATGAGTACCTGCCTATTTATAGGATGTAGAAATTCCCAATTTGGATAGGATGAGGAATAGATTAAACCCAAAAATAGATAAATCATCTTTTAAATTAAATCAATCAATCAAATCCAATCCAAATCCAATTAAATCAAATTAAATTTTTAGTTTAAAATCAATAGGATAAATCAAATTCCAAATATGGATACAAATTAAATCTATTTAAATGTATCAATGGGATCAAATCAAAATTTAAATTGTCACAAATATTTCAAAAATATGTTGTCCAAAAATACTATAATAATTAATTTCGAAAATACATTATTATTTAAAATAAACAAATAAATAATTACTAATATGTATGTAGGTACAAATGATATTTTCATATTATGCTTTTCTAGCATACAAATAAAACTATTATTTATTATTAATAATTGCAAAATATGTAAGACTTTATAAAAAAAATAACAACTTGGAAATTTTTGGAACGATAACAAAATAATTATTATGTATATTATTTTTGAAACTACAAAAATAGAAAAATAATGTTTTCAAAAATATGTACGCTCGCACATAATCGCACTCGTCGAGCAAAAATAAAATTTCGTATACGACGTACAATACGACTACGTGACATACAATACAAAAAATTTTAAATCCATGCAAATTAATTAGAAAATAAAAAAAATAGTAGAAATTTAGGGGTTTTACATCCTACCCAACTTAAAAGAATTTCGTCCTCGAAATTAAGAATTAGGAGGGGGTGAAAGGCACATGGGGGCATCGATAAGGAAGCATAGTCAAATCAAGACAAGGGAACGACGTTTAATGAAAACTTGCATTAGCGTCGTGATTTCAATAAGACGAAGATAGTCATGGATTAACGCAAGAAGGAAATGTTTAAGATGAAGCGCAATAAAGAATAGTAAGTAAAATAAAATAATTTAGAGACCTTAAAGTTATGGTCTCTTGAGAGTAGGTTGAGGGCACGATTAGAATGAATTAGATTTACTCGATTAGAAGGTCATGGAAGTAATTATAGGGCCGAGAACGAGGGCGAGGAGTTTAGGATGAAGATATAGCAATATCTAGCGAGAATGGTCATAGTCGATGGGAAGGTTAGAGGGAGTGCTAGTATGACGCCTTCGTCCTCCTAAAATAGGTGAGGGCGAAGCAATAAAGATTTTGAAGATGATGATATCGAATACGAATACGTGGTTCAAAGACGACCGAATAATTTCAAAAGAATTGTCAAGGCAGTCGTGGATAGGATTCTAGAGGACAAGTTTAACTATGTACCCATCCACGTAGAGTAATAGACAAAAGCGAACCAAAGTGCATTTGGTTGATCAGACCATCATGCACCGGTTCTGATAGACAATATATTAGTGGGGTACCTCCATTAACACATATGTCACGAACAAGCTTGGTAAAAGGCTAAGCTTGCAAAACTAGGCTACATTAGCATCATTAGTCAAAACGGTAAATATATAGGTACGAGAGATTAAGAATTAAAGAAGATAGAGCGATTCTAAGTTATACAGTCGTCCTATAGTTTTCTTGTCCAAATCCTTGGTTGGCTAGACGGGTTAGGTCCTCTAGATTTTAGGATCTAAATAAGCTTGCTAATATAGGTCACTAGGTCAAAGGGGTTGCTAGGTCGTAAGGTAGTCTACCCAACTTAAAGAATTAAACTAATGGTGTTAGGGGACAACTAACTAGTAGGGTCAATCTCTAGCAAGCACGAAGGAAAGATAAGAATAGGGGTGGAAGGGAGCAAGCAAGATGCAATTGATGAGTCAAACGGTAGATAAAATCAAGGAAGAGGTCAAGTATGTGGATGAGATCCTAGACTTCTAATCCTATACGCAGGCTTGCTTGGTACGGTAAAGTAACCAAATAATTTATCTGACCTGCATGGGCTACCACAAAAACATGTAACGCCCCAGTCCCAAAATACGTAGGACTAGGAACGTAGACATGCCAGCTGTATTCATACGAAGTATACTCCAATATATGGAAGCCTCGTATAAATACATAAGCTATAAAATGCAGTAGAACCATAACTAACTAATCTCATCCACAAATCAAAGAATAAAAGATATCATATATCAACTATGAATTTGTCTTGAGACAATATGTTGGGCGGAGACAAATCCACTACCAACAAATAAAGAAAAGTACATAGAAAATGAGTGGCGAGCGAAGCGAAGACGATCCAAGTGCAATCATCCTCAAGAAATAGCAATGAACACGGTTAGAGCTAAAGCACCTGCGAAAGACAATAGCACACCTGGCAAGACAACCAGGTCGTCAGAGGGACGTAACAAGACACATAATATCATGCCATATAAACTGAATAAATACTGCTCAAATAAATAAGTAAATCGAATTATAACATGGTCCAATACGCACCTACTGAATGAGCGTACCATCCCCCCAACCAAATAAGGACAGGAGATGGTAAACTAAGTCACGGCGACGTATCTTTCCATGCTAAGAATCCGATAATGGTATCCGGACCCCGACAAGGTTCAATACCTTCTCATCGGAGTAGTAAGTCACACCTACAACCAAACAAGGACAAGATGTGACGAACTAATCCGCGACAAGTTATTGTTCTAAGCTACGGTCCGATACAAGTACCCAAACCAAAAGTACTCGTACCTAACGGATAGGGTAGCCTACCATTCTAATTGAAATGTTGTTAAGAACAATCCTTCCTACGCATGGGCTCTGGCTAAATAGGATCGGCGTAGTCCCACTTGGGCACCAGAGGCCCCAGCAGGAAGAGCATGACGTTCCGCAGAATTGTCAGTGGCCGTCAGTAATCATGGGTCATCAACCCCGTATCTCCAGCGGAGAGTCCGGGTCACAAGGGAAGTGCATCGAAGCCCATACGCTAAGGAATTGTCCTCCCCGCCCAATGCCTACTGTGTTATATCCACAACACAAACCACTATAACCGCTAAGTCAAACTAGCATGCAATCTCTATTATCGGTTATTCTTATCGCACGGCTTGTACGTACTGGTGGCCAGCCAATCATGTACTTCCATGTTCTACATGCGACACACAACTTCGTGTTTATAACGTGTCAAGGCCAATGAATGCAACACATAAGGTGGTCCCTTAAATCTAGGTTTAATGTGAGAAAAACAATACATAGCAGGAAATATAAAAGAACAGTAAGTTCTAACAGTTATGCCATGTATCACAGTTTATTTTGCATAAAGAAAATAATGAACATGCATGTAATATGAGCTAAAATAATTAAACAGCTAATGGCAAGGTGTCTTGCCTGGTAGAGCGCCTAGTGTGCTGCGAGAATCAATATGGCATGAACTGCGACTTTGGTGCAACAACTATGCAAGGAGACCTCGGATGGTGGCACGGACAGTTCCATTGGGTCCAGAGGGTCAAGTTAGCTAGAGTGGACATATGGTAGTCTAGGATTGGCGAGATGATAGAAAAACTGGAATTAGTCACGATTTAGTTACGATCAATCTTTGGTAATCAAAGGGAATTCGCGAAGGAAAAATATTTATATTACAAAAATACTTTATGAGTTAAACTATATCTTTAGACCAATAATAGAAAATTTGAAAATCATTTTTAGGCAAAATTCTTTAAGGTTGACAAAAGATTTTTATAGATGGAAAACTATTAGTAAAATAATTTAGAGAAATATTTGAAAATATTAGGAAACCGAGTAAACTATAATTCTAAGGTCAAAATTTATATCTAAGTACCCTAAAATAATCAAATAATATATTTTTCACAATTATATTAATATTAGGGCTCTAATAATCTCTCAAAATCTAGGAATACATTACTACAATTAGTAATGCTAATTAGGTTACCATATATTATATAAAAAAGGACAAACTAAAAAAAAACCATTGATAATAAAATATCTACTAGTATTACAAAATAATTTTAAAAAACAAATGAAAAACAATAATAATAATAATAATAATAATAATAATAATAATGATAATAATAATAATAATTGATAATGATAATGATAATAATAAAATGAAATAAATCACCCAAAAAAAATACTTTTGACTGCTCCTCTACTGTCGAGAGGAGAGAGAAAAGCAAATAATCACAAAAAAAGGAAGAGGAAGAGTTCGAGAGGCTCGGGGAGCGGAGCGGACGGAGGGACGACCGGCGGCGGATTCGGCGAGAGGGGTTTTGGGGCGGCGTCGTACGGATCTCAGGCGCGACGGGCGGTGGCAGAAGGGTACGACAATGGTGGAAGTCACGGCGGCCGGCGGGGTTTCGTGAGGTGGGCGCTGAGCCGGAGGTGAACGGAGAAGGGGCTCGGGAAGTCGGAGGAAGGGAAGGCGGTGGAGATGCGGAGAAGGGGGAGTTCCTCAGAGGCGCGGGTGGCACGGAGGCGACAGTAGGCGGCGGCGAGATCCGGACGGAAGGCGGATGGGGCGAGCGGGGCTTCGCCGGAGGACGACGCTGAGCGGGAGAGGGTCGATGGGGTCGTCGGCCACTGCAAGCGGCGGGGGAAGGACGGCCACGCAGAGGAGGCCGGAGACGAGCCCCGGTGCGCGGGTTCGGCGTCGCCGGCGGCCAGGTGAGCTGGGTTTAGGTTTTAATTTGGGTTTTCTTTCCTTTTTTCTTTCTGTGGTCGTGATGGCGTGGTGCCTTGGGTTGCTGGGTGGTGGTGCATTGGGTGGATGGATGGTCGGCCGGTGGTGGTGGTTTCAATGGTTGTGGTGGTTCGGGTCTGGTTGTCCTGGTGGTGACGGGCGGAACGACGGGGTTGGCCGGATTGGTACTGACGGTGGGCGTGGGGTGTTGGTCGGGGCTGGTTTTGATGGTGGTGGCTGTGGTGTCAGGGAGAGCTACACCGGGGTGGTTGTGGCGGTTGGTGGATGGACGGGGTACTGGTGGCGCGGGTGTTCGTCGGGTTTCGAGGCAATGGGGATTTTGGGTGGCGGTTGATTCGGGTGTAGGCTGGCCGGGGTATTCTGTGGGTTCGGTGGTGGTGTATACGGTGGTGGTCCGGGTTGGGATGGTGGTTTGTAGAGGCTGGTGGTAGGTTTCGGATTAGGGATTAGAATAGGATTAGGGTTAGGGTTAGTTGTGTCGAGATCGTGTCCGACATGTGGACACGAAGAAGGTGGATATGTAATTGTAATAGAAAATAAAAATAGTGGAAGAAGATGGAGACATAGACACGATGCACACAATGGTATGGTGTGGAATAATTTGTGGAGAATAAAAATTATGGATGAGTACCTGCCTATTTATAGGATTTGGGAATTCCCAATTTGGATAGGATTAGGAATAGATTAAACCCAAAAATAGATAAATCATCTATTTAAATTAAATCAATCAATCAAATCCAATCCAATCCAAATTCAATTAAATCAAATTAAATTTTTAGTTTAAAATCAATAGGATAAATCAAATTCCAAATATGGATACAAATTAAATCTATTTAAATGTATCAATGGGATCAAATCAAAATTTAAATTGTCACAAATATTTCAAAAATATGTTGTCCAAAAATACTATAATAATTAATTTCGAAAATACATTATTATTTAAAATAAACAAATAAATAATTACTAAATATGTATGTTGGTACAAATGATGTTTTCATATTATGCTATTCTAGCATACAAATAAAACTATTATTTATTATTAATAATTGCGAAATATGTAAGGCTTTATAAAAAAATAACAACTTGGAAATTTTTGGAACGATAACAAAATAATTATTATGTATATTATTTTTGAAACTACAAAAATTAAAAAATAATGTTTTCAAAAATATGTACGCTCGCACATAATCGCACTCGTCGAGAAAAAATAAAATTTCGTATACGACGTACAATACGACTACGTGACATACAATACAAATTTTTTTTTAAATCCATGCAAATTAATTAGAAAATAAAAAAAATAGTAGAAATTTAGGGGTTTTACATCTGATGAAGCCTTGTTCGTCGGTGATATGATGAATCGAAAGTTTGTTTCTTTTGCTGTTGATGCAGGCATGGAAATAATAAGAGTTTTTATCCCCGTCGCTGTCCCATTTCAGTCTGGCTTTCTGCTTCCAGAAGTCGGTCTTAACTTTGAGCCTGAATTTGAGTATAGCCTTGGTTAGGTTCAAGGCTCTCCTCGCCGCAGGGGATCGGTCGGAGAGGAATAAAGCTTCAGCTTGGGTGACATCGTCCTCTGCGACGCGTATCGCTTGGAAGATGTCCCCGAATGCTTGTTTGCTCCAGTTGGAAAGAGCTTTCCTGGTGGCTTTGAGCTTGTTGCTGACCCGAGTGAGAGGATAAGGGGAGTCCTGACTATTCCACGCCTCTGCCACGATGCTCAAGAATTGCGGGTGGTCGGTCCAAAGGTCAAGGAATTGGAAGTTCTTTTTAGATGGGTGGGATCTGTTTTTGATTTCCACCAGGATAGGGGCGTGGTCGGATTCGGTGGAGTTGAGGTGGGTCAGGGTGGAGCTGATTCTCATACCGTGCCAGCACGCGTTGGTGAGGGCTCTGTCCAGACGGGAATATTGACGGCGGTCGCCGTCCTGCATGTTACACCAGGTGAATTCGCTGCCTTTGAACTGAAGAGGAGTAAGGTGAGCCTTAAAGATGAAGTTGTTGAAGTCTTGCATGGCTAACAGGGGCATAGGACGGCCTCTAATCTTCTCGTCTCTGCAGGTGATGGCGTTGAAGTCCCCTATGCAAAGCCAGGGGGTGTTGGTGTTGAGGAGATAGGTGTCGAGAAGGTCGTTCCATAGGTATTTCCGTTCTGCGATGACACAGCTACCGTGGACCGCTGAAAGGATGGCCCACTCTGGAAGGGAGGGGTGAGAGACCCAGCAAGAGAGGGCTTGTTGGGTGTCCTGGATGATATCGAGATTAACCTCCTTCGTCCCGAGAATCCAGATGTCGTGCCTGCCGGCAATTGCCGTAGGGAGGCCCAGAGCCAACTTGGTAGATTTGAGACGTTTGGAAGGGATTTTGGGTTCAATGATGATGAAGATGTCGATCTTGTAAATTTTTCGAAGACTGGTAATTCTCCGTAATGTTGGTTTATTGGCCAGACCTCGAACGTTCCAAGATAGGACGTTAAGCATTTAGAGATTATGGGGATGTTTTTTGTTCCGCCTTGCGACGGATCTAGTTTGGATGGTGGCGGTCTTGTCGGAGCCTGATTTGCTCCGTAGGGAGTCAACCGGGTTGACGTTCGATGTTGTGGGTAGATTATGGTTGTGGTACTCGTACGGACCGGGGGGAGGTCCTATTAGATTGCCAGCTGTGTCGACTGTTGTCTCCTCCGGGGGGATGGCAAGGGAGTCGTGCGCGCTCTCGGTCAGCAGTTGCTGGAGGGGGGCTCCTGCTGCTAGCACTTGGAGGCCTCTTCTCACTTGGTCGGGTCCAAGGATGGCTAGGACTTCTTTGACTGGGATCGCACTGGGGGATTGATGAGTTTTATTGGAGAGGGAAGGGGCCAGGGGGGCGGCCTCCTGACCAGAAAGGAGTTGTCGGTAATCAGCGTTGCCAGCTTCGGTAGCGTCCTCCACGCACGAAGATATGGGGGTGGCGGGTGGCAGGTCGGGGGTGCTGGAGCCGTCTTAAGAGTAGCCTGGCTCCGGGTCCTCTGAATGGAGAATGGCAAATTGGTTGGAGATCTCTATGTGTTGGGGAATGAAAGGGATCAGGGCCCTGCTCGGAGCTTCGCTGGAGGCTGGCTCTCCGTTACTGGAATCGAATCGAATGTGGGTGTTCGGAAGGGGGAGAATGGGCGACTTGGGGGGCTTCCCTACCGGTAGGTTGTTGTCTTTCCTGGATGGCTTCTTTTTAAGCTCCGGATGCAGGTGATGACAGTTCTTAGGAAGGTGGCCCCTTAGGTGGCAGTGGTAGCAGCACAATACGTGATTGTCGTAGAGGATTTGTTGGGTGTGGGTATGATTGCCGAGCTCGATGTTGATGAAGTTGGGTGGTTCTGAAGTGAGGTCTAGTTCAACACAAATTTTGGCGTAGTAGGCTTTGGTGAGGTTACTGGTCTCGGGAGCCGAAGCCACATACGTCTCGAAGGAGTTGGCGATGTGCTTTAGTGCCGCGGGAACAAAGCAGATGAGGAAGAGGTTGGGAAGGGTAACCCAAGCTGCAACCATGGCCGAGTCTTCTTTGGTGTTGAATTCTGGTGACCATTTGATAATCTTCATCTGGTGGGTGTCAATCTTGTAGGTTCCCTTGGACCACACGGTCCTATGATCGCGATCTGAAGATAGGTGAAGGAGAATGTGTCTAGGGTCGAGGGGGGCCACTCGGTAGTCGGTCGAGAGATTCTATTTGGTGATCGCTTCCTGCACCCTGGGAAGTTTGGGGCATCCGGTGGAGAATTTAAGGATGAATATGTGTGGAAATGCCGTTGACAGCGATGACAGTTCCATGTCAGAAAAGGGGATGACGGGGGTTGAAGACTCTTGCGAATATTCAATGTCTGGCAGTTGGACATCTGGAAGGATAACGCCCTTCGAGGGAAGGATGTCCGGACGAAGCATGGCGGCGTAGGAGGGTTGAGGCGGTCCGGAGGAAGCATGACCCGAGGGGGCGGAATGGAAGAGCGGGGGATCGCTCAGGGGATTAGGGTGCTCGGGGCCGAATGTGGAGGGGGAAGAGAGGGCCGGGGTGGGCCTCCCGGGCGGAGCGACGGGGGGGGGGGAATGCGGAGGCCACGCCGCCACCGGGGGGAGTGAGGGGGAACTGGGGCGGGACGGCCGACACAGGGGAGAGGAATGACTGGGATCCCGCCGGAGGTAGACGGATGCCGAGAGGGCGGGGAGCGGGAGAGGGCTCCGGGGGCTCGGGATCGATGGGCGCCCCCCCAAGGGAAGGAGAGCGGACCACTGCGGGCGAGGGGGCTGGGGGAGCGGATGGCGCCGGAGACGAGCAATGGAAGGCAGGCTTGCCTGAGGAAGGGGGAAAGGCCTGGGAGGTCAGGGAGACTGAGGATAGGGGGACAGGATGGCGCTGGAGCACACTGGGAGGGTGGGAGGGAAGGGAGAAGGGATGAAAGGTGCAAGGAAAAACTGGTGGATTGCACAAGGGGGAGGGGGCCCCCGAAGGAGGGGATCGACAGGATATGCGCAGATGGGGCAATAGGAGGCCGCTCTTGATGGGGCCCACTAGGAGCACTGGAGGAATACACAAGGGGGCGGGGGCCCCTAGCGGAAGAGGTGTTACCATGCAATTGCGCAATAGGGGGGACAAATGCCCATTCCTGCTGGAATTGTACAGTAGGGGGGTCAGATGCCCATGCCTGCTGGGACCCGCGTGGGGCGGGTTGGGCGCTGGATTGCGCATGGGAGGGGGTCTCCTGGAGTTGCGCAGTAGGGGAACAGATGCCCATTCCTGCTGGGACCCGCGTGGGCGCTGGATTGCGCATGAGAGCGCTGGTCCCCATAGGAAGCTGGGGCTGGCATGTGCGCAAGGACAGAGGGGAGTGCCTGGGGTTGCGCAGCATGGGTGACAGGAGGCCACGCCTGGTGGGACCCGTGAGGAGACAGAGGGGGGTAGCTGGGATAGCATGCAGGGACTGCAGCGAGTCCAGAGGGGACCGCCTCGGTACTGACGCCAAGGGTGGCGTGCCCGAGTTGCCAAGAGGCGAGGGGCCCAAGGCCAGAGCTGCTGGAGATCACTGCTCCCGATGGGGGGACGGGGGAATTCGAAAAAAGTGGAAGGGCGAGAATGGAGGGCAGCTCCGAGGACAACCCGGCGGCGGAGGCTCCTCTGGCCTGGAAGGGAGCCGGAGCGGATGGCTCTCCCTGAGAGGGGGACGTAGGACTGGCGTTCCAAAGCTGAGGGCCGGAGGGGGCGCCTGGCAGCGCAAGGAAGGGGGCGGCCGACGATTGGGGGGAACAGATAGGGAAGAGAAAGGGGGCGGGAGTGGAGGGCGGCGGGGAGGAGTTGACAGATCAATGCGAGGGCCTCGGGAGGCCACGGGAGCGACATCGGAGAAGACTACCGGAGAGGGTCTGAGAGGACGATCGGGGAGGAGGAGGGGGGAGGGAGAAGGGCGGAGGAGAAGGACGGCGGCCGGCCTAAGCCGGCCAAGGGTTGGGGGACGGGAGAGCAAGGAGAACGGGAGAGCTGAACATTCTCCAAAAAAATCTTATATATATATATATATATATATATATATATATATATATATATTCGATATATATATATATATATATATATATATATATATATATATATATATATATATATATATGTAAATACTTAGTTAATTGTAAAAAAAAAGTAGGTGGGGCCCGGCCACACAAGTAAGGGGCGGCCAGGCTGAAAGTGTTAAGCAGCCAGCACCCTCTACTATGAATAGGAATATCTCACTTAATTGATTTTTACTTCCCTCACATGTCCCAAAGGGGCATGGCGGGCCCGACCCCTAACACCCAAACCGAAAGCAAACTCATAGTAGCTAACAGCTATTCCTTAGCAAACCCACCCAAGCCTTGGCAAACCCGAGTATACCCTATTCCTATTTACATTCGAAAAACGGAACGCAGCAGTATTTAAACTGCTCGACAACCCGAAACCCTAACCTCCTCTCATCATCCAAAAACTTCTCGACCCCAAGGCCGCCGACCTCTTCGCGCACGCCCCAGTCGCCGGCGAACCACCGTCGTCAACCGGAGACGTCGCCGGAGTCGAGTTCGCGAGAAAACAGAGGGAGTTCTATTTTCGATCAACCACAAGGTATCGTTTTCAACCCAGTTTTTCTCCCTCCGTGCTTAGCCGATTCTAGTACCGTAACTTCCTAGGGATAACCAATATAACCATCTAGGAGTCCTCCAACTGGATTAGAGAATACTCGACCAGATTCCTCAGGAGACTGATTTGAAATTCCCGAAAAACTGTCGAAACCGAACAGTTTCAGGGCAGTCCCAAATGCATATTTGGAAGCCAAAATCTTGGCGATCCTTCGACTGTTTTGTAAAACTAATTGAACACAGGTAAAGACAACATAACCACGATTAAAACGTACTTTGTAGATCTGAATTTCGTTTTCTGTGCGAATATTGAATCAGCGTTAAAGTTGGGCGAAAAACTGTTTTCTAAAGTATTAATTTCAGAAAATTTCCACGATACGACATACGCCCCGACAAACCGGGCGACGTGGTCGCGCGTTATACGCATCGAAAGGCGCGTATGGACGTTACGGACGTGTGGGAACTGACGAAATTCAGTTTTGTCGCTTGTGTGCGACGAAATCAACGTGTATCCGTCGAGATACCCCTGTATCGACGTTTTGCAAACTTGTCCATAACTTCGTGTACCGTCGTCGAATCGAGACAAAACTTGTGCCAATAGGTCAAGATCAAAATTCTGGTCCTGCATGCCAAGTTGGTTCGATTCTGAAAAGGTCGAATCGGAACCCAATTTTGGCGGGCCCGCGACCCACTCAAACGGGCGATTTTGTACACGGCTCCTCGAAATCCAAAACTGAACATATCGTTGAGTTCCTCTTCTCAATCTGAAACTATAGACATGTAGTTTGACGACTTTAGAGATCGTAGACTTTGGCACGCATTTCGGTGCAAAACGGGTCCAACATCGGACATCGTTTTGACCCAAAATTACGATTTTGCCCCTGTTCCAGAATTTGACTTTTGGACAGGCATTTCCTAGGTATATCTTCTTCACCGAGATCATTTTTGATGTTTGTTTCAGCGTTTGGAGTCATCTGTGGTTTGTGATATTTAGTACTGACACTTGCTACTCTTGGACTTGCCACTTTGTACCACCAGGCAAGATACCTTGCCACCCTACTCTGTGATTATTATATTCTTATTTTCAGTTATTATTTTCAGCATTGTTTCGTGATATTTAAATTGTGCGTCCAAGTCACACTTGGGTGCAAGCGACTCTATCGGTCGTTTTTCTTGCTTTATTTATTCTCTTGCATTGACTTAGTTTATTGACCACCCACTGATGTTGAGGTATTGGTATATCTCATATGGCCTTGACACTTGTTGTATCATGTGATGTGTGTCATATATAGGATACGTTTTCGCACAGTTGGCTGGCCACCGATGCATTTGGAGCGTGCGACGGATAGGAGTAACTGCCAATAGTACTGCATGATTAGAAGACTTGGCAGTTATTAGAGGTTCATATCTGTCATGGAGATGATGATACTAGGCATTGGGTGGGGAGAACAATACCTGATGTATGGGCTTCTTTACACTTCTATGATTACTTGTGCGCTCCACCGGAGACGCAGGCTCCAAGCGCCCTCTGACGTTTCCCAGAGCGTTATGGACATAGCCCCTTGCACATGGTGCCCTCTGACGCTTCCCAAGCATTATGGACGTAGGCCCCTGCTACCCTTAATGGGAACTATGCCGATCCTATTTTCAGCCAGGGCTCATGCGTTGAAGGATTGTATCTCAACTGCATGTTCACAGTAGAATAGTCAGGAACCCGATTGCATGTATACCTTTTCTCTTATTATATTATCACAGTTTATATGGCATAGTGTTTTCTTGTATCTTGCTATGTCCCCTGAGGACCTGTTTATCTCTCCAGGTTTAGACGATATTCTACTGGAGTACGGAGCGGCATTGGAGCTATCTTACATTGATGACGAGACAGTCACTACTGATTTCTAGTCTATTCCATATTTGAGACAGTTATAGACATTATTTTACATGTCTTTCTTTCTATTTTGCGGAGGTCGGACTCCGATCATGTGAGACTATTTTTTATAGCTGTTTGGAGTGAGTATGTTCACCTGGCTATCTTTTGATACTCTTATTTATTTATTTGGACTTCATTATCTTCTGTGTTGAGCTGTGATGAGATTAGATATGTTATTCTGGCCTGTGATTATTTATTTACAGCTTATATGCATATATGAGGAATTCCATATATTGGAGTATTCTTTGTATATGTGCAGCTGGCATGTTTACGTACTTGGTCCTATGTATTTTGGGACTAGGGCGTTACATATTTTTGTGGTAGCCCATGCAGGTCAGATTTAATATTGTTGGGTCATATGACTGTGCCCAACAAGCCTGCATATAGGAATAGGAATATCTCATCCAGAACTACTACTCTCTCTTGACTTCCAATCTTTTTGAAACTTCCTTGATTATTCGATTTACTTCATATCTAATCTTTCCTAATATCAACTTATCTTCCTCGTGCCAACAGTATGAATCTACGAAGCGGACGCACTTCTGCCTTGGCCCTCACATCTAGTGAGGAGATTACTCCGGAGGGACAGAATCCTCCCATGACTCCAGCGATACCTTACCAGCCAGGACTGTCGTAGCCTACTACGACGCCGACGATGGAGTACCCAGAGGTCGCAGCACCCCCAGGCAGCCAGGCTGGACAGACTACTACCATGCCACCGGGAGGGAATGTACCACTGCCTCCTCCACCACCATTCCCTCAGCAGTTTCCCCCACAGTCGGGACCTCAGATGCCTCCACCACCGACTGATGGAAGCCCTACTACTCAGTTTATGTATGCCATGATGCAGGCTCAGTGGCAGCAGACTAAGCTGATGAGACAGACGATGGTGGCAGCTATGGCTAGACCTCCACCACCAGCACCAGCACCGGCTCTGCATCCCTATGAAGGCTCTATCAAGGATTTTACAGATATGAACCCCAAGGCCTTTAGAGGGACGGAGAAGCCATTAGAGGTGTCACAGTGGCTTATTAGTACCGAGAAGCTACTGAAGGCATCCCAGTTGCCAGCTCAAGATTGGATGACAGCAGTGGACCTACTGTTAGAAGACAATGCTCACCACTGGTGGAAGACGGAAGAAAGACGATTAGGTACTGGGATCACTTGAAAATAGTTCTATGATGCATTTTATGAGAGATTCTTTCCTATTCATGTTCGAGATGGTCTCTACGACCAGTTCCTCCATCTGAAGCAAGGGAATATGACAGTGGATGAGTATGACTCGGAGTTCAATCGCCTGAGTCGATTTGGTGCGAGATTGATTCCGACAGAGTTAGAGAAGGTGAGGAGATTTCACCAAGGGCTTGCACCATAGCTCAAGTCTTATACAACTACTCAGTCTCGAGTCTCCCATTCAGCTGTCTTGGAAGAAGCTCATGCTCAGGAGATTCTTCGCAAGGAACAGCAGCAGACATCGAGGCGTCATACCCCAGCAGCTACACCAGCCCGATCTACTCAGAGTGGACCTATCAGGAGGACCACAGGACAGTTCCAGCAGAGGTCCTCACCTTATTAGAAGCCTGTTTGCCATTACTGCGATAAACAAGGACATATCCAGAATGACTGCAGGACTCGCCTTGGATTATGCTTGAGATGTGGATCTAATCAGCACATGCTCAAAGATTGTCCTGAGCTACATGCAATAGTACAAGCTTGGCAAAATCCAAGGCCCCCAGCCCCAGCTCTCCCAGCACCACGGCCTATACCAGGAGCACCTCGTCTACCATTGCCTCCCCAAGGCACACAGTACAACAAGGCCAGAGCTCAGGGCCCGGGACAGAACTATGGGTAGGCATTCTCACTTGCTGTTGAGAATATAGAGGCAGAGGCGGAAGTTATAGCAGGTATGGTTCTAGTTGCATCATTTCCTGCTATTATATTATTTGATACTGGAGCCACTCATTTATTCATAGCCACTTATTTTGCCACTAGACACAGCATTCCCATCACACCCTTAGCTAAGAATGTTAAAATCCTCACTGGAGGAGGAGTTGTACCTGTTAGTGGTGTTTGTAGACTTTGTCCTGTAGTGATAAATGATAGAGAGATGATGGCACGACTTCTTGTATTCCCTATGCCGATATTTGATGTGGTTCTTAGAATGGACTGGTTGAGCCAGCAATTCTCTCTCATAGACTGCCATAGGAGCAGTATTATCTTTAGACTATCGAATGCGGCAGAGTTTGAGTTTACCAAAGAAGACGGAGATAGTTGTGAGGCACCCACAGCGGGGACTCATATGATGATGCACGACACCCCTCAGCACCCTATTATCACTGAGTTCGAGGATGTATTCCCCGAGGAGTTGCCAGGACTACCACCTGACCGAGATATTGAGTTTTCTATTGAGCTTATTCTCGGAGCCGAGCCTATTTCATCTCGAGTATATCGTCTGGCACCCAAGGAGTTGGTAGAGATGAAGACGCAAATTGATGGCTTATTAGAGAAGGGATTTATTCGTGCTAGTGCGTCACCATGGGGAGCACCCGTTCTTTTTATGCCTAAGAAAGATGGGACAGTGCGCATGTGCATTGACTATAGAGCATTGAATGCAGTAACGGTGAAGAACAAGTATCCCTTGCCGCGTATAGACGATCTATTCGATCAACTGAGTGGAGCAAAAGTATTCTCCAAGATTGACGTACGATCGGGCTATCACCAATTGAAGGTTCGGAAGGAAGACATTACAAAGACGGCTTTTCGATCGAGGTATGGACACTACGAGTTCTTGGTCATGCCTTTCGGTTTGACCAATGCACCCGCAGTCTTCATGAATTTAATGAACAAGATCTTTCACCAATACTTGGACAAATTTGTAGTAGTCTTTATAGACGATATCTTGATTTACTCCAAGAGTCAAGAGGAGCACGAGCAGCATCTACGGATAGTTTTGGAAACATTGAGGAATGAGCGACTTTTTGCGAAGCTTAGTAAGTGTGATTTCTTTTTCAAGGAAGTATCATTCCTTGGTCATATTGTTATGGGTGATGGTATATCGGTAGACCCAGAGAAGATCACAGCAGTCAAATCATGGCCCGCTCCCACAACAGCTTCTAAAGTGAGAAGTTTCCTCGGACTTGCGGGTTACTACCGACGGTTCGTAGAAGATTTCTCTCGAATAGCGGAACCTATGACTCGATTGACTTGCAAGGATCAGGAGTTTACATGGACAGACGAGTGTCAAGCCGCTTTTGACGAGTTGAAGAAGCGATTGACCACAACACCAATCTTGACACTACCATCGGGCCCAAGAGGATTTGTAATCTACATTGACGCATCCGGGAAGGGATTATGATGTGTATTGATACAGCATGGTTGTGTAGTAGCATATGCATCGCGACAGTTGAGAGTGCATGAGAAGAATTATCCGACCCACGATCTAGAGCTCGCAGCGGTTATCTTTGCTTTGAAGCTATGGCGACACTACTTGTACGGCGAGAAGGTTGATATCTATACTGATCATAAGAGCCTCAAGTACGTGTTCACACAAAAAGAGTTGAATATACGACAGCGACGTTGGTTGGAGTTGATGAAGGATTATGAGATTGAGCTACATTATCATCCGGGCAAGGCTAATGTCGTGGCAGACGCATTAAGCCGCAAGCCCATGGCACACTTTTTGACTACACAGAAGTTACTGATTAGAGACTTGGAGTAGCTTGGTATTGAGGTAGTATTGCCGGGAGCAGACGACGTATTAGCCAACCTTCAAGTGCAATCATCATTGGTAGAGCGCATCAAGGCAACATTGCCTAATGACGCTAGATTTCGACGGCTCAAGGAGAGGACTGAAGCAGGAGAGCAGACAGGACTGAGGATCCACACCGATGGGATATTGCGATGTGGTGATCGTATTTATGTTCCCAATGGAGAGCTACGGCAGGAGCTGATGGCAGAGGCTCACAGTTCGACTTACTCTATTCATCCCGGAGGGACCAAGATGTATCGTGATTTACGGCAGTATTATTGGTGGCATAGAATGAAGCGAGAGATAGCTCGTTTCGTTGCCAAGTGCTTGGTATGTCAACAAGTCAAGGCGGAACACCAGAGGACGGCCGGATTATTGTAGCCGCTACCCATTCCAGAGTGGAAGTGGGAGCACATTACTATGGATTTCGTCACGGGTTTTTCTCGGAGTCCTAGAGGACATGACGCAGTATGGGTGATTGTTGATAGACTTACGAAGTCAGCCCATTTCTTACCTTTTAGAGTGGGCCAGTCGACAAAGGTATTGGCAGAGATGTATATGGAGCAGATTATAAGATTACACGGTGTGCCTGTTAGTATTGTGTCGGACCGTGACTCGAGATTCACCTTGCACTTTTGGAGGAGCATGCAAAAGAGTTTGGGCACCCGATTGAAGTTTAGCACATCGTATCATCCACAGACAGACGGCCAGTCAGAGCGTACCATTCAGACCTAGAGGATATGTTGAGAGCGTGTATGCTTGATTTTGGCGGTTCGTGGGAGGACCATCTTCATCTTGTTGAGTTTTCCTACAACAATAGCTATCAAGCAAGCATCCAAATGGCTCCGTTTGAAGCATTGTATGGTAGGAAGTGTCGGTCTCCTGTTTGTTGGAGCGACATAGGAGAGCGACAGCTATTAGGTCCCAAGTTGGTCTTGAGCACAGTGGAGACAGTGAAGAAGATTCAGGACTACATGCGAGCAGCACAGGATCATCAGAAGCAGTGGGCAGATAATCGTCGTCGACCCTTGGAATTCAAGGAGGGTGACCATGTGTTCTTGAAGATATCCCCCACCAGAGGCACGATTCGATTCGGAGGACGTGGCAAGTTGAGTCCAAGGTACATCGGGCCTTTCGATGTCTTGGAACGCGTTGGAGAGGTTGCCTATAGATTGGCATTGCCACCATCACTAGAGGGAGTACATGACGTATTCCATGTATCTCAGCTGAGGAGGTACGTGGCGGACAACAATCTTGTGCTTGATCACTCCAAGATCACAGTTGGACCGAGCTTGTCGTACGAAGAGCAACCAGTAGGTATCCTCGATCGTCGAGTGAAGGTGTTGCGGAATCAATCTATTCCATTGGTTCGCGTGACATGGAAGTATCACTCGCCAGGGGAGTCTACTTGGGAGCGCGAGGACGACATCCGGAACCGCTACCCGCATTTGTTCGAAGGCGAAGGTATGTCTTGCATATTAAGTACCATTATATTCCTTGCATTGCATTGATCCCCCGACCTTAGTTTAATTTCGAGGAAGAAATGTTCTTTAAGTTGGGTAGGATGTAAACCCCCATAATTTATAATTGATTTTTTAATTTAAATTAATTTGTTACGTATTTTTATTAGTTATGGATCTATTTACCATTAAGTTATTAGTATAATTAAAGCATGTGTGTATATATATACATTATTATAAGTGTGCATGTTAATATTTCTATTAAATAAGGTGTATAATAAATTCTAGGATTTTAGGAATTTATTGGTAATTTTTGGGAAGTTATTGCTTTCTTATAAAGATATATAGATATATATATATATATATATATATATATATATATATATATATATATATATATATATATATATATATATATTTAAAATAAATAAATATATATATATATATATATATATATATATATATATATATATTTATATTCGATATATATATATATATATATGTATATATATATATATATATATATATATATATATATATATATATATATATATATATATATATATATATAAAATATATATATATATATATATATATATATATATATATTTTTTTTTTTTTTGTATATATATATATATATATATATATATATATATATATATATATATAAATATATATATATATATATATATATATATATATATATATATATATATATATATATATATTTTATATATATATATATATATATATAAAATAAAAAATATATATATATATTTATATATATATATATATAAAAATATATATATATATATATATATATATATATATATATTTATATTTATATTCGATATATATATATATATATATATATATATATATATATATATATATATATATATATATATATATATATATAAATACTTAGTTAATTGTAAAAAAAAGAAAAGAAAAGTAGGTTGGGCCCGGCCACACAAGTAAGGGGCGGCCAGGCTGAAAGTGTTAAGCAGCCAGCACCTACTACTATGAATAGGAATATCTCACTTAATTGATTTTTACTTCCCTCACATGTCCCAAAGGGGCATGGCGGGCCCGACCCCTAACACCCAAACCGAAAGCAAACTCATAGCAGCTAACAGCTATTCCTTAGCAAACCCACCCAAGCCTTGGCAAACCCGAGTATCCCCTATTCTTATTTACATTCGGAAAATGGAACGGAGCAGTATTTAAACTGCTCGACAACCCAAAACCCTAACCCCCTCTCATCATCCAAAAACTTCTCGACCCCAAGGCCGCCGACCTCTCCGTGCACGCCCCAGTTGTCGGCGAACCACCGTCGTCAACCGAAGACGACGCCGGAGTCGAGTTCGCGAGAAAACAGAGGGAGTTCTGTTTTCGATCAACCGCAAGGTATCGTTTTCAACCCAGTATTTCTCCCTCCGTGCTTAGCCGATTCTAGTATCATAACTTCCTAGGGATAACCAATATAACCATCTAGGAGTCCTCCAACTGGATTGGAGAATACTCGACCAGATTCCTCAGGAGACTGATTTGAAATTCCCGAAAAACTGTCGAAACCGAACAGTTTTAGGGCAGTCCCAAATGCATATTTGGAAGCCAAATTCTTGGCGATCCTTCGACTGTTTTGTAAAACTAATTGAACACAGGTAAAGATAACATAACCACGATTAAAATGCACTTTGTAGATCTGAATTTCATTTTCTGTGCGAATATTAAATCAGTGTTAAAGTTGGGCAAAAAACTATTTTCTAAAGTATTAATTTCAGAAAAATTTCCACGATACGACGTACGCCCCGACAAACCGGGCAACGTGGTCGTTCGTTATACACATCAAAAGGCGCGTATGGACGTTGCAGACGTGTGGGAACTGACGGAACTCAGTTTCGTCGCGTGTGTGCGACGAAATCAACGTGTATCCGTCGAGATACCCCCGTATCGACGTTTTGCAAACTTGCCCATAACTTTGTGTACCGTCGTCGAATCGAGACGAAACTTGCGCTAACAGGTCCAGATCAAAATTCTGGTCCTGCATGCCAAGTATGGTTCGATTCTGAGAAGTTCGAATCGGAACCCAATTTTGGCGGGCCCGCGACCCACTCAAACGGGCGATTTTGTACACGGCTCCTCGAAATCCAAAACTCGACATACCGTTGAGTTCCTCTCCTCAAACTGAAACCATAGACATGTAGTTTGACGACTTTAGAGACCGTAGACTTTGGCACGCGTTTCGGTGCAAAACAGGTCCAACGGTAGATATCGTTTTGACCCAAAATTACGATTTTGCCCCTGTTCCAGAATTTGACTTTTGGATAGGTGTTTCCTAGGTATATCTTCTTCACCGAGATCATTTTTGATGTTTGTTTCAGCGTTTGGAGTCATCTGTGGTTTGTGAGTTTTGGTGCTGACACTTGCTACTCTTGGACTTACCACTTTGTACCACCAGGCAAGATACCTTGCCACCCTACTCTGTGATTATTATATTCTTATTTTTAGTTGTTATTTTCAGCATTGTTTCATGATATTTAAACTGTGCGTCTAAGTCACACTTGGGTGCAAGCGACTCTATCGGTCGTTTTTCTTGCTTTATTTATTCTCTTACATTGACTTAGTTTATTGACCACCCACTGATGTTGAGGTATTGGTATATCTCATATGGCCTTGACACTTGTTGTATCACGTGATGTGTGTCACATATAGGACACGTTTTCGTACAGTTGGCTGGCCACCGATGCGCATGGAGCGTGCGACGGATAGGAGTAACTGCCAATAGTACTGCATGATTAGAAGACTTGGCAGTTATTAGAGGTTCATATCAGTCATGGAGATGCTGATACTAGGCATTGGGTGGGGAGAACAATACCTGACGTATGGGCTTCTTTACACTTCCATGATTACCTGTGCGCTCCACCGGAGACGCAGGCTCCAGGCGCCCTCTGACGTTTCCCAGAGCGTTATGGACGTAGCCCCTTGCACATGGTGCCCTCTGACGCTTCCCGAGCGTTATGGACGTAGGCCCCTGGTACCCTCAATGGGAACTATGTCGATCCTATTTTTAGCCAAGGCTCATGCGTTGAAGGATTGTATCTCAACTGCATGTTCACAGTAGAAAGGTCAGGAACCCGATTGCATGCATACCTTTTCTCTTATTATATTATCATAGTTTATATGGCATGGTGTTTTCTTGTATCTTGCTATGTCCCCTGAGGACCTGGTTATCTCTCCAGGTTTAGACGATATTCCACAGGAGTACGGAGCGGCATTGGAGCTATCTTACATTGATGACGAGACAGTCACTACTGATTTATAGTCTATTCCATATTTGAGACAGTTGTAGACATTATTTTACATCTCTTTCTTTCTATTTTGCGGAGGTCGGACTCCGATCTTGTGAGACTATTTTTTATAGCTGTTTGGAGTGAGTATGTTCGCCCGGCTATCTTTTGATACTCTTATTTATTTATTTGGACTTCATTATCTTCTGTGTTGAGCTGTGATGAGATTAGATATGTTATTCTGGCCTGTGATTATTTATTTACAGCTTATTTGCATATATGAGGAATTCCATATATTGGAGTGTTCTTTGTATATGTGCAGCTGGCATGTTCACGTACTTGGTCCTATGTATTTTGGGACTGGGGCGTTACAGTCGTGCCTCGCTGGAGACCCCGCAGCCACTGACCGTCGCTCCGTCGAACTCACCATGAGCAGCCACGTGGAGAAGTGGATCCGAGCCACTGCTTCCTCTGGCGTTCGCGATGGATGACCGCTCACCGTTGGCCGCCGAGACCTAGCCATAACGCCGTAATCTCTGCCGGCGGGATCGAGACCACCACCATCAACGCCGAGCTTCGCCCAGCCTCGTGCGTCGTGACCGCTCCGATTTCGGGCCGACGCCGCAGTTTTCTCTTCCACGCCGACCCCTCACCCCTGTGACCCTCCTCCTCCGCCCAGCAGCGCCGCTCCACCGTGCCCCTAAGAGAGGGTTCACTTTCCCCTCTTCTCTCTTCTGTAAGTTTCTTTTCCCTTCTCTCCTTCTCTCTCTTCCTTTCCTCATTCTTTCTTTCTTCATTTTCTTACTTAAAATATTTCTCTTTCTTTGGTGGAGAGAGTGGTGAACACTGGGCTTGGATTTTAACTGTTTGATTTAATTTGGGCTTCAAGCCCAACACCTATAATATTTTCCTTGAATTTTCGTGGGCTGTGGTGTGGGCTTAGGCTTATATCAATTAGGTTTATGTCAATTTGGTCCTTTGAGTGTGGGTATGGGCTTTGGCAATATTATATGGATTTTAAGTTGGGTCCATTTAGTTATATTTTCAAATCTATAAATATTTTATTTCCTCGATGATGAACATTCTTAAAGTTGTTAATTGTACTTTATAACGCTAATAGGTTTTATGAGTACTTTTAAAATAGGGTTTTACATAAATGGATTAGTTTTCTAAGGTATTTAGTTGGGGCTTATATCTACAAGTGTATTTTTAAAATAGAGTTTTTATATTGTTATATTTTAAAAAGAGTTTATATATATGTTCTTTAAATGAGCTTAATATAAATCCATATATATTTTCATGGGCTTTTAAATATTTATTTTAATAAGCTTTTACATTATAATGGGCTTAGGCATAAACCTTGAGCTTAAGCCCACTAAATAAATATCAATTCAAATAGTTAAGTAAATATTATTATTTTTATAAACATTGGTTTGGGCTTCCAATAAATATTTTGGGCCTTATGTATATAGTTGGCTCTCTATTTTCCAAATATGGATTTAAGCTATTTTGATTTTTGGGCTTGTAAATTATTTTGGATTATATTAATAATAAGTTTCTAAAAAGATCCAATAAATATTTTCTAAATAAAACTCCTCTTCTTAATTTTTCCTTATCGATTAAATCGCTTTCGACTGTAACTAATCACCCTTCATATGTTCTTGTGATTGTGGACTTCTTTATCAACCCTAGACAATCGGACTATACTGGACCCAATGGGATTGTCGATTTCACCAGCAAAGGACCACAGGCAAGTATACTTTCTGCTTGCTTTTCGATTCATAGTAGTCTATACATTTCATGTTTATACATATGTCTTGCTACTTGTTTACACGCTCGTCACACGGAGTAGTCGAGAGGGGAAATATCTCAGTAGACATGTGGACTACCCAGAACTATCCTCCGTGTCTTTCGTGGAGAATAGCAGCTGCACATGACACGTGCAGGGTGCCAGATTTACCCCCTAGCCGTTTACATGTCAAAACAGATATTTCAAATCACATAGATAGTTGTATTTTATTTGTTTTTCCGTGTCTCCTTCACCACTTGTCATGTCATCAGTACCTTCTAGTTTTTATCTCTCATATGTTATTTTTATGTCTTATTAATTCTATTATGTTCTCACATTGACCGTTGGTTTGTGTGCTTGTTCCATTCCTGACTGGAAACCAATATTTTTCAGGTTTAACCGTGACCACTCTCAGCAATGGGATAGCTTGAGTATGCTGAGGTCAACCTAGAAATAGATAGCAGTTGTTTCATTTTCATTAATTATGAGAACTTTGTATTTTCTTTAATTATAAATATTGTAAATGTTGTAATCAAATTTAGAAATATGAATAAGCAATAAAGTTTATTTTGAGCATTTATTTCTTGTGGACTTGACAGCGTTCTACCGCCGACTCTGCGACGTAGGCTGGCTTGGATACGTCTCGTATTTGAAAAAGTGGATACGGATCGTGACAGGCGGTAGGTTGACGACTTCCATTATTGCCTTAGGAATCGGGACCATGCCGTCTGGTTCTTCTGTGGGAGGAAAGTCACCAAACTGAAGAGAGATCATGTTAGAAGATACAACCTTGTCTTCAGTTTCGAGGTTGATCACTTGGCTGTCGATAAGCTATTGTATCTTCTTCTTCAGGTCGATGCAATCCTTGGTGAAATGATGCACGTACTGATGGAGCTGGTTCGCCTCCGCAGGACGTCGTGGTGGAGGCAATGTCAGTTTATTATCCTTCGTCAATGTGTTAATGATGGTAATGACATTGTCTTCATCAAAGGAGAAGGTCTCCTTAGGCTTGTTGGAGGCGTCCTGAGAATTGGAAGCTCCTTTGGATGTGTCGACCTTCAAGACTTCTTTTCCTTTACCCTCACGGACAGGGATAGTTTAAGAATGCTTGCCCTTGTCTTCAGATTTAGGTGTTTTCAACCCTAGTAGTTTCAGATTAGGGACGTCATTTTCAGCAGCATCAGCGGTCCCAATGAAAGCGGGCCATGTATCATACTTATGTATACCTAGACAGAACTTCACTGTAGGAAGAAAGTTATGTCGAAAAGTATCCATAAGTTCTGAATCTGGTATGCCGAAGGGCATCTTTAGTGCTAGCCGCCTGAAGCATTCGATGAAGGCGATGACAGACTCAGTCCTCCTTTGCTTGGTCTCGATGAGGGTGGACATACTAACATGCATGTCGCTCTCATAAAACCTGTTGAGGAACAACCTCTCCAAGTCTTTAAAAGAGTTGATGCAACCGTCGGACAGACTGCAGAACCAATCGAAAGCTACCCCATGTAAGGTGCTAATAAACATCTTTGACAAGAATGGATCATCCCTGGGTAAGTATAAAGTTTGCATGTTAAAGTATGTCATGTGTTGACGAGGAGAAGTCAACCCGTCAAATGAATTCAGCGTCAGCAGCTTGTAGTTAGGAGGGCAAGTAGCAATTTCCTACTCAGAGGGATAAGGTTGAGATATTTCCATCTTCTGAAGCTCGTCTTTGTGTGAACTGGTATCGAAACGGGCGACCAGGGAATTAATTGCATCCTGTTGATTGAGTAGGTGTTGGCAAACGGCTGCCGAACGGTTGTCAGGCGTCGTTGGCGAAGGACCACCCCCAACATTTGCAAGATTTGGAGGAGGCACAACGGAATGATACTCCATTTTAGCAAAGGCGGGTTGTTGCTATGAGCTGGACTAGAGTGAGCCGAGACGTTTTGTTGAAGTGGAGGGACCGCTCCAGCAGCTTGGACCGCCATGATACTGTTAAGCATATCAGTGATCTTGCCGAATGCTGTTTTAAGACCCTCTAGCAGTTTGTTAGTCTGATCACTAGCTTCTTCAGGTTTTTCTCCGTCCTCCATATATGTAGATAACATGCGAGGATGAACAGAGAAAACAGTACAACTGGTGCTGATACTGTCTGTCTCTGAGTGGACAAGTCCCTCGTCTTCAGGTAGAGGAGGTAGATAGTCACCATCAGACTCGGAGAGATCGTCGTCCTCTGGAAGGCTACCCCCAGTATGAAGGTCATCCATTTAAGACTCTGAGAGAATACTACCCCCAGCTTGGGAGTCTTCGTCATCTGTACGGAATCTCGCCTTTGACCGAGTGCCCATATAGACTCCATCAGATGTGACAGCCTGCTGGCCATCTGTTGGTAGACTTCGTCTTCTTCTTCTCACGGAACAGAGAGAGAAAGTTGGGTTCGTGGTCCACCTTCTTTGATTGGGGCTTTCGCAAGGGGGACCCCATGAAGCCATGTTGGATGAGACAAATAGCGGTTTTTCATCGTCAGAGAAATATAGTCGTCGAAACACGGACTTTCTCTGAGGCACTCTTGTTGTTTTGGAGCAGCAATAGTTGATAATAATACTGGTACACGGATGTGTACTATGAGTTATTATGTCCTCCCTCGCTTTATGGTTACGATTTATCATGTCGCATAAGTCAGCGGAAGAGAGTTTTGCCTTACAACCCATGTTGCATGCATCGTCGAGCTTTGTATGCGGGTTCGTAAGGAGAGTTGGCGCATCCAGACTTAGTTCACGTTTAGGGACAACCCCCACACCTAAGTTCTGTGATGTCCTTGAAGACAGCCCCGTACTATATACGTTGGGGCCTGTCTTTTTGTTGTGGGCGCATAGGCCTTGGAGATTGGCCTTGGGCGCATGCTTCTTGGCAGCATGTCTAAGCCTCCTTGATGTGGGCACATAGTATGGATCAAGTGAGCTTGGGAGTATAGCCTTGGGCGCATGACCCTGGATGCCCAATCTGTCGAAGACAGAAGCATTTTGATTGGGGTTATGCGCCCAAACATCCCCTTGAGCGCATGGCTTTGGGCGCATGCTTTGTGAAGCAACGCTATTTTCTTCCAGTTTTGCCTCCTTCGTTAGTGAGCCTTGCTGGGTTTGCCCAGAGTGTCGAACACCCCGATTCTTGGCATCGTAGTGACTCGTAATGGAAAAATATGTCGTCTTGAACTTCATAAAGAAATGCAAGATTACTACATAGGAGGAAAGGGTTGGGAGGATTATGTCAAAGCACACGACTTAGAAAATTATGACATGTTAGTCTTCCGACACCGCGGTAACATGGTTGTCACATTAAGGGTCTTTGACAAGGTGACACGTTGTGAAAAGATATATCCTTATAGTTCTCCTACGGATGTTGAAGAAAACATCATCTTTCTAGACAATGACGATGATGGAACATCTGGTAAGTCCTTCGAATCACTCTATGTCAAAATTTTCTCCTAATTATGTTTAGTTTGTCTTACTATACAGATTGAACTAATTATGTTTAGTTTGTCTTACAATACATATCTCCTAATTATGTTTAGTTTTTCTTCTTTTCTGAAAAAAGGTTTCTTCTTCCTCAGAACTCTTTTCTCCTTTCTTTTCTTTGTCAGAGAGATGGCTCCCAAGTCTCCTCGAGGTGGTGCTGTTAGCCGAGGAAGGGGCCGAGGCAAGGTACCCTTGGACGTCGACACGGAGGTAGTCTCCGTTATTAGGGCGACCCATGCCGACGTTCGCCCGGAAGTGCTCGGTGGGTATTCTCCTGCCTTGGTTTTTGTTGCAGTGATGTTGGGGTGACCCAACTGTAGATGAGCCGCCTCATGTAGATGTGCTTAGGCTGACGCATATAGGTTTCATCCTAGTTGATGTACCAGAGATTCTGATGAAGCTCAGATGCTCATGTTGGGCTTCTATGTCCTTTTTGCTAACTTTTCTTTGACTCTGTTGCAGTACCCATGCCGAAGGCGGAGGCTCTCATGAAGGAAGAGATACTATCTCCGTTCGTCAAACAAGAGCCGGTGACTGTTAAGGAGGAGGTGTTACCAAAGGTCGAGGTCAAGGAAGAATCGATGACCATCAGGAAAGAGATTGCTCCCAAGGTTGAAGTTAAGGAGGAGCCACCGTCAGAGAGTAGTAGCATCAGGACTGACCCTCCTGTCCCTACAGAAGACCTCAACCAGATTGAGCCTTCGTATGTAAAGTGGCTGAGAGAATGATACATGCCTCAATAAAACTATCATCCCTGGCTGTGGGGATTCATCGTCTGAGGCAGGATAAGACCTTCTTGAGGCAGATGATTAACGATGAGAAGTTCGTGCTTGGAGGGGCACATCGTTTTAAGAAGCCGTATTTTCTGTTCGGTGATAGTGTGGGGTTTGAAAATGGTGAGTCCAAACGTTTGAGAAACCCAATGGTGATCTGTCGTAACGATCGGAGGATATGGCTACCGTCGCTGGAGCGGCAATATCTTTTGTCTGCTGTTACTGTCTTAGCCGTGCGGTGACAGATGAAGTAGGAGCTGACTTCTGATATCTCCGGGGTTATCTCTGGAAGAATTTAGTTCGACTCAGGCGATCGAAAGAAGGACACTTTCAAGTGTGTCCGGGGCTCTGCATCTTATTCTACGAGAGGATTGGGACCTGGTGCCGTAGTAAACGACATTCTGACTAACCTCCATCCTTATGCCGCTGACACGTTTTATAATTTGATGATGACGGAGGATGTGTCGTATCCCGTAAGGAAGATGCGGATGGAAGGCTGGAGGTATCCATCTTCATTCTGGAGCAATCTCACTGGCTGGGTGCTTTCTACGTATGAAGCCACCCTGAGGACTGCTGGCCTTTACTATGCTATTAGGGCCACTCAATATGGTATAAGGGTCAACTGGCCAATGTTTGTCTCTTTGGCAGAGTTATATAACCTTTACCCCTGTAATTTCTTTACTTCGGGTGGGGAGATAGGATTAGCTCTCCACGAAATACAGGAAGTGTCGAAGCTACCCTGGGACACGGAGCCCTACGAAGAGTACGTGCCTTGGGATGAAGAGCTTTGAGATCTGGAGAATGAAAACTCTGGGATGATTGATGTATACAAGGAATTGCTCTGCCACCTCTTTATCTGTCATATGATTAATAATAAAGGGAGGACCGAGGGGGCCAATCCCCACACGAGAGCTTGGATGGGCTACATCTTCGGTCAAGGAGAAGGGGAAGATCTGGCCTCCTTTTCAACATTAAAACCTATGACTAAGTCCGATATAGAAACCCGGATGATGGATTATGATATAGCGAATACTGAGGAAAGTGATGATCCTGAGTCCCCTATTGGCCACTACTTCCGTCAAGCCGAGTATCCATTGTCGGAGAAAGCTGTGCTGGCAGCTTTCTCAATGATCTGGCTTCGTGACTGCATAGTCCTTAGAGGTTCGGGGTCCATTGAGAGAATAAGCCGGGGTATGATACTTCCGGCTGTAAAGCTGGCATTTTGGTACCGTCTTGTATTGCTTTCCACGTTGGTCTGTGCCACTGGACGAGGTCTACGAGAATTTGTTAGGAATGCGGTGACTCCCGACGGCAGGGCCAACTTCGCCCGGACCAAACTTTCGTATCATTTCCTAGTGGGTGGCTTCTACTGCATTGTTCTACCCTGATGAATGTTGGACCGGTGGCGGATTCCTTGGTGGGAGACGCCTTTCTTCGTAGATTTCAAGATGGAGATTTGACCATCACCGGTGTACATGCCTGTAGGAAGGCTTTAGGCTTCTTGCAGAACTATGAGTTTTTACAGAATATCCCCTCCGTCAGTCAGTAGTAATACGGGTGATATCTTAGTGGATGAGGGAGTTCATGCCACTAGTTTGACTGCTAGGGTGTTTCACTGGCTCCAGTCTATTAGACCATCGTATCTGGTGCTCCGAAACATGAATCATGCCTATCTGGAGCCATATCTGCCGAGCCGTTTTGCGCGACAGTTTAGCTACAACCAGCTCTATTTGGGAAATGCCAGCCCGTGTTTGGAGTCGACAGGCAGCTTAATTGATGGGGCACGTGCTTGTTGTACTACAATGCTGGGTGCACGGGGGAAATCTTCACTTTGTCCTTGGATAAGCCTGAGACCCATTTGTGCTATGCTGTCACCAAATTTTATGTTCAGATCAATACTTTTTATCCCCAGTATGATCGTAAACCGAGCTTGATATTGGAGACTCGGTTGGCCCCCTTCCTGGAGTGGAAAATTTTTTCCAAGCCTCCTCCCCGACGTCCTCCACGGAAGACGATGAGATAGCCCAGGAAGTCGTCAAAGCTTTCTACTCTGTACTGAAAGTGAAGCTTCATGGAGTCTTGAATCGGAATGCTGCCTTTGGCCCTGTGAAGGCTGTTGCAGAGTGCCAAGTGGAGGCCCTCGAGAGCATTGTCGGTTATGAAGAGCGGGCTAATACTCAGAGGAAAATTCTGAATGACCTGGAAGGTCAGGTAGCTCGATTCCGGGATGCTAAACAATAGAGCCCGTCATCCATGTTCTGCACAGAAGACGAGGCTCTGATCAAGGCTCTCGCGGAGGAGAATACTACTTTTCGGGCGAGGAAGGATGCCCTTGTTCGAGAGATCGGCGAATTGGCTGACCAGTATGGTCAGTTCAACGCTGCAAGTGAGGCAAGTGCCGCCTCGAAGAACAGATTGGTTGCACAGATCACCGAGAGGTATAAGAATATTGCACAGATCCAGAACGAGATCGCCCAACTAGAAGCCGACTTGAGGGCGGCAACATCTGAACATGAGGATTATTTGTCTCAGGCTACCATGACTGCCACCACTTTCGCCCATTCAAAAGAACAGCTGGCGAAGTTGGAGGGAGAGCATCTGAGTCTAGTCCTTCTTGAGGATGAAGCCGCTCGTCAAGAAGAGGCACGGCGCCAAGCTACCAAGAAGTCTGAAGCCGAAGTCGAGGCTCTAAGAGACAATATCAACCGCCTATGTATCCCGTAGATTTTTGTAAATTTTTTTTCAGCCGTCACGGCTCTTGTACCTTTTTTCCGTCTCTTATTAGACGTAAAGAATAAAGAATATTTTTAGAAGTGAATGTGATTTTGTGAAATATCGGAACTAGCGGTATTGTGGACGTAGCAAGGATATTTCTGGTGGGTATTCCGCTAGGAAATTTTGATGTGGACCTATTATCCGTTTTATATTCATATTTTTTTTTTGAATATAGATAATAAGTTGAACAAAGCTGCTAGTAGAGGTAATATGGACGTAATAGTAGAGGATGTTATATATCTGACCAGAGGTAATATGGACATGGAAAGATATATAACGTTAGGTGGGAGTGGATAATTCAGAGGTAATATGGACGTGATTATCCTTTATGAACGTTTTGCTCAGAGGTTATATGGACATGGCAAAACATAATCATTTCACTAGAGAAATAATTATTGGAAAACAATTAAGAGGTAATAGGGACGTGACTTGTTTTCGTCAAACCGAGTTTGGACAGAGTCAAAAAATGGGAATGATTCTACTGGAGAAATATTTTGGAGGACCTATTATCCAAGGCGTATTCAAGACTCTTGAAATATGGATAATAGTTAGATAATTTTCGAATCACATAAACATCGTACTGTACATTTACATGACTGAACATACGTAAAAAAAGGTTACACATAGTATTTCTTCAGGAACTTGCCGTTGATAGGCATCATGAGCAAGTCACCGTCAGGCTTGGTTAGTCGGTACGCACCGTTAGAATACACTGATTTTATGATGAAAGGACCTTCCTATTTAGGCTGAAATTTTCCTTTCGTTTTATGTGTCATGACCATTGGTCTTCTCACTGCTAAGACTAGATCACCGACTTGGAAGATTCTTTCCTTCACCTTTTTATTGAAGGCTTTGGAAAGACGTACTTGGTATAGCTCAATACGCTGCTAAGCTAACAAGTATTTTTCATCTAGTTCTTCGAGCTCCTGTAGACGCAAACGTTAGCTTTCTTCGGTAGTCAACTCGCTGGCTAAGGCTACTCGAAGAGAAGGAATCTAGATTTCTAAGGAAAGAACTGCTTCGCTCCCATAAACCAGAGAGAATGGCGTACTGCCTATTGGAGTCTGGACCATTATACGATAGGCCCATAAACATTCACCGAGCTTCTCATTCCAATCGCACTTGTTTGAAGACACGAACTTCTTGAGAAGTTTAATAATGGTTTTATTGAAGGCTTCCGCAAGCCCGTTAGCCACTGGATTGTAGGCAGTAGAGGCTACGTTCTGGATTCGATTCATATCGCAGAACTGGTAGAATGTATGGCTTACGAATTGTGGACCATTATCATGGATGTTCCTGCAAGGTAGGCCAAAGTGGTAGATAACGTGATGTTTGATGAAATTGATTACGTTCGACGCCTTCACTTCGGTGAGCGGTATAGCTTCCGCCCATTTGGAGAAATAATCGATTACGGCTAGGATGAACCGATGTTCTTTAGGGAATGGCGGGCTGATTGGTCCTATGACGTCCATGCCCCAGGCTTCAAATGGCCATAATGTTGCCGTCGGGTGTAGAAACTCCGAAGCTTGATGAATGAAATCTACATGGAACTGACAAGCTCTACACTTTTTTGCATATTCAACTGTAACGCCCCAGAACCAGAATACTGGAGAGCGGGGGCATACATAGCCAGCTACGTATAAAGAAATGGAATTCACCTCACTATACGGTCACGGCTGTCTAGATATATGAGGGTTTAACTACAATCCATCGGTCTCCTATAGTCAATAACAAGCCTATTGTCTCAATCACAGCAAGTAAGTAAATGTTACAAGATGTAAGACCACCAAATATACAATAGTAAGGCGTCCCCAATATTACATATTCAGTTGATCATGAAGCTAGTCGTTACAAAATATGAGGACCAGCAAGAGTTCAGTCATACATGATCAATCCTAGAATTTGTCAATCATGTTACAGCCCGTAGGCAGATAGTAAATAAAGGTGCAACCGAGCTAACAAGTGCTCGTCGACAAAATGTCTCAAAAGAATAATTTTACAATAAAGTGGGAGAACAAAAAAAACCCACTCGTTGCCAGGGTTACGCCTGGTAGTCACCATCTGGCTGGAAGACTGGTGGATCCTCTGGTGCTGCTCCGATATCTTGGCACACAAAACCAGCTGGGTCAGACCCCAGAAAGAGCAAGTGCCACAAAGGAGGCTTCACTTAGAAACTAAAAACCAGCATATGACAAGCGAATAATTAAAGAGAGCTTATAAAAGAAATTGATAATAATAGAGATAATAATAATAAATTGAGTACGAGGAAACCATTTAAGTAGCCAGACTGCAACCCTTAAACCAAACAAGGATCGAGGTTGCAGCCATTCACCTAAATAGAAACCTGTCTCAAATACTATTGGTAAGGTAAAAAGTCAATAAACGAAAAGAGGACTCAGAACTACTTCGGGAGCCAGGTTACAACCCTTAAACCAAATAAGGATCGGGGTTGTAACCCTTCGCCTAAACGGAACTGGACCCCTGATCTTTATTGTTAAGGCCAGTATAAATAATTAATCATGTCGTTACAGTAAGTAAAACATGACGAGCATGGCATGGGGTTGCAATAAGACAATAAACGAAGAGAGGACACAGAACTGCTCCGGGAGCCAGGTTACAACCCTTAAACCAAATAAGGACCGAGGTTGTAACCCTTCGTCTGAACTGAACTGGACCCCCGATCGTTAATGTTAAGGCAAGCATCAATAATCATGTCATATCACAATCTTGTACAGGATCAGGACAAGACTAAGCTGAGTTAGATTCCATCCAATCAATCACGGCCAAGCAAAGAGTACGGCTTGATTCTTTAACTAACTAGAGTTATCACAGGCCTAGTTACTAGCAAGATGCAATGAGATTATGCCAACAGCCACAAGCCCTGTAGACCATCCAGGTTATCCGGGTCGAATGTCCATTTATGAAGAATGCAACACGTGACTGTGTGCTGGAAATGTGTCCTACTCGTCGGTAGGCTACAAGTCCACTTAGTACGCCCAGATAACGGGATTGCCTGTGGCTGGAAAATCTCTTCATGACTACTGAATTATTTTAGTTTATTAGCCTTAGTCAATTGTGTAGGTATCATCCTAGACATGATACAAGACAGTACTGGTTTATTTGTACAAACACAATCGTCCACGGTGTCCAGGTCATTCATACTTGTTATGACATGCTAGCCGTCGTATCAGCCTTCGAGATATATATCATGTCAAATTCACTGTCAAGAGTGCGCCACGACGGGCCACTATCATGTCATATTATTCGTCAAAAGTGCACGACAATGGGTCACCATTATGTCATGGAACATATTTAAAATTGACATTTAACCTGGTATAAGCATATATGTAATAACTAAATATAAACAGGGTGTAAGAGTTGTGGAGGAATCATACGGCTCAGAGGAGATGGGGCATAACTTTCATATACGAACACAAAATGAGGTGCTCCAGAGATATTCGGAAAGACAAGACAATGATCTAAAACTTTTATGATTTAACTTTTTCGAAATTCTAGCTAGAAAATAGCTAAACTTGGCTAAAACAGTCATTTTGTGCACTTTTTACGCCAAAAATTTAATTTTGCGTAAAATACACAAAAGGGGAGGGTTCCAGCATAAAATTTCACATTCTGGGTACTATCCAGCATAAAATATGCAATTTCACGGTTCCTAGCGTAAAATTTTATATTCTGGATACAATCCAGCGTAAAATACGCAATTTCAGGGTTCCCAGCGTAAAATTTTACAGTCTTGATACAATCCAGCGTAAAATATGAAATTTTAGGGTTCCCAGCATAAAATTTTACATTCTGGATACAATCCAGCGTAAAATAAGCAATTTCAGGGTTCCCAGCATAAAATTTTACTCAGCCGACATGAAACCTTCAAAAAACTTGTTTTGGCCATAAAAACTTCATTTTAACTCGAAATGAGGTAAATCAAAAACTAAATTCATACAAAATTTCGTGCTTTTGCTCATGGAACTATTAGTTTTCAAAAATAACAAGTTTTAGTAGATCAAAACCTAGAAAACTCCATGAACTCAAAGTTATAATATAGATCTAGGAGAATCTATCCATAAAAATTAAAAACTCCAAGTTCTAAAGATGCTTATAATCATTTAAAGAAGAGAATGGAACAATAAAACTTGAGATCCCTCATGAAGCAAGTTGCACTTGCCTAGGGCTCTTGTGTGTAGGTGGAGAGTAATGGTGAGGAAGAAGAAGAGTGAATGAGGAGAGAGAAAGAGTGTTCGGTTAATAAATGGGGATGGTGGTGGTAGGTAAGGGTTCTCCCCTTGGTTCATGATGAACCAATAAGCAACCCAAGCCGAACCAAGCCAACCCAAACAAGCCGAACTAAGCCACGAGACAAGTAATACGAGTCAGATTACGTACACGTATTCTAAAATACGTAATACGAACAATTGACATTACAACTCTATCCACCTTAAAAGAATTCTCTCCTCGAAATTTAATCAAGAGGCTAGAGATGCAAGGACAAGCTATACTAATCACAGGCAAGATATACTAGTCAAGCAATCAAGCAATTATTTATGCAAGCAAGGAATCGAAGACATGAGGCATAAGAAAGATATTATACCTCACGAGTCAAATAGGTTGGGATATCGCGATCAGATATCATCCTCACGCTCCCACGTTGACTCACCCAAAGAGTGATGACCCCAAGCAACTCGGACTAACTTGATAGTCTTGTTCTTGAGTATTTTCTCTCTTCGGTCCAATATAGACACGGGCCTTTCCTCATACGAAAGGTTGGTACCAACCACCAATTTCGAATGATCCAGGATATGGCTCGGGTCTGGAATATACCGTCGCAGTTGGGATACATGGAATACGTCATGCACCTCACTCAAGGACGGCGGAAGAGCGAGACGATAGGACACATCTCCTACTCGCTCCAGGATATCGAACGGTCCTATATACCTAGGACTAAGCTTTCCCCGTACGCCGAAACGAATGACGCCACGGTTAGGCGAGATCCTCAGGAATACATGGTCGCCGACAGAACATTCAAGGGGACGCCGATGAGAATCGGCCCAATGGCGCTGGCGATCTTGGACAACTCGAAGATGATCTCTGACTTTCCTGATCACTTCAACGGTCTGAGCAATCAGTTCTGGACCGAGCATCTGCCTCTCTCCAACATCGTCCCATGCTAGCAAGGATCGACACTTCCTACCATACAGTGCCTCGAACGGTGCCATCTGGATGCTAGCTTGGAAACTATTGTTGTACGAGAACTCCACCAGGTGCAGGTGATCTTTCCACGAACCGTCGAAGTCGAGCGCACAAGATCTCAATATATCCTCAAGAGTCCGGATTGTGCGTTCCGACTGACCATCTGTCTGCGAGTGATAAGCTGAGCTGAACTGGAGATGAGTTCCTAAACTCTCTTGCAGACTACGCCAAAAGTGCAACACAAATCTCGAATCTCTGTCCGAGGTGATACTGACCGATACTTCGTGAAGTCTGACTATCTGCCTGAGGTACATCTCTGCTAGCTGAGCCGTCGACTGACCAACTCTGAATGGGAGAAAGTGAGCCACCTTCGTGAGCCTGTCTATAATAACCCAAATAGCATCTCTGCCAGCCGGGGATCTAGGTAACCCAGTCACGAAATCCATGGTTATAAGCTCCCACTTCCATTCTGGAATTGGCAAGGGCTGAAGAAGTCCAGCTAGCCTCTTATGTTTAGCTTTGACTTGTTGGCAAACCAAACATCGAGAGACAAACCGGGCTATCTCCCTTTTCATGCCATTCCACCAAAAGTGCTGACGAATATCTCGGTACATCTTCGTGCCACCAGGATGAATGGAATACTGAGAACTGTGAGCCTTTGCCATGATCTCCTGTCTGATATCACCGCTGGGTACACAAAGATGCCTTCCATGCCTAAGTGTACCGTCTTCATGAATGCACAACTCTGGTCTTCGTCTTACCTCACACTCTGCTTTGAGTCACTGAAGCTTGGAATCTGCTGATTGTGTCATCCGGATCCTCTCGACTATAGTGGACTGAACTTGCATACTGGCCATCAATGCCACACTGGAAGGGAGAACAACTTCTATACCCATCTTCTGAAGATCTGCTAACAGCTCTGATTGCGCTGTTAGGAAATATACTCTGGCTCTCCTGTTCAATGCATCTGCCATGACATTGGCCTTCCCTGGGTAGTACTGTAAGTTAACATCATAATCCACAAGTAGCTCCAGCCATCTCCTCTGACGCATGTTAAGGTCCTTCTGGGTGGAAACATACTTCAGGCTCTTGTGGTCGGTAAAGATCTCAATCCTATCTTCGTACAAATAGTGCCTCCAAAGCTTAAGTGCAAACACTACTGCTGCCAGCTCCAAGTCATGGGTTGGGTAATTCCTCCAATAATTACGAAGTTGTCGTGACGCATAAGCTATTATCTTCCCATGCTGCATCAGAACACATCCTAAACCTCTGCCCGAAGCATCATAATATACTGAGAATCCTTCGGTCCCATCTCGAAGTGTGAGAATGGGTGCCGTCATCAAGCCTCGCTTCAACTTCTCAAAAGATTCCTGACATTCTGCAGTCCAAGCAAACTGCACATCCTTGTGGGTTAACTGCGTCAGTGGTGCTGAAATTCGAGCAAAGTCCGAAACAAATCGCCGGTAGTAGCAGGCTAATCCAAGAAAACTATAAACTTCTACAACTGTGCTGGGCACTGGCCACGTTTTGATAGCCACGATCTTCTGGGGATCCACTTCTACTCCTCCTCTGGTGATGATATGACCCAAATACGAAATGTGATCGAGCCAGAACTCGTATTTACTGAACTTAGCATACAACTGGTGCTCTCGGAGAATCTGGAGGACAACTCTGAGATGCTGCTCATGTGTAACGCCCCAATCCCAAAAATAGAAGGACTAAAACGTAATCATGCCAGCTGTGTACATACGAAGTATATGGACCGTCGTATGTATACATAAGCTGTAAAATGCAGTAACCAAAGCACTAAATCTCATCCACAACGATAAATAATGATATAAAAACAACTTTGAATTTGTCATGTACACAATCGTTGGGCGGAGATAAATCCACTACCAACTAATTTAAATAAAAAAGAGTTATACAAGGAAAAATGATTTGGTCGAGCGAAGGAGATGACGATCCGAAAAGCAACATCCCGAAGAAATATAGGATATCATGACCACGGCTAGAACACCTGCGAAAGATAAGAACACACACCTGGCGAGATAACATGTCCTCAAAGGGACGTAACAAGATACAATAAATATGCCATTTAAATACTGAATATAAAATATGCCACAATCAAAGAAAGTGATAAGACATAAATAAGGCAACCTAACCGTACTAAAGTGAACATGCAGTGAGAACAAACCTTTCGTCGCATGAGCCCTGGCTGTAAATGGGATCTGGTATAGTCCCCACTAGGGCACTAGTGACCACAGCACATGACGTTCAAAAATGACAGTGGCAAACCTGAGAGGCTCAACATACCCGTATCTCCAGCGGAGCTTCTGGGTTACAAGGGAAGTGCAATCGAAGCCCATACGACAAGGAAATGTTCTCCCCACCCAATGTACCTATCATGTTGCATCCACGACCATGTAACACTACTAACCGTCAAGTCTTCTAACATACAACTATTGACAATTAGACCTAACGCACGTCCTGTACGCATCAGTGATCAACCAACACGCAAGTTTGTAGGCTATATGCTACTCACAACTCGCACATATCGTGGCACATCAGTGTCAAAGGTTATGTAATGTACTAAACTAGTGGTAGTCCCTTAACTCTAGGTCCATATACAATCAAAGGATAATAATAAAATATAGCTAATATCACTGAGTAGACAATAAATCAAGAATTGTAAGAACTGAAAATAAATGAACAGTAATATGTAATAAAATGCAACTGAATAAAAATAGTATAATGACAAGGTATCTTGCCTGGTGTGCCATCTGGTGTGGTGCGAAAATCCGACAAGTCCAGTCTTGTCCAATAGCCATGGTCATTGCGTGCAGGTCCAAATTTCACGAGAACATAGGAGTGGAGATTAGTCGTGATTACTATGATAATTTGAAAGACTTTGTGAAAGTAAATACATATGCTAATTTTAGAAATATTTTATAATACTAAAAATATGTTTTGATACTAGTTTCAAATAAACACTTGAGAAATAAAAAAAATCTTTTTAAACAAAACTAGGTTTAAAAACAAAATTTTAGATAGAAAATAAACTATTATCATTATTATTATTTTTAGTAACAATAAATATGTGAAAATACTAGGAAATTATTTTATAACTTGAAACTATATACACTTATAGGTCAAAATTATTTTTAGGTAAAAATTAAATTAGGATTAACTCTAATTACATCAAATATATCCTTTCACTTAACTATCTTTTTAAATTGCTATATAATATGTAAAACCACATTTTAAACAAAAATATTTAAAAGGCAAGTAAACAATGAAAATAATAACTATATAAAAGTAGCCATGACAGCTACTGCTGCCTTCCTTTTTAATAATAATAATAATAATAATAATAATAATAATAATAATAATAATAATAATAATAATCCCAATAATAATCCCTAAAAACTATTCAACCCATTCCTCTTTTTAATAATAATAATATTATTATTAATAATCAATACCATTACTTATAACAGGAACAATGCTGAGCTGCTGTTACTGCAAATAAAAAGGAAATTCGGAGAGAGAGAGAGAGAGTAGTCAAAATGAGAGAGGGGAAAGGGAAGTCTCACAGTGGAAAAATTTGGACGGAGCTCGGTGGGCGGAGGGGCCATTACCACGGAAATGGCTCCGGCGACCGGATCGTCAGAGGGGTTCTGGTAGAGGGACGGGGTGGACATAGTGGTAAAGGTGATGATGACGGAGATGAGAGGGGTTCTGGTGGAGGCCTCGCCGGTGGTGGATTTGGGTGCGAGCGTCTAGATCGGAAGATGGCCGAAGCCCGGGGCGATCTGGTGGTGCTGGGGCGGTGTGTTAGCCATGGCGGGGATGCCGGTGTTGAGAGTGATGGTAGCTCTGTGGTGTTGACGACGGAGATGGTGGTGGTAGGCTAGGTTTGGGATAGAACGAGTCCGTGTCAGGGGTGTCTGACACGGCATGGTGGACGTCCGAGATTGTCAGACATAATTATTGTATTTGTATGGTGGGGATGTAGTAGACGGGTGGCATAGACACGATGCTCAATTTGTGGATGAAAAATTTCTGGAAGAGTACCTCTCCTTTTATAGGAGGTGGGAATTCCTAGTTGGAGAGGGATTGGGAGGATTTAAATCCCAATTAGATAAATCATCTATTAATTCAAATTAATTTAAAATAATTCAATCTAAATCAAATCCAATCCAAATAAATTATATACTTAATTTAAAATATTTTAAATAAAGTCAATAAAATCTTTTCCAATTTAAATTACACTACCAGAATAAGTCGTTTTAGCGATGCCTAAAGACGTCGCTAAAATGACAATTTTCGTCGCTAAAAATATTTAGCGACGAAATTACCCACGTTTTGGGCTGGTCGCAGAAATGTAAGTCGCTGATCTCCTAAATGTCGCCAAACGTCGCAATTACCGACGTTTGTCGACGTATGTATACGTCGGTCTATTGTCGACGTCTACCGTCGTGTCATCGGTGGCTTTGCGACGTATTACTTCGTGTCGCTACGCGTCGGTAACATTATCGACGAATTACCGTCGAGTCGTCGGTCGTTTAGTGACATGTTCAAAGTCGCTAAACATCGGTAAATCCTAGGAATTCCTAGGATGATTACCGACTTTTACCGTCGTTTACCGACGTCCTCCGACGTATATTGACGTCGCTAAACGTCGGTACCCTGGATAATATCGCTTATCTACCGACGTTTACTGATGCAAAATTACGTCGGAGGACGTCGGTAAACGTCGGTAAACGTCGCTAAATCTGCAAGAAAAATAAAATAAAATAAAATACAGAATGCCATTTCTCCCTACAGTTTAAAAAGCTAACCATTTCTCACTATAGAATAGGATCCAAACAATCACAGAATGTTCATTTCTCACAGTACACAGGTTTCAGTCCCTATAACCAAGTCTACAACAATCACACAATGTCCAGTTCTCAGAATGTCCATTTCTCTATCAACAATCACACAATGTCCATTTTGACTCTACAACAATCACACAATGTCCAGTTCTCAGAATGTCTATTTCTCACTGTACACAGATTTCAGTCCCTATAAGCAAGTCTACAACAATATCACTTCACAATACGAAGCATTGTCGACTACTTTCCGACGATACTAATTCGAAATGGTATATAATAATCCAACACGGCCGATACCTATCGGATATGATCGATACCAAATCGATAAGGCCAATATGAATCCTAGCTATACGGCCGATACATATCGGATAGGACGATACCAATTCGCTAAGACCAATACCAACCGATACGGCCCATACAAAAACGATAGATCGATGCTAATCCGATACGATCAATACTTATAAGTACCTACGGTCCAGGAGGTAGATCCGCTAGTACATCCATGTATGATCAACGAAGTAACGATCCATTTTAATTTGGATGTGAAAATCTGTATCATAAGATAAACTAAACATAATCAGTTCTATTTCACATGCTTAATTGCCAAGTATGGGAACGAATGGCTCAGAAAAAAACCCAAAATTCATTCTAGCATACATTAGTGTGAATCATCTATGTTCTGTATATATGGTATAGTATATGTTCTTATCGTATCTAGTATCTGAAGGATATAACAGAATCAAGATGAACTCACATAATGTAATACTAAGACATCATCTACAACTATATAAGATATAGTGATAGGTTGTCATATAATCATTGCCGAGGGATGAGGGTCGAAGGACGTCGGTAAACGTCAGTAAACGTCGCTAAATCTGCAAAAAAAAAAAATATAGAATATCTATTTCTCCCTGCAGTTTAAAAAGATAATCATTTCTCACTGTATAATAGGATCCAAACAATCACAGAATGTCCATTTCTCGTTGTACACAGGTTTCAGTCCCTATAACCAAGTCTACAACAATCACACAAAATATGGGAACGAATGGCTCAGAACACAACCCAAAATTCATTCTAGCATACATTAGTGTGAATCATCTATGTTCTGTACATATGGTATAGTATATGTTCTTATCGTATCTAGTATCTGAAGAATGTAACAGAATTAAGATGAACTCACATAATGTAATACTAAGACATCATCTACTACTATATAAGATATAGTGATAGGTTATCGTATCATCATTGCCGAGGGATGAGGGTCGGAGGACAAATACCGCTCGAGTGAGCCAAAGGCATGCAGCCACTTCCCTCCCTCCATTCACCCTCTCCCTCTCTCATGCTATCAACGTTGTAACTTTTCCACCTCAAGTTCTGATCAAGCATTTTCCTTCTCCTCTCCTCCACCATGGCTCTGAACCCATCTGCTCCTCCCTACTTCCCTTCTTCTTATTTGACTCTCTCAGCCACATATGATATCTGTTGGCCCATTTGGTCATATGGTCAAACCTGATTTTAATAATTGATTAAACTCTGTCTGGATATACAAAGCTAGTCGGGACATCTCGGACTCTTGAACATGATCAAGAATGGCTATCCACTGAATTCAAGACCGAAGATCTGTTTGCCTACTCGAGTCTGTAATTCCTTATACAATGTATTTTCATTTTATTTGAGTCTAGGAATATGTTGTACACCGAGTCGTACTGGCAAATAGGCTACCCTTAAATGAGTTCAAAATGTTTTTAAAATGTCCTCTCAAAAAGGTTTACAAAAAGGTTTTCAAAAAGGTTTTCAAAAATCACCAAATTTTTTTTAAAACCCTAACTAAACCCTGACTAAACCCTGACAGAACTCGGACCGAGTTCGGCCAGAGTTCGGCTAGAGTTCGGTTGGTGGCCGTTGTGATTTTGAATCCTTGGAACTTGGTCCTCCTGCAGTTGCGGATTTGACCGAGATTTGCTCATAGAGTTCTGCCCGAATTCTGCCCGAATTCTGTCCGAATTCTGTCAGAAGTCTGCCTTTGAAATTCCTATAAATAAAAAAGAATTTCGATCATTTCAATTCACTCATTCACTTTCAATCTTCTCTCTATCTAAAGCTTTCAGTCTTTCAAAGAGTTTTCTAGAGCTTTCAATTTCAGATCCCAAGCCAATTACAATCCTCTAGTCGATTTGCCAGTGTGGTACGGTCTAGAAGTTTCTGAGAGATTGTAATCAGAAGGCTTGATTGAAGAATACCTCTTCACATTTGAAGTTGGACGAGTTCTTCGTATCAAAGCTCGCGTTGTAGAAGTTGCAAGGACTTCGTAAGAAAACTTGCGGTTTTTCCAACAGTGGATTCAACTGGTAGCAAGAGTTCTACCGACTGGATTAGTCCTCAACAGAGGGAAACCAGTATACATCGCTGTCTTTGTGTTTGCTCTCTTAACTCTATCTTTATTTATTTCAGTTGTGATTAATGTTCTGTGATTGTGCTGCTAACATTTTTTAGTTAGCATTATTCCGCTGCCAACTCTATTCACCCCCCCTCTAGAGTATTACGCTTTACTATTTCGTTTCTACAATTGGCATCAGAGCGGATGTTACAGGTAAAGCAAAGGTAACAGTATAATTATTTATTCATTTTAATTAACTGTTATATAGATCACAGCACAACACATGGCAATTGTGAAATTCACAAGTGAAGGCCAGGCCACAAACAGACCCCCACTGTTTGATGGTACGAACTATACCTATTGGAAAACACGGATGAGTTTCTTCTTGAAATTACTTGACTTTGATTTATTGTCCATTGTTCTTGATGGCTATCAAAAGCCACCTCGTATAAATGTTGATGGAGTTTTAGTTGAAAAACCCCACAGCAGATATACAGAGGAAGAAAAGAAAAGGGCCAGTCTTGACGTACGTGCCATTAATGCTCTTTTTTGTGCTTTAGACAAAACTGAATTTAACAGGGTGTCTATCTGCACAACGGCTAATGAAGTATGTAAGCTACTTGAAGTCACACATGTAGGCACGACTCAAGTCAAAGAATCTAAAGTCAGCAGACTTACTCAAGAGTACGAAGCGTTCAAGATGAAGCCCAACGAAACAGTTACTCAGATGTTCGAGAGATTCTTGGATATTGTAAATCCTTTGTCCTCCCTAGGCAAAGAGTACAGTAACCATGAAAAGATTCGCAAACTCCTGCGAGCACTTACCAAGAACTGGATTCCGAAGGCTACTGCAATCATTGAAGGGAACGACCTCACAACTATGTCCCTCGAAGTACTCATGGGTAAGCTACTCACTCATGAACTGGAGCTACAAGATTTTGAAGAGCCTGTACCAAAGGAGAAGTCGATCGCTTTCAAGGCTCAGCACAGAAAAGCTGCTGAAGGTGACTCAGACAGCAGTGGATCTGACACTGAAGATCAAGCACTCCTAGCAAGGAAGTTCAAAAGATTCATGAGACATAAGAAGAGAGTCAAAGAGAACAACAGCAACAACTGGTATCAAGAAGATGCTGTCTGCTATGGTTGTAAGAAGAAGGGACACATGAAGAAGGATTGTCCCACAAATTCATCATCAAGCAAGAAGAGCAACAGGTATGAAAAAGGGAACCTGAAGAAATCAACATCTAGGAGATATGCCAATACCAGCATATGGCATGAAAGTGAAGCCAGCAACTCAGAAGACGAACAATCAGAAGACGCTGTAAACGTATGCTTTATGGCATCCGATCAGGTACCTACTGAACCTGTAGTTGATACTTATTATGACTTCACCTTTGAGCAATTAGGAGATGCCTTCAGTGACCTTATGACTGATTACAGGAAACTGCATAGCAAGTATCAGACCTCTAAGAAGGTACTCAAAGAGTACAAAGGTGAAATAGGTAGACTTACCGACCTACTAGCTGAGGTTAGAAATAATATTAGTGAGTCTGGTGAGCTTTCTTCAACAAAGCTCTTATTACACGAGACTACCAAGTCATCTGAAGAGAAAGACAAAATTATTGACCAACTCAAGAAAGAACTTTCTATAGAGAAGAAAAGTCTTCGATGTGCACAAATCAGAATGGAATCCCTCACTTCTGATTATACTAAGTTGTATGACACTTCCAAAAGATTGGAAATTAGGTTAGGAAAACAGCCTGAGCCTGCTGCTTCCTTCCCTAACACGTGTCACTTACCAAAAAATTGGAACATTCCCAAGCCAAACACTGTCAGACCTAACCATATAAAACCTTTACCCCAAAAGGTTAAGCCCAAACAAGATTATAGGTATGCTTTCTTCTATACTAGAAAACCTAAACCTACCAACCATGCACACCACTCAGCTTTCAACACTCGACATGTACAATGTCATTATTGTGGCCTCATTGGTCATATTTCATCTGTATGTAGAATGAGAAAGCTTATTGATTTAAATGTTTATGCTTGGATACCTAAAGCTAACAATCAGGACCCTACAAGAAATGGGTACCAAAAGTTTCATCTGCAAACTGTTTTGTAGGTGGAACACCCTTCACATGCTAGAAGCAAATGGATCCTAGACAGTGGTTGCTCACGGCATATGATCGGTGACGCTACCCTATTTACAATACTGTCGAAGAAAAAGAAGGAAGGCTATGTCTCCTTCGGTAATAACTTGAAAGGGTATATTATTGGTATCGGTGATGTTGGTAAGTCTCCCTATCCTGTGATTAAGGATGTCTGTCTGGTTACCGAGTTGAAACATAATCTACTCAGCATAAGTCATCTAGCTGATCATGGTTATGGCATCAACTTTGGCAAAGACAAATGTACTATAGTTGATAGCTCAACTGATAGTACTATCTTTGAAGGTATCAGGGAAGACAATACATATGTTTTCTATTTGTTAAAAGAAACTAACATTTCAGGTAGATGCTTAATGGCCAAGAGTGATGAGAGTCATCTGTGGCATATGAGACTCGGTCATGCTAATATAGATACGATCTCAAGATTATCCACAAAGAAGCTAGTACGCGGTTTACCGGACAATACATTCAAGAAGGACTCGATATGCAGCCAATGTGAAAAGAACAAAGCTACCAGATCCACATTTAAGTCAGTAAACGCAGTATGTACTACTAGACCTCTACAATTGCTTCATATGGACTTATTTGGTCCTAGCAGAGTTGCTAGCCTCGGAGGTAAGCTTTATGCTTTCGTAATTGTAGATGATTTCTCTAGATACATGTGGGTATATTTCTTGACATGCAAGAATTATGTATTATTCGAATTTGTCGCCTTTTGCAAGAAAGTACAGAATGAAAAAGGTTACATGATCACTCGCATAAGAAGCGATCATGGAGGCGAATTCGAGAATTTTGATTTTGAGCAATTTTGTGACACACACGGTTTTGTACACGAGTTCTCCTGTCCTAGGACTCCATAACAAAATGGAGTTATGGAACGTAAGAACAGAACTCTAGCCGAAATGGCCAGAGTGATGTTAAACCAGTTTAGTCTACCCAAATATTTCTGGGCTGAAGCTGTCAATACAGCTTGCTTTGTTCTCAATAAAGTTCTAATTCGACCCAAATCGAAGAAGTCTCCATTTGAGTTATGGTTTGATAGAATTCCATCTGTTTCATACTTTAGAATATTTGGCTGTAAATGCTTTATTCTTAATACAAAAGACAATTTGGGAAAATTTGATGAAAAGGCCGATGAATGTATATTTTTAGGTTATGCGGCCAAGAGCAAAGGATACAGAGTCTTCAACAAAAGAACCATGATCATCGAAGAGTCAATCAACGTCACCTTTGATGAACTAAATCGGATGACGATCGATGACAATGACAAAGATCCAACTGTACCAAGCTCAACATCAGCTGATCCTCAACCAAGCTCTGCACTAGCTGAACCTCCTAGAGAAGATCCAGGAACCAGCTATCTTCAAAATCTACCAAAAAGGTTGAAATTTACAGCTGATCATCCAAAAGATTTGGTAATTGGTGATATTACCAAATGAGTAAGTACTCGTACATCCAGTAAAGATATTGTTTCTAGTGTTGCATTTATTTCACAGCTAGAACCCAAAACTATTGATGAAGCATGTAGTGATAGTTTTTGGATAGATGCTATGCAAGAGGAATTAAACCAATTTGAACGAAATCAAGTTTGGAAACTTGTTCCCAGGCCTATTGATCATCCGGTCATTGGCACCCGTTGGGTATTCCGAAATAAACTAAATGAGAATGGTTTAGTGACTCGTAATAAGGCTCGACTCGTAGCTCAAGGATACAATCAACAAGAAGGTATCGACTACGATAAGACTTATTCCCCAGTTGCGAGATTAGAATCCATTTGCATGTTATGTGCATTTGCATGTTTTCATGATTTCAAACTATTTCAAATGGATGTCAAGAGTGCTTTTTTAAATGGTTTTATAAAAGAAGAAGTTTTTGTAGCACAACCTCCAGGTTTCACGGATTTCAAAAATCCTGATCATGTTTTCAAGTTGAAGAAAGCCTTATACGGTTTAAAACAAGCCCCTCGTGCTTGGTATGATCGTCTAAGCTCTTTTCTACTTGACAACGGTTTTTCAAAAGGCAAGGTTGACACTACACTGTTTATTAAGTCTTTTAATGGCAAACTTCTTTTAATTCAAATCTATGTTGATGATATTATATTTGGATCTACTGATGAATCTCGGTGTCAAGAATTTTCTAAGTGTATGCAGAATGAGTTTGAGATGAGCATGATGGGAGAGCTGAAATTCTTTCTCGGATTGTAAATCAAACAAACTGATAATGGGACATTTATAAATCAAGCCAAGTATACAAAAGACCTGCTAAAGAAGTTTGATCTGGACAATGTCAAACCTATTGGCACTCCAATGGCAACTTCAACAAAGCTTGATTCAGATGAACAAGGCAAGCCAGTCGACACACGTAAGTATCGAGGTATGATTGGTAGTTTACTTTATTTAACTGCTAGTCGTCCAGATATAATGTTTAGTGTTTGCCTGTGTGCACGTTTTCAAGCTAACCCAAAGGAATCACATCTGTCCACAGTTAAGCGTATCTTTCGATACCTTAAGGGCACTTTTTCTGTTGGCTTGTGGTATCCCAAAACTAAGTCCTTTGACCTTATTGGTTATTCGGATGCAAATTTTGCTGGATGTAAAGTTGATAGAAAAAGTACCAGTGGTACATGTCATTTCTTAGGCAAGGCTTTAGTCTCATGGTTTAGTAAAAAGCAAAATTCTGTAGCCCTATCAACAACAGAGGCTGAGTACATCGCCACAGGACGTTGTTGTGCTCAGTTTTTGTGGATGAAACAAACCCTAGAAGACTATGATTTATTTTACACATATATTCCCATTTTCTGTGATAACACGAGCACTATTAATTTAACTAAGAATCCAGTATGTCACTCTCGTACTAAACATATCGAGATTCGACATCTCTTTCTTAGAGATCATTATCAAAATGGAGATATAAACCTTGTGTACATAGATACTGAAAATCAACTAGCTGACATCTTTACTAAACCTCTAGCGGAAGATCGTTTCAATTATTTACGTCGAGAATTAGGAATTTTTTACATCAATAATATTAATTAATCTTGTTTTATGATTATATATCATTATACAAAAATTGTGTTAGAGACAAGCCAATAAAGAGTCTGTCTGTCACCACAACTACGGTTGAAGCGAAGCGGTACTTAAGAGTTCCCCGGTGAACCTCCGCCAGCTGGGACAGTACTCCTACAGCTAATCTGAAACAGTTGCTGTGTAACGGCATTTAATCTATAAAATTATATTTATTATGTTAATTGAAGTTGAAATGACTAATCTTTGAATTAAATATTTGAAATGAGATAATAAAAAAGAATGGCTAAATTCAACTATAAAGAACCCTAGGCGAATTCGGCCAGAGCTCTGACCGAATTCGGCCCGAGTTCGGTTGAGGGTGTCAGGTTATATATACAGAACCCGAGAAGCCCTTCTTCTTCATTGCTTCCAAACTAATCACAACAGCAGCAGCAGCCGCGAAGGAGCTCCGAACCCTAGCTTTTCACCACCCTCATTCTTCCAATCCAAGTGGTGAAATCAATCCAAAATTTGGATTCGTACGGGGTTCGTCGTTCTCTTCGACATACTTTGATTTCGGGAGGTATAACTCCATCTTTGTCCACTTTTCAATTTGTGCATTTTTAATTCAATTTGCACAAATGGCACCCAAATTCAATCCTTCAAAGAGGAAGAAGACGAACCCTAGTGAGGAAGGGACATCTTCGCATCCGCATACGGATTCCCTCTTCTCGTCGGTCCAAACGAGCGACGGTGCATTCGACGGGTTTTTCTTTCAAACCCTAGACCAAGCCCTACTGTGGTATGGAGACTTCTCCATGAGATCCATATGCACAGGCGCTCCAGTCAAATGGACTGTATTTCTTGATCATCGTCATTTCTTTGAGGTATTAGGGTTACATCTTTTTGTTAAAATCTGCTTCCCTATAGCAACTAATGCCATTAGATTATTTTATTGCAATATCATATTAAACACTTTTGATGTGAGCACTCGTGTTGGAGGTATTGATATCAATTTCAATGATGACCTATTAGCGGAGATCCTTGGTATCCCTAACGAAGGTGAACCGCTAGTTGACATCACTGAATTTGATTTTCCCCCGAAGGCACGACACTCGCCAGTTTCAAAGCGGAACTCTGTGCACCTGATAGAGTACACTCTGGAAAGTTCAAGGCTAACAACCTGAACTTGTTTAACTATGAATTGCATCGCATCATCTATTCCACTATCCTTCCAAAATCCACTTCAAAGGATGATGTGACTTCTTTTGAGCTGTCCGTCATGTACCACATTCTTAAGGGGATTCCATTTTCTGCCCCTAAGACCATGATTCAGATGATGGGTCGTTGTCGTGCAAGAGATAGAAATCTCTCTTACGCGATGATTCTCCCACGTATCTTTCAGTGCTTCGATATCGATCTGTTGACTTGTACTCAGGACCCTGAGCCCAAGTTTCTTCAGTTATCTTGTCGTAGCATGACTGCTTTAGCTCCACCTCCTGCTCCTCCTACTGCACCTCCTCCACCACCTCATCAGTATACCATGACATTTGAGGGCATATATCAGCATTTATCTGCTTTGCACGTCTCGATGACGGACATGGCTCGCGAACGTGAGTTCCGCGACGTCACCCGTTATCAGGCGCTTGCAAATTCCTTAGCTGATCTTCGTTTCGCCCATACTGGTCATTCAGCCGGTTCCATCCCTAAAGATCCAGCTTTCTCTGGTTACCGCTGTGAGGATGAGGCTGTTCATGCCTACTTCCAGCCCGGTAATGCCTATGATTGGTACCGTTCTGACCGTGCTCTATATCGTGATTATGTTGGTGAGTTCTATGCTGGCGCCCCTCCGCATCCTTCTGGCGCTGGTACCTCTGGAGCTGGTCCTTCAGGACATGCTGGTCGCGCTGATGATGATGATGAGGATGATGATGAGGAGATGTGACTATATGATTTTGAGTGATATTTTATTGTGCACTTGGAAATGCTCCGACATTCCAAGTTATTATCAGTACTTTTTGATTATTATTAGCACTTTCTAGTTTGCTTCAGTACTCTTTTCTTTTCATGGACATGTTTATTATGCCTCAGTTTATGGCATTCAGTTTATTTCAACACTATGTTTCAGTTTCAGTTTATGATAACACTATTTCTTATATTGCTTCATTCTTTATAACTGCCTGTGAAATTACATGCCTGTGATGATTCTTTTTCAATACATGCCTGTGATACTTCTCTTTTATTTCTGCCTTATTTCTTTTATATATGTTTTCTCACTATTTGTTATGCATTTGATTGCAGGGGAGCTTTATCTTTTGCAATTATTTTGCTAAGTGACAAAGGGGGAGAAAATTAAAGATCTAAATTTTTTTTTGAGATAATACAGGATATGAACAATTCTACTTTTTGATATTTTGAACAAGCTTAATGTTATATCATTCATAGTTTGTCAATTATCAAAATGGAGGAGATTGTTGGCCCATTTGGTCATATGGTCAAACATGATTTTAATAATTGATTAAACTCTGTCTGGATATATAAAGCTAGTCGGGACATCTCGGACTCTTGAACATGATCAAGAATGGCTATCCACTGAATTCAAGACCGAAGATCTGTTTGCCTACTCGAGTCTGTAATTCCTTATGCAATGTATTTTTATTTTATTTGAGTCTAGGAATATGTTGTACACCGAGTTGTACTGGCAAATAGGCTACCCTTAAATGAGTTCAAAATATTTTTAAAATGACCTCTCAAAAAGGTTTACAAAAAGGTTTTCAAAAAGGTTTTCAAAAATCACCAAAATGTTTTTTAAAACCCTAACTAAACCCTGACTAAACCCTGACAGAACTCGGACCGAGTTCGGCCAGAGTTCGGCCAGAGTTCGGTTGGTGGCCGTTGTGATTTTGAATCCTTGGAATTTGGTCCTCCTGTAGTTGCGGATTTGACCGAGATTTGCTCATAGAGTTCTGCCCGAATTCTGCCCGAATTCTGTCAGAAGTCTGCCTTTAAAATTCCTATAAATAGAGAAGGATTTCGATCATTTCAATTCACTCATTCACTTTCAATCTTCTCTCTATCTAAAGCTTTCAGTCTTTCAAAGAGTTTTCTAGAGCTTTCAATTTCAGATCCCAAGCCAATTACAATCCTCTAGTTGATTTGCCAGTACGGTACGGTCTAGAAGTTTCTGAGAGATTGTAATTAGAAGGCTTGATTGAAGAATACCTCTTCACATTTGAAGTTGGACGAGTTCTTCGTATCAAAGCTCGCGTTGTAGAAGTTGCAAGGACTTCGTAAGAAAACTTGCGGTTTTTCCAATAGTGGATTCAACTTGTAGCAAGAGTTCTACCGACTGGATTAGTCCTCAACAGAGGGAAACCAGTATACATCGCTGTCTTTGCGTTTGCTCTCTTAACTATATCTTTACTTTATTTCAGTTGTGATTAATATTCTGTGATTGTGCTGCTAACATTTTTTAATTAGCATTATTCCGCTGCCGACTCTATTCACCCCCCTCTAGAGTATTACGCTTTACTATTTCGTTTCTATATCCAGCTCAAGTGTAGAGTCGGGAGAGAAGAAGTGGGCAGGAAGAGGAGGGGAAAGCAGCACAGCCGGCGGCATGACCCGGAGGAATTACAGAGGTTTTCTTCAAATTCGTATGAGAACTATAATGATATATCTTTTCACAACATGTCACCTTGTCAAAGACCCTTAATGTGAATATCATGTTACCGCGGTGTCGGAAGCCTAACATGTCATAATTTTCTAAGCCGTGTGTTTTGACATAATCCTCCAAACTTTTTCCTGCTATGTAGTAATGCAAGATTACTACATAGGAGGAATGAGTTGGGAGGATTATGTCAAAATACACGGCTTAAAAAATTATGACATATTAGTCTTCCGACAACGCGGTAACATGATATTCACATTAAGGGTCTTTGACAAGGTGACATGTTGTGAAAAGATATATTCTTATAGTTCTCCTACGGATTTGAAGAAAACATCTGTACTTCCTCCGGGTCATGCCGCCGGCTGTGCTGCTTCCCCCTCCTCTTCCTGTCCACTTCTTCTCTCCCGACTCTACACTTGAGGTGGATATCATATGTGGCTGAGAGAGTCAAATAAGAATAAGGGAAGTAGGGAGGAGCAGATGGGTCCATAGCCATGGTGGAGGAGAGGAGAAGGAAGATGCTTGATCAACATTGTCTTCCGGATCGTCCTCACCAAGGAATAACGGGCTGCTCAGCATGCCCAGCTTCTTCAACTTCTCGCTGGCTGCAGAGCCGAAATGGGAATGGGTCCTCTTTGTCGGCCCAGAGCTCTGACTCGCACTCGTCGTTGCGCTACCGGTTTTCTTTCCTCCTCTGACGTGGGTCATAAGAAAAGGAATTTCGTACCTCTTCTTCACATAAACATTATTGCCGCCTTGTACTCGAGCCTCCTCGTCTGTGATGCTATCCAACTTCTCGGTGCCTACATTGTCACTCGAATCTCCCCTTCGACTCGTATCATCCTTTTCCTCGCCTGTCTTTTCGCTCCCTATCTTGCAATCATCTGCTATCACCGCCGACTCATTCGACTCCTTCTCCGAGTCTTCCTCCTCCTTCTCCTTCTCCTCCTCCTCGGAGTCATCGGAGAAGGAGTCGAATGAGTCGGCGGTGATAGCAGATGATTGCAAGACAGGAGCGAAAACACAGGCAAAAAAGAGGATGATACGAGTCGAATGGGAGATTCGAGTGACAATGTAGGCACCGAAAAGTTAGATAGCATCACAGACGAGGAGGCTCGAGTACAAGGCGGCAATAATATTTATGTGAAGAAGAGGTACGAAATTTCTTTTCTTATGACCCGCGTCAGAGGAGGAGAGAAAACCGGTAGCGCGGCGATGAGTGCGAGTCAGAGCTCCGGGCCGGCAAAGAGGACCAGTTCCCATTTCGACTCTGCAGCCAGCGAGAAGTTGAAGAAGCTAGGCACGCTGAGCAGCCCGTTATGCCTTGATGAGGACGATCCGGAAGACAATGCTGATTCAGTTTTGCCTTCCTTGTATGGTATTGATTCTGTAGATCCGTGTATAAAAGAGGAAGAGATTGGGAGTAGAGTGGACTCGGAGGGAAATGAGAGATTGGAAGCTGGGTCAATATCCAAGAAGCGAAAGAGATTCGAGGATTCTGGTAGGTTGTCGTATCATCATTGCCGAGGGATGAGGGTCGGAGGACAGTCAACTTTATCTACGGCTATATAGTTTCTGCCTCGCCAGTCGAATGGCTGCAGGAACTATGTCCTGATCACCATGTCGTACCGTAGATTAATGCAAATAGAGCTGGAGCCAAAATACAAAAACCAAAATACAAAATACAGAATCTAAAATACAAAATACAAAATACAAAATACAGAAACCAAAATACAAGATACAGAAACCAAAATACAAAATCCAATCCCTTGGTTCGCCGAAAATACAAAGCACTGTGAGAACGGATGGCTCAGAACACAACCCAACCGGAGAGGATACTCTGAGAGATCCATCTGAGTACGACGTATACTCTGAGAGATCACCTTTACAAGAATGATATCAGTAGTGGGATTGAGTGCTAGAGGAGATATTATCAGAGTATACGTCCTACCCATCTGAGTAGGATGTATACTCTGATAATATCTCCTCCAACACTCAATCCCACTACTGATATCATTCTTGTAAAGGTGATCTCTCAGAGTATACGTCCTACTCAGATGGATCTCTCAGAGTATCCTCTCTGGTTGGTTGTCGTATCATCATTGTCGAGGGATGAGGGTCGGAGGACAGTCAACTTTATCTACGGATACATAGTTTCTGCCTCGCCAGTCGAATGGCTGCAGGGACTATGTCCTGATCAACATGTCGTAGTCCAATACAATCTAGAGATTGACACAATACTAATTCATATATGTAGTCCAATACAAATAGTCTAATACAAAAACAACCCAATACAAATAGTCCAATACAAATAAGTACTAATAGCTAATGAGAACCACGCTGCTCACGCAAACGCTCAGTGATACGATCACGCAACCACCTTGAAAAGTGAGATATTTGGCATGAGGAGAGATGTCGTCCCTTGCAAGTGTTACATGAATAGAACTTCCGGTCTCACTAGCTACCGATGCTGGATGACTAGAACTCCCGGTCTCACTAGCAACCGGTGCCACTTCCTCCTTAACTGTAGGAGGAGCCACCTTAGCATTCACTGTTTCCCTCAAACGACGTACTGCTCCTCGGGTCATGGATGCCATCTGGTAAGATCGATAGTCACAAATAATATAATTGTAATATAAGCAAGCTAAAGAAACCATCATGTAATTTGAGTACATTTTCGAAAGCAGAGGGATGAGGGTCGGATGACAGTCAACTTTATCTACGACTACATAGTTTCTGCCTCGCCAGTCGAATGGCTGCAGGGACTATGTCCTGATCACCATGTCGTAACATAGATTAATGCAAATGGAGCTGGAGCTGAAGCTGGAGCCAAAATACAGTTGGTACTAACCTCAATAGAACAAACACTCTCACAGCTCAAAATACAAACACATGCTAACGCCTTACTCTTGTGACACTCCCTTTCAAACACAAACACACACCTATATGTTCCCTTACACATGTTGCTATGTTACCTGTAAAAATAGGAAACCCTTGTTGTCTATAATAAGACACAATTCTACAAAGAGAACCATACTGTAGAACTCACACTTTAATACAATTGATGAAGGAAGACTTGTTTGGAGGATCGATAGGGTTGAGCGATGTCATTTTATTCTACAAAGAGAACCATACTGTAGAACTCATACTGTATAACTCACACTTTAACACAATTCTACAAAGAGTTGTCATAGGGTATTTAGCGATGTCATTTTATTCTTTTCTTCTTCTTCTTCTTCTTAGGATTTTTGAGTATTTGATCTTGAGACATATATAGCTAGAACTTACGAAGAATGGAGTGCCATACTTCAACAAATAGATGTTGACTAATTGGTTCATATACTTGTTATCTAAAATAAGTGTAGGAATGTTGCAAGGTAAAACAATGTATCAAACACTATGTCGAAACCCAAACCCAATATGCAAATCCAAATTAATACGAAAATACACAAATGTATATAGGGGATTAAGTGTACAGAGGTGAAATACATATATATGCATGCTTGGGGGTATCCATGTGTCCAACAAATAGACACAAAGTGTCCAAAACCTCATGAACACACTGTATCAGTGAACACATGGTCGTAATGTGTCTCCGTGTCCATTTTGGACATGAAAAACACCTCAATTAGGGTTAGGGTTTACCTTCAGTCTCCTCGCAGTGGTGGAGAAGGAGGAGGAGGACAAGTTCAGTGGTGGAGGAGGAGGGGATTAAGTGTACAGAGGTGAAATACATATATATGCATGCTTGGGGGTGTCCACATGTCCAACAAATGGACACAAAGTGTCCAAAACCTCACGAACACACTGTTTCAGTGAACACATGGTCGTAATGTGTCTCCGTGTCCATTTTGGACACAAAAAATACCTCAATTAGGGTTAGGGTTTACCTTCAGTCTCCTCGCGATGGTGGAGGAGGAGGAGGATGACAAGTTCGATGGTGGAGGAGGAGGATCTCGCGGTGGAGGAGGAGAAGGGGCTCGCAGTGGAGGAGGAAGAGGAGAAGGGGCTCGCCGGAGGGAGGAGAAGGGGCTCGCGGTGGAGGAGGAGGATGAGCGGTGCCGGAGGGAAGGGGGTCGAGCTGTCGTCAAGGTCGGGGAAGAGGGGCGGGAACAAAAAATTTGGGGAGAGGGAGAAATGAAAAGTCGAACCGAGGAAACCCTATTTAGCAGAATTTAGCGACGTCTGTAAATACGTCGCAAAGCGTCGGCTTTCCTTTAATATTCGACGATGTATTAATCTTTACGACGCTAAACGTCGCTGAACTAATAACACTGGCGACATTTTCCGATAAATTAACGACGTTGGTTTTTATTACACTAAAGGTAGTCGCAATATGTCGCTGTTTGTCGCTATCAGCGACGTATTGTGACGCATACTTTTGGAGTCGCTAAATTCAAAAATATTAGCGACGTTTTAAGTCAGCGTCGCTAATTTCGTCGCTGATATGACTTATTTTGGTAGTGTTACCATATTTAATCAAATATTAAAATTATCAAATCCCAAATATCATTTTCATAATTAAATAAATATAGTAAATATTAATTTCAAAAATCACGATAAATACTTAAATATTAATTCATGAACTAGCTTTTACAAATAACAAAATATATTAATAAGCAAATTTCACATTTCGCAAAACATTTGGAAACATTTCATATAAATCAAAATTTTCAAATTACTACTTATTTTTAAACGACGAACAAAATAACTCTTTTATACAAAAGAAAATATTTATCACATTTATTTGAACATGTACTTTCCTATTAAAATAAATTTATAATAAAAATATTTTTCTAACATATGTACCTCGACACATATTCGCACTCGTCGAGTATCTACGAAACGCAATTTTTGCATGCTACGCAAATACAACAATAAGAACTCGTATGCGACGTGCAGATACGAAATACAAAATGAATACAAAATTTTTAAAAAAATCGTATTAAAAATTTAGGGGGTTTACATCCTACGCAACTTAAAAGAATTTCGTCCTCGAAATTTAGGAATTATTAGGGAAGGTAGGCTTAAGGGAATAGAAGCAGTTTTATTGATACGAAATTGATTCACATTGAACGAGAAGGCAATCACAATATTTAGACCGGACGACGAGCGATATTTCAATGGATAATAGATCAGTTGGATGACTAGGAAAGAATCAGTTATAGTATGATTATGCGTATGACAACCCCTCGAGGATTATAATCCCTTATTCATTTTTATTTGTTCTATGGACGTGCAAGCTCCCCAGATAGGTAATAGTCTTCCAATATAAATTTTGATCATTAGAACATTTCATTACGTGTTTCCAACATCGTTAAAATCTCCAATCGTCCTTATCGATTAGCCCTATTCACTCTTTCAATTTGTTTTGTTCGTAATTTTATATTCCATAACCTTATTTTCTCCTTTTATTCGATCATTTGCCTCACAAACTTGAATTCCAAATGTATGCGTATATCTCATTCGATATTTTGCCGTGAGTTCAACAGATTTGAATTCAATGATTCTCTAATACACTTCTACAACATATCTACATTTATAGATATATATATATATATATATATATATATTCCTCAATTAGATTTCGTTGTTCATAATCTCTAAAAAGTAGGAATTCGATAATCCTTCAATATCTTGAGTCGTACTTATCCTTAAAATATCATCTTAAATATTTGTTGATAATATCTTCACAAAGCAATCTTTTATAAATGAAAATCTCTCAATCTCTTATTTATTAGGGTCTTCCTCGAAAATTGGAACCCAATGATCTTTTAATCCATGATGGTAAAAATAACCCGTCTTTACTTCAAACTCAAAATCCCTTTTAGAAACGTATTATTAAATCGTCAAAAATGTACGCACTTTCTTTCTTCAACAATTGGTTATATTTGAAACCTATTATCTTTATGACACCATATTTTATCGAAGGCAAGTCCACGTTGTCTTTATCAAGAATTTGCATTCATCAATTCAATATATAACTTGGTTCTTTAACCACCAAAGTTATAAAAATTCTTCACTCGATATTTAGTTTCCTCAAAACAAATTTTGAAACTTTAGAAGTCTATTTTCCTTTGATTGTTTTATCAACACATTATAACATTTCTCACTTCATCCTTTTTTTTGGATTTATCGCACATTTTCATTTATGTCTCTTCTATACCTTGTAGTCTCGTAATTATCATAACCAACTGTGTTATTTATCCTTGCTGTGGGGTTCTCTAATCTACCCCTACTAACCCGAGGTTGTCATGATCAAACTTTGTTTCGCATAAGGGAATCATACAAGGAACAAGGTTGCATAAACAATGGAGAAATTATAGTGAAATATGAGTAAGCAATTTAATTGGAAGGGAGAAAAGTAAGTGTTGCTAATATTGCATGAAGAGTAAAAAGGTGTTATGGGTCTAAGTAAATCAAGATAGAAAAAAATAAAATGACAAGGGTTAAGCAATCAAGATAAAAATACAAGGTTAAGCATTTAACGGATTTAGTAGATCGCAATCGGGCCGAAGATTGAGTCGTGATTGAGTCCAAATATATAGTCAAAAGTATATCGGTACCATGGTATAGGTTATAGTTAGTCTTTATGACCCGAAAGTCGTACCATAAAAATAGAGTACAAGGGAACGTGTTTTAGTGGGACATGATATACCTACACAAAGGTGAGCTCGCCTAGGTCTTGCATGTGAAATTGTTGGAAGAAAAAGTCTAGTCTGGTGCTCCAAATATCAAAGTCACGATAGGGAACGTCAAATGATCAAAATAAAAAGTGGTTTTTCATAAGGTACTAATTAATGCACAAAAATAAAGGTTAAGGCACGAATAAAGACAATTAGGAAACTCGTAGATCAAGTTAAGATAAGTTAGAGACTCAGTTTCTAGAGAGAAGATAGTCTCTTAGATAAGGGTATGGTCAAAGGGACGTTTCTAATCATTTCTAAGTTTCAAACAATTAGATCGTCACAAATAATGATCTAGAATTGAGGGTAGGTCGAGTAAGTCAAAGATATGTTCATCGGTTTGGTCGATGACTAACTATACTTGTGTATATGCAATATCATAATCATACATGGTATGGCATTCCAATGTAGAATACTCGTATCTCATTAGGGTGACCTTACCTGCTTCTTGGTCCTCTACCAATATATTATCCACTCTAAAATTTTTAAATTCCTCAAAATTTTCTTGATAAAATTTCCAAGATACTCCGCCAAAAATTCTATTTATCTTAGAATGTCAACTTTAATCAAAATTTTAAATCTCTAGTCAATCTCGAAACAACCCTTGTATACGTAATTCGAATAATTATTAAAAAAATTCCAAACCTTAAACTCAATATTTAATAAGTTTATCAGCCGAATTTTATACTACAAATGGAACATTTAAATAACTCCCGAATTTAATTATATATCCTTCAAATGTGTATATCTAGCTTCCAATAAGTCACAACTACTCTTCAAAAGTAATTCTTTTTTTCCTAAAATTTAAATATCCATAATCAAGGTTTTAAACTCGAAATCTAAATAACTTTATAAATTATAGATCATATGACGTAATTTAATTCAAAAATATTTTACCAAAATTTATCAATCATCCTCAAATTTTGGTCAATCGTAAATCATAGTTTAAAATTTTATGATCCTTTTCAAATCAAATTTATATCCCATCAAAAGATGTATAACTATAACTCAATAAATCATAAATGTTCAAAGACCTTCAAAAATCAAAACGCAAAATCAAATCAATTTGTTTTCTCGATCTAGCTATCCTCTTGTGTATATTACCTTGTAATATCAAATTAAAAATCCAACTATCTTTTGGAAGCAGTAATATGCTACTACCCAACTTAGAATTAACTAATCCTTAAAATCATATTCCTAGGAAAATGAATGACTTTATAACTCAATTAAAATCTCAATGCATATTAATTGTCAAAGCAATCCATCTAGCCATGTGTTTAACCTATGGTAATATACTAGTGTAGTCATCTTACTAAACACGAAACTAAGAATTTACGGTAGAAGGAGTCAAGCAAGATGCAATTCAAGGAGGTCGAACGAGAGTTCGGAATTTGAAGTCAAGAAAGGATGTCAAGTAGGTGGATGAGATTCTAGACTCTAATCCTATATTGCAGGCCCGTTCGGTACAGTCATATAACCGAAACGGCAAACTAGACCTGCATGGGCTACCACAAAAATATGTAATGCCCCAGTCCCAAAAATAGAAGGACTAAAATATAATCATGCCAGCTGTGTACATACGAAGTATATGGACCGTCGTATGTATACATAAGCTATAAAATGCAGTAACCAAAGCACTAAATCTCATCCACAAAGATAAATAATGATATAAAAACAACTTTGAATTTGTCATGTACACAATCGTTAGGCGGAGACAAATCCACAACCAACTAATTTAAATAAAAAAGAGTTATACAAGGAAAAATGATTTGGTCGAGCGAAGGAGATGACGATCCGAAAAGCAACATCCCGAAGAAATATAGGATATCATGACCACGGCTAGAACACATGCGGAAGACAAGAACACACACCTGGCGAGATAACCAGGTCCTCAAAGGGACGTAACAAGATACAATAAATATGCCATTTAAATTCTGAATATAAAATATGCCACAATCAAAGAAAGTGACAAGACATAAATAAGGCAACCTAACCGTACTAAATTGAACATGCAGTGAGAACAAACCTTTCGTCGCATGAGCCCTGGCTGTAAATGGGATCTGGTATAGTCCCCACTAGGGCACTAGTGACCACAGCGCATGACGTTCAAAAATGATAGTGGCAAACCTGAGAGGCTCAACATACCCGTATCTCCAGCAGAGCTTTCGAGTTACAAGGGAAGTACAATCGAAGCCCATACGACAAGAAAATGTTCTCCCTACCCAATGTACCTATCATGTTGCATCCACGACCATGTAACACTACTAACCGTCAAGTCTTCTAACATACAACTATTGACAGTTAGACCTAACACACGTCCTGTACGCATCAGTAATCAGCCAACACGCAAGTCCGTAGGCTATATTCTACTCACAACTCACACATCTCGTGGCACATCAGTGTCAAAGGTTATGTAATACACTAAACTAGTGGTAGTCCCTTAACTCTTGGTCCATATGCAATCAAAGGATAATAACAAAATACAGCTAATATTACTGAGTAGACAATAAATCAAGAACTGTAAGAACTGGAAATAAATGAACAGTGATATGTAATAAAATGCAATGGAATATAAACAGTATAATGGCAAGGTAACTTGCCTGGTGTGCCATCCGGTGTGGTGCGAAAATCCGACAAGTCCAATTTTGTCCAATAGCCTTGATCATTGCGTGCGGGTCCAAATTTCACGAGAACATAGGAGTGGAGATTAGTCGTGATTACTAAGATAATTTGAAAGACTTTGTGAAAGTAAATACATTTGCTAATTTTAAAATATTTTATAATACTAAAAATATGTTTTGATACTAGTTTCAAATAAACACTTGAGAAATAAAAAATCTTTTTAAACAAAACTAGGTTTTAAAACAAAATTTTAGATAAAAAAACAATTGTCATGATTATTATTTTCAGTAACAGTAAATATGTGAAAATTCGAGGAAATTATTTTATAACTTGAAACTATATACACTTATAGGTCAAAAAAAATTTAGGTAAAAATTAAATTAGGATTAGCTCTAATTATATCAAATATATCCTTTCGCTTAACTATCTTTTTAAATTGCTATATAATATGTAAAACCATATTTTAAACAAAAATATTTAAAAGACAAGTAAATAATGAAAATAATAACTATATAAATATAGCCATGGCAGCTACTACTGCTTTCCCTTTTTAATAATAATAATAATAATAACAATAATAATAATCCCAATAATAAACCCTAAAAACTATTCAACCCATTCCTCTTTTCAATAATAATAATAATATTAATAATCAATAACATTCCTTATAACAGGAGTAATGCTGAGTTGCTGTCACTGAAAATAAAAAAGAAATTCGGAGAGAGAGAGAGAGAGTAGTAAAAAAGAGAGAGAGGGAAAGGGAAGTCTCACAGTGGAAAATTTTGGACGGAGCTCGGTGGGCGGAGGGGCCATCACAGCGAAAATGGCTCCGGTGGCCGGATCGTCAGAGCACGCTCGGTCAGGCGCCGGTGGCTTGGAGGGGGCACTGTGATGGTCCGACGGCGGAGTCCGATTAGCGTCGGAGAGCAGCGCACGGCAAGATACGACGGCGGCGGCGTTCTGTACGTCGGGTTTAGGCGCGCGCCTGGCCGGAGGCACGGTGGGCAGACGCCGGCGGTGGAGGAGACCACGGCGGCGGAGCTTAGGCACTGAGATCGACGGAGAGTGGGGGTTTTGGTGGTCGAAGAGGATGGGGAAGCCGGAGGCGCGACGCTGGGGAAGGGGGCCGGGCTTGGGTGGAGACGCAGCGGTCAAGCGACGCATCGTGGATGGGGACGATCGCGCACGGGGAGCGGAGCGGCGGAGCGTCGGACGGAAGGCGGTGGTAGTTGGCCGGAACCGAGGAGAAGAACGGTGGTGGCTCGTGAGGACTTCCAGTGGCACGGCGGCTGAGATCCGGCTTTACGGCGCGGCGGAGGTGAGCAAATTTTTCGTCCTCCCCCTTTTTCCTTTTATCTGGTGGTGGTTGTGGTGTTTGGACGACGATAGCCGGAGTTGGGAGGCTGTGGATGGTTGTTTTTCCACAGTGTAGGGTCGCTGAAATTGGTAGTGGTTCGGGGTGGACGTAGTGGTGAAGGTGATGATGACGGAGATGAGAGGGGTTCTGGTGGAGGCCACGTCGGTAGTGGATTTGGGTGCGGGCGTCTGGGTCGGGAGATGGCCGAAGCCCGGGGCGATTTGGTGGTGCAGGGGCTGTGTGTTGTCCATGGCGGGGATGCCGGTGTTGAGAGTGATGGTAGCTTTGTGGTGTTGACGACGGAGATGGTGGTGGTAGGCTAGGTTTGGGATAGAACGAGTCCGTGTCGGGGGTGTTTGACACGGCAAGGTGGACGTCCGGGACTGTCGGACAGAATTATTGTATTTATATGGTGGGGATGTAGTAGACGGGTGACACAGACACGATGTGGATAAAAAATTTCTGGAAGAGTACCTCTTCATTTATAGGAGGTGGAAATTCCCAGTTGGATAGGGATTGGGAGGATTTAAATCCCAATTAGATAAATCATCTATTAATTCAAATTAATTTAAAATAATTCAATCCAAATCAAATCCAATCCAAATAAATTCTATACTTAATTTAAATTTTTTTAAATAAAGTCAATAAAATCTTTTCCAATTTAAATTACCATATTTAATCAAATATTAAAATTAACAAAATCCCAAATATTATTTTCATAATTAAATAAATATAGTAAATATTAATTTCAAAAATCACGATAAATACTTAAATATTAATTCATGAACTAGCTTTTATAAATAACAAAATATATTAATAAAAAAATTTCACATTTCGTAAAACATTTGGAAACATTTCATATAAATCAAAAATTTCAAATTACTACTTATTTTTAAACGACGAACAAAATAACTCTTTTATACAAAAGAAAATATTTATCACGTTTATTTGAACATGTACTTTCCTATTAAAATAAATTTATAATAAAAATATTTTTCTAACATATGTACCTCGACACATATTCGCACTCGTCGAGTATTTACGAAACGCAATTTTCGCACGCTACGCAAATACAACAATGAGAACTCGTATGCGACGTGCAGATACGAAATACAAAATAAATACAAAATATTTTAAAAAAAATTATAGTAAAAATTTAGGGGGTTTACATCGTGCTCCGCTTCACTCTTGCTGTAGACCAGGATGTTGTCTATGAACACAATCACGAATTGATCCAAATAAGGCATGAAGATGCGATTCATGAGGTCCATGAATACAGCCGGCCCATTGGTTGCTCCAAATGGCATAACAAGAAACTCCCAATGTCCATATCTAGATCTGAATGCCGTCTTTGGGATGTCCTGCTCTCTGACTCTGATCTTGTGGTACCCTAACCGCAAATCTATCTTCGAGAATACTGCTGCTCCTCTGAGTTGATAAAAAAAGTCATCTATCCTTGGGAGAGGATATCTGTTCTTGATTGTCACTGAGTTCAAGGTACGATAGTCAACACATAACCTGGACGTACCATCCTTCTTTTTCATAAGAAGCATCGGGACTCCCCAAGGCGATCCACTAGCACGAATGAATCCCTTGGTCCTGAGTTCTTCAATCATTTTGTACAATATCTCCAATTCTGACGGCGCCATCCTGTAGACTCTCTCTGACACAGGTGCGGTCCCGGGGATCAAGTCAATGGTGAACTCGATCTCTCGCTCTAGCGGTATTCCTGGAAGCTCTTCTGGAAAACATCTGGAAACTCCTCGACGATCTGGGGTAACTGCACTGTTGCTACTGCCATCCGCAATACGGGAGGAGAAGGTTCAACTTCGCATCGAAAAAAGGAAAACTCCGGCTTGCCTGGGATGCTAAAAACAACCCTGTAAATATGGCAATCTATCCTGGCATACTGGTCCCTCAACTAATCCATCCCTAAGACCATATTATAATCGGCCATCGAGAATTCTATTAACCTAGCGGGAAACTCTCTACCATAAACTACGACCCGACACGACAAAAATACGCTATCTACTCCCATAAGACCGTTACCAGTAAGTATATTGAGCCTTACTGATAATGACTCGGGCTCCAGTCCTATCCGTGTCGCAAATCGTACAGACATAAATGAATGCGATGCACCAGAGTCAAATAATACTGAAGTCGAAAAGGTGTTGACGAGAATAGTACCTGCCACTACCTCACCTGGCGCCACTCCTTCTTCTCCCATGGTCAAGGCCAGCACTTGACCATGTCCTCTGGGTGCGGGTCCCCTCTGCTGAAAATTTCTCTACCTACTCTGGATCAGGGCTTGGGCTTGGGCATACTGCTGCGGCCACTGCTGCTGGAACACCTGGGCCTGCGTCGACAATGGCCTCGGGAAAGGGTACTACAGCTCCTGCTGGACTGGTACTGGTCCTCTAACTGAAGGACTAGAGAAAGCCGATGAACTTTCCCTGTTCAGGCAGTTCCCAACCATATGGTCCGGGTACCACAAACCAAGCACAAATTCTGTGCTCTACGACACTCTAATACCACGTGCCCCGGCTTCCCGCAATGTGAACATCCTGCTGCTAAAGACTGCTTCTGCTTCTGCTGCTGATGCTCAGGATGCGTCGGGGTTGAGTACTGAACCGACGTCTCTGAGGCCGCCCACCTCGGAGCTTTAATAGTCAAAGCCCTGGCCACCGGGGCTGATGTCGAAGACTGATTCATCTGACCGTGGGATCGCTTTCGACCTCCGGTCATATCCACAATCGTCTGGGAGGTATACTCATGCCTCCTAGCTGCTCTCAAAACTCGGCCGCATACCCATCGACCATCCTGCCTATCAGCTTTAGATTGGTGAACCTGGTCTGTAGGTTATACCGAGCTACAACATCAAAATACTTGGTCTGGAATTTCTCCCTGAATACTGCCCAAGCAATGGGTACCAATAATCCAACTGCCTGCGCCGCCCACCAGCTGTAGGCAAGATCTAATAACTGTAGGCGCACCACGGCTATCTTCTCTGCCTCTGGGGTCCTGGCTACTTCTAGAATCACCTCCGTGTCCTGAAGCCAAGCATCTGCAGCGATCGCATCTTCACTGTCGTCGAAGAAGGGAGGGTTCAAGCGCTTGAAGCTATTGGCCGTACTGTTACCCAGATGACCTCCTCTGGTCAAAGCATCTGCCACCTATTGGTGCAAGGCATCTCCTCGACGATCCGGGGAAGCTAATAATGACCTAATGAGACCCACCAAAGTGCTATCATCAGGCTCTACAGGCTGGACGGGCTGAACTGGTGGCTCTCCTTCAGTAGGCTTGACTCTGGAGGCTACCCCTGAATGTTGGGCTTGATCTCCGGGTTACTGCTGGTCCACGGGAGGTGCTCCGCCTTGCTGATCGGTAGGTCCGGGAATAATGCCGCTGAATAAGACGACATAGGGAATAATAAGGAAGGACCAGGATAGATCAACAATACAAGCATGTGATCAGGTCAAGATTTTCAGGGATCAAGAGGATACGAGCAGAGATCAAGCGAAAGTACTGATTGAGACATCTATTTGGTAAACCCTCACATATCTTGATTTACAAGACCTGCATGGGCCACCACTAAAACTATGTAATGCCCCAGAACCAGAATACTGGAGAGCGGGGGCATACATAGCCAGCTACGTATAATGAAATGGAATCCAACTCACTATACGATCACGGCTGTCTAGATATATGAGGGTTTAACTACAATCTATCAATCTCCTATGGTCAATAACAAGCCTATTGTCTCAATAACAAGCAAGTAAGTAAATATTACAAGATGTAAGACCACCAAATATACAATGGTAAGGCGTCCCCAACATTACTTATTCAGCTGATCATGAAGCTAGTCATTACAGAATGTGAGGACTAGCAAGAGTTCAGTCATACATGTTCAACCCTAGGATTTGTCAATCATGTTACAGCCCGTAGACAGACAGTAAATAAAGGTGCAATCGAGCTAACAAGTGCTCGTCGGCAAAATGCCTCAAAAGAATAATTTTATAATAAAATGGAAGAACAAAAAGAAACCCACTCGTTGCAAGTGTTACGCTTGGTGGTCACCATCTGGCTGGAAGACAGGTGGATTCTCTGGTACTGCTCTGATATCTGGCCACACAAAACCAGCTGGGTCAGACCCCAGAAAGAGCAAGTGCCACAAAGGAGGCTTAACTTAGGAACTAAAAACCAGCATATCACAAGTGAATAATTAAAGAGAGCTTATAAAATAAACTGATAATAATAGAGATAACATTAATAAATTGAGCACGAGGAGACCATTCAAGTAGCCAGACTGCAACCCTGAAACCAAATAAGGATGGAGGTTGCAGCCCTTCACCTGAATAGAAACCCGTCTCAAATACTATTGGTAAGGTAACAAGACAATAAACAAAAAGAGGACTCAGAACTGCTCCGGGAGCCAGGTTACAACCCTTAAACCAAACAAGGACCGGGGTTGTAACCCTTCGCCTGAACAGAACTGGACCCCTGATCTTTATTGTTAAGGCCAGTATAAATAATTAATTATGTCTTTACAGTAAGTAAAATATGATGAGCATGGCATGGGATTGCAGTAAGATAATAAACGAAGAGAGGACACAGAACTGCTCCGGGAGCCAGGTTACAACCCTTAAACCAAACAAGGACCGGGGTTGTAACCCTTCGCTTGAACAGAACTGGACTCCCGATCGTTATTGTTAAGGCAAGCATCAATAATCATGTCATGTCATAATCTTGTACAGGATCAGGACAAGACTAAGCTGAGCTAGATTCCATCCAATCAATCACGGCTAAACAAAGAGTATGGCTTGATACTTTAACTAAATAGGGTTATCACAGGCCTAGTTACTAGCAAGATGCAATGGGATTATGCCAATAGCTACAAGCCCTGCAGACCATCCAGGTTATCCGGATCGAATGTCCATTTATGAAGAATGCAACACGTGACTGTGTGCTGGAAATGTGTCCTACTCGTCGGTAGGCTACAATTCTACTTAGTGCATCCAGATAACGGGATTGTCTGTGGCTGGGAAATCTCTTCATGACTACTGAATTATTCTAGTTTATTAGCCTTAGTCAATTTTGTAGGTATCCTTGACCGTGGTACTCAGGGAGCCTCATCCTCGACATGATGCAGGACAGTACTGGTTTATTTGTACAAATACAATCGCCCACGGTGTCCAGGTCATTCATACTTGTCATGACATGCTAGCCGTCGCATCAGCCTTTGGGATATATATTATGTCAAATTCATTGTCAAGAGTGTGCCACGACGGGCCACTATCATGTCATGTCATTCGTCAAAAGTGCACCACAACGGGTCACCATTATATCATGGAACATATTTAAAATTAACATTTAACCTGGTATAAACATATATTCAATAACTAAATATAAACAGGATGCAAGAGTTATGGAGGAATCATGCGGCTCAGGGGAGACGGGGCATAACTTCCACATACGAACTCAAAATGAGGTGCTCCAGAGATATTCGGAAAGGCAAGACAAAGATCTAAAACTTTCATGTTTTAAGTTTTTTGAAATTTTGGCAAAAAAATAGCTAAACTTGGTAAAAAACAGTCATTTTGTGCACTTTTTACGCCAAAAATTCAATTCTGCGTAAAATACGCAAAAGGGGAGGGTTCCAGCGTAAAATTTCATATTCTAGGTACTATCCAGCGTAAAATACGTAAATTCAGGGTTCCTAGCGTAAAATTTTACATTCTGGATATAATCCAGCATAAAATACACAATTTTAGGGTTTCCAGCGTAAAATTTTACATTCTGGATACAATCCAGCGTAAAATACGCAATTTCAGGGTTCCCAGCGTAAAATTTTACTCAGCCGACATGAAACTTTCAGAAAACTTGTTTTGGTCATAAAAACTTCATTTTAACTCGAAATAAGGTGAATCAAAAACCAAATTCATACGAAATTTCGTGCTCTTACTCATGGAACTATTAGTTTTCGAAGATAACAAGTGTTAGTCGATAAAAACCAAGAAAAATCCATGAACTCAAAGTTATAATGTAGATCTAGAAGAATCTATCCATAAAAATTAAAAACTCCAAGTTCTAAAGAGGCTTATAATCATGTAAAGAAGAGAATGAAACAATAAAACTTGAGATCCCTTATGAAGCAAGTTGCACTTGCCTAGGGCTCTTGGGTGTAGGTGGAGAGTAATGGTGAGGAAGAAGAAGAGTGAATGAGGGGAGAGAAAGAGTGTTGGGTTAATAAATGGGGATGGTGGTGGTAGGTAAGGGTTCTTTCCTTGGTTTATGATGAACCAATAAGCAACCCAAGCCGAACAAGCCAGCCCAAACAAGCCGAACCAAGCTAGGAGACAAGCAATACGAGTTAGATTACGTACACGTATTCCAAAATACGTAATACGAACAATAGGCATTACATCAACAGCATCTGCTATCATCATGGGCCAATAATAACCCATTTATTTAAGGCAGTCTTGTAATTTGGGACCTGGTTGATGTGCACCACAAACTCCGTCGTGAGCCTCCCGGAGTGCATATTTGGCTTCTGTGTCTGATAAACATCGTAATAGTAGCCCATCGTAAGAGCGCCGTTACAACATCTTGGTAGCTATGTCGTAGTAAAATCTAAGGGATCACCTTTGTATAGACACTACTTCCTTCGGGTCTTCGGGGAGGATTCCATAGACAGCATAGTCTATGAAAGGAAATCTCCAGTCTTTAACATCGAAGTTTGTTTTTGTTGTGTAATTGTGATGAATATGCAAGGCATTTTTCACATAGAATAGTTTTCGACCAAACACTGTGATCGACTGCGGAGTATTGGTAGGAACGGTCAAGGAAGCAGCGAGACCGGCTAGAGCATCTGCTTCTATATTCTGTAGTCAAGGCACGTACTCGATGAATAATCCAGCAAAAGTAGATGCCAACTCGATTGTTGCCCTGTGATAGGGGATGAGATCTTCGTAACGAACTTCATAATCCCCTCGGACTTGACTAACTATTAGCTTGGAATCAACGTAAGCTTCTAGATAGTCAACTCCCAATTGTTTTGCCAGTTGCAGGCCGATTAATAGGGTATTATATTCGGCCACGTTATTGGTGCATGGTTCTACGAGAGAATATGTACGATGTATAACCAGATGACTAGGTAACACGAGCATGACGCCTACTCCAGCCATAATATTTCCTTTGGGTCCTGTTCTTGATGCACCGTCAAAGAACATTCGCCAGATGATAATTTCTTCAGTTGCCGTGTTGGACCGTACTACTTCATTCAGGATTTCATCATAGAGTTTGGAAGATTCTGGCACCGGATGAGCTGCCAGGAAATCAGCTAATGCTTGGCCCTTTACTGCCTTTTGAGGAACAAAGAGCATATCGTATGGAGTCAATAGCATTGCCCATATAGCTAAACGAGAATTGAGAGAACCCGGTTTAGTCATGAGTATTCTGAGAGGATTGACTTTAGATATGATGTGGATAGTCTGCCCAGACACATAGTGGCGTGTCTTCTGGATGGAAAATACCAGTGCAAGGCATTCCTTTTCTACAGGTGTGTATCTGTGCTCGGCACCCACCATTATGTGGCTGAGGTAGTAGATTTCCTGTTCATGGCCGCCTTCATCTTCTAATCCAATAGGGCGCTAAGAGAATGGTCCATAGCACGGACATATAGTAAGAAAGGCTTCCCCATTATTGGAGCTACCAATACTGGGGGGCTTGTGAGATACACCTTGATGTCGTCGAATGAGCGTTGACATGGTTCAGTCCACACGAAAGATACACCTTTCTTCATGTGCTGAGTGAATGGTTGACACCTTCCAGAAAGGTTCGAAATGAATCGTCTGATGTAGGCTAGCCTGCCTTGCAGTCCTCGTAGCTCTTTAAGGTTTCTTGGAGGATGCATATCGAGGATAGCCTTCACTTTCTCCGGGTCAAGATGTATACCCTTTGAAGTGATGACGAAACCAAAGAACTTGCCACTGGAGAATCCCAGAAAAGATTTGGTTGAATTCATCTTGAGTTGGTGTGCACGCATTAGTTCGAATACCGTTCTCAAGTCTTCGAGGTGGTTGCCCTTGAGATGACTTTTTACTGCGATATCGTCTACGTAGCACTCCACTATTTTGCGCAAGTGATCGCAAAAAATTGTGTTCATGGATCGCTGGTATGTCGTCCCTGCAATTTTCAATCCGAAGGGCATCACCGTATAGCAGTATACCCCCAACGGTGTTAAAAAAGATGTGTGTTTCTCATCGTTGGGGAACAGCTTGATCTAGTTGTAGCCTGAGAACCCATCCATGAAGGACATCCGCTCGAAGCCGCAAGTATTGTCGATCATTACGTCGGTGATCGGTAGAGGGAACTCGTCCTTCGAGCATGCAGAGTTCAAATCACGGTAATCGATACAGAATCAAACTTTACCGTTCTTTTTTATGACAGGAACGATGTTGGCAACCCAGTTTGGGTGTTGTTCTTCGCGAATGAATCCAGTGGCAATGAGCTTCTTAACTTCATTCTCGATGGCCTCCATAACATCTGGTCGAAATCGTCGTTGTTGCTGCTTCACTGGCTTAGCATTAGACAAAATATTTAGGCGGTGCATGGCGACTTTAGGGTCCAGGCCTGGCATGTCTTTATAGCTCCATGAGAAGACGTCGATCTATTCTCTTATAAGCCGTATAAGAGATTGGCATTCATCGTCAGATAGACTTTTGCTGATAAAGATTGGTTTAAAAGATGATTCATCTCCTAAATTGACTTGGATGACTTCGTCTTCTTTAGGTGGTTCACGTTGTTCGAAGCACAATGCGCACCTAGTGTCCATATTTTGAGTCCATTGTTCAAGCTTGATCGATTGGACATCGTCCATGATTTGGTCAACAGAAACTATGTTGACGGATAGGGTTGCTTTGAACATGTCGCCAATGGTGGAGTCTGAGTCCCAGAGGGAGGAATCAGAAGAATGAGAACAACGATCTGCTTCATCATCTGATCTTTTGGGAGTGGTTGGAGGGGAGACATAACCCAAACCAATATCGTTTCATTGATAGTAGTTCTCGAGTTTGCTGGGAGGAACAAAGTATCGTATTGGCAACCGTCGTTCCCGACCGTAGTTTAGCCCCTGGTCGCTTTTGATGCCATATCCTATATTCTGGATGATATTCTTGGCCTGCCAACTATATCAAAAAATTTGCATTTTCCCAGAGTCATAGTCAGCTTTCGTGTTGTGCTTGGGAGAAGTAGAGTTTGGAACAAACTTTCTCTCACCAATTATACGACCGAAGATGATTAGTTCTTCATTATTCTTTCTGGCTGGAACGATGAAGTAGTGGATATTAGGGGTGAGCGTCGGTATAATCGGTCGGTATTTGGTCAAATTTGGTATTTTTTTAAAATTGGTATTTGAAAAATCAATACCAATATCGTGCCATTTAGAATCGGTTTTTTTGGTTTCGGTTAAATCGGTATTCGGTCGGTTTTTGTTCGGTATCGATATTTTACCAATTAATATTTGATCAATTAACACACTTAATATTGTAGAACCTCTTAACCTATATATATATTTTTTACTTTTTTGGAAGCATTAATTTTAAAGCCAAGCCTCTACCAACCAAACAATTAATCAAAATTATTAGAACAATATGTAATAAGTCGCAAACACCTAAAAATGAGCTTAAAATATCAAACGCGGTCACTAAGTTTAACCTTTAGTATAAGTTTAAGTAACCAAAATTCACTTCAAAATTTTATGAGGACAAAAAAACATAAGCTCAAAAGATTAAAAACTCAATTCTTATCATTCTTAACATAAATTCAAGTCCACTAAAATCTATTCCAAGTTCTAGGAAACCAACCAAAACAAAGATAAAAAACAAAATGAGTAGTGTAAAATTAATCATGAACAACATTAGAAAATGTGCGTGTGTGTGTGTGTGTGTGTGTGTGTGGGAATCGGTTCGGTTCGGTATTTTCGGTATGGTATTACACTCAAACCGTTACCATTACCATTATACCGTAATTTAGTCGGTTCGACAATTCGGTAGCGGTACATAATTTCGGTTCGGTTTTTCGAAATAATTTTAATCGGTATTTGGTCGATTTTTCGGTATCGATCGGTATTTGCTCACCCCTATATCTTCTGGGTAAACTTTTTCCTGCAGGTGAGGCATCGTGACTGGCATGCAGAGGTGTGGTCCTATGTCGTGCTCTAGAGTGTATATCGTATCTATGTAGTGGTTTACAGATTGATAGACATCGAGGTAATTCAAAAATAAACCTTTACTAAGAAAATACACAACTTCTTCTTCAGGGATAAAATCATCCGCTGAAGGTACATTATTATGAGTATTGATATACTCATTGAGAGGATCATCATCTGGAAAAGGAGCCATGGTCTTGGCCAAGTTCACCAAGTAGGGTAATTCTTTAGGATTGGGAGGGCGGACGTCAGCAGGTTCCTCCCGGGATGTCTTACTGAGAGTGATGGTCAATGGTTTTACCTTGTTAGGGTTTTTTTTTCACCCAAATGGTGAGAGGCTACGGAGTACTTTTTGGAGTAGTACGTCCTTTGACTCGGATAATCAGGGGACCATCATTGGAGGATAAACTTGCTTCATCTTTATTGTAAGCTTCTTTGCCATCATCCTTGGGGGGCTGAGATTGGTAAAGTTCCAAATCTCCATAGTAGACCTCGATGCCCTTAAAAGGATCGACATCGGCAAACTCCGTCTTCACGACCCCGTCGCTGTTGAAGTACTTGAAACACTGGTGAAGTGTGGAAGGAACGATCATGTTCTCGTGTATCCATGGATATGTCACGCCCCAGAACCAGAATACTGACAAGTAGGGACGGACCATGCCAGCTACGTATAACAAAGTACTCTAATACTCCGAAATAACGTATAAGCTGTATAGATGGGGGTTACTACTACAAGCCAACAGTCGATCCTAGGTCAAGCAATCCTAGGTATCTCAATCACAGGCAGTAAACAATGTATGTCACGCCCCAGAACCAGAATACTGGAGAGCGGGGGCAGACATAGCCAGCTACATATATTGAAATAGAATACATCTCAACTATACGGTCACGGCTGTCTAGATATGAGGGTTTACTACAAGCCAGCAGTCTCTTAAGGTCAAGCCTATTGTCTCAATCTCAAGCAATTAACAGAGTTACAAGATATTAGAGCATCAAATATATATATATAAGGCGTCCCAAATATTACATATTGGATGATCATGAAGCTAGTCGTACAAAATGATGGGACTAGCAAGAGTTCAGTCATACATGATCAACCCTAGGATTTGTTAATCATGTTTACAGCCCGTAGGCAGACGGTAAGTAAATGTGCATCGAGCTAACAGGTGCTCGTCGGCTAAACGCCTCAAAAGAATAATTTACATATAAGTGGGTGAAACAAAAGGAAAACCCACTCTTAGCCCGGGTTCCGTCTAGTTGTCACCATTGGGCTGGAAGCTTGGTAGATCCTCGGGAGCTGCTCCGAAATCTGGCCACACAAAACCAGCTGGATCAAACCCCAGAAAGAGCAAGTGCCACAAAGGAGGCCACAAATAAGAACAAAAGCCAGCATATCAGAACATAAAGAATAAAAGGAAAGTACAAGTAATAAAGTACACAGGGCGATAAACGACTAGGGACGTGGAACCATTCCGGGAGCCAGGTTACAATCCTTAAACCATACAAGGACCGGGGTTGTAACCCTTCGCCTGAATAGCTCACTGTCTCTACTTATTTATCGTTAAGATAAGTAAAACAAACATGCTCAGGAGATAGCAGGTACTGGAGCTAGACAAGACTTAGACAAGGCTGGACACCATCCATTCGCAATCGGCCAAACAAATACTACGGCTTACTACTTTAACTAACTAGGGTTATCACAATCCTAATTACTAACAAGATGCAAGTAAGAATTCCACTCCCAAGCCCTGCAGACTATCCAGTTATCCTTCCGCGGGTTGAGAGTTATAGGTGGGTACATTGCCCGGGAGACAAATGTACCCTTAGGTGACTTAGAGGGTGCAACACATGACAGTGTACTGGAAATGTGCTCTACTCGTCGACAAGCTACAAGTCCATTAAAGCGCCCAGATAACGAGATTGCCTGTGACTGGGAATTCTCCATGTTCTAGTTTGATTTAATAATTAGCCTAATCCAACTTAGCGCGAGTCCCTGGCCGTGGTACCCAGGAAGTCACGTCCTAGACATGATGCAAGACAAGACAAGTAGATTGTACACGCAAGCAAGCAGGAGCACCTACGGTGTCAAGTTAATTATACGAGTCAAGTTACAAGTTACAAGTCAAGTCAAGTCAGGAGTGCGCCGCCACGGGCCACTATCAAGTTATCAAGATAAATCATGTCAGGGTACTTGTTAGGGGTGCGCCACGACGGGCCACTATCATGTCAGATTGGTCATGTCAGGAGTGCACCACTACGGGTCGCTGTCGTGTTATGCTAGTTCCTTGTCATACCATGCTATGTACAATAGTCATTCCAAACATATTAAGCAAAATCAAGTTTATGTCAAAAGGCGTAAGGATATAAAATGGGCGTAAAATACCTAATAAAAAACTAATATAAAATAGGACTATAGAAGAGCCAAGATCAAGAAATAACAATTTCATCATAGACAAGTAGGTTGTGCAGGGTATGTACTGCGCAGGGTGCCAAGTGCGCAGGGTGAGCTGCGCAGGGGTGAGCTGCGCAGGGTACCAAGTGCGCAGGGTGAGCTGCGCAGGGGTGAGCTGCGCAGGGGTGAGCTGCGCAGGGTACCAAGTGCGCAGGGTGAGCTGTACAGGGGTGAGCTGTGCAGGGGTGAGCTGCGCAGGGTAAGCTGCGCAGGGGTGAGCTGCGCAGGGGTGGATGGCGCAGCAGATGGATTGCGCTGGATCAGGTTGCGCAGAAATGGATGGCGCAGGGTCAGATTGCGCATGAGTGGAGTGCGCAGGGATAGATTGTGCATGAGCAGACTGCGCATGAGCAGACTGCGCATGAGCAGATTGCGCGTGAATCCATGCGCACTCGGGTTGAGCACAGTTCGCCAAGGGGCAAGCTGCGCGGTCGGCGCTGCGCTAAAGAGCGCTGGCCGAGGGGGATGCACAATCCAGTCCTGCGCTAAAGAGCGCAGGCTGCTGTCTTCTTCTCCAGGCCGAGAAGAAGACTCCAAGAACTCTAAGGTTCAAAACTTCATATCTTGGTAAAATCAAAACCAAATCTAGATTTTCAAAGGTCTAACTTGAGTAAAATTGAATTCTCTTCCACATGGAAGCATCAAAACCCACAAAAATCCAAACAAAATAGATCAAAACCATGTAAATCCAAAAATAGTCAAAACCTAGATCTAGAAAAATGAAAGTTCCAAATCATAAAATGTCAAGTTCTAAAGTTGTTCTCCATGGCCTAATCTAGTTAATGGATGAATAAAAAGTGGTACTTATTTGATGGCAAGGTGCACTTGCCTATGGGTTGGGGAGTTGTGTAGAGGAAGGAAGAAGAAGGAGATGGAGAAGTAAATAAAAAATAAAGAGGAGAGAGAAAAGTTAGGTAGGATTTAATGGAGGTGGGTGTGTTGTGTTGAGGGTAGAGTGTAGGTTAAAGTGTTCCACTCATGATGAACCAAACCAAACCAATTCTACAAAATAAAACCAAGCCATGGTCCAAACCCATTTACGAGAAACCAAAATCCGTAAGTCGAGAAAAAATACGTGCCAAAAATCAATTACGAGTACAAATACGAAATACAGGAAATGGGGGTGACAACTCTACCCACCTTCAAAGAATTCCGTCCTCGGAATTTAATCAAGGGGCTAGAGATTGTCACGACAAGCTATACTAAGCACAGACAAGCTACACTAAGCAGTTCAATCATACAATCATACAATGCAAGCAAGGAAGGGAAAACGTAAGGCATAAGAAAGACATTATACCTCACGAGTCAAACAGGTAGGGATATCGCGATCGGATGTCGTCCTCACGCTCCCATGTTGACTCACCTAGAGAGTGATGACCCCAAGCAACACGGACTAAGTTAATAGTCTTATTCTTGAGCGTCTTTTCTCTCCGGTCCAAAATAGACACGGGCCTCTCCTCATACGAAAGGTTGGTACCAACAACCAATTCCGAATGATCTAGGATATGGCTCGGATCCGGGATGTACCGTCTTAATTGGGATACATGGAATACATCATGTACCTCACTTAGCGACGGCGGAAGAGCGAGACGATAGGACACATCGCCTACTCGCTCCAGAATATCGAACGGCCCTATATACCTAGGACTAAGATTTCTCCGTACGCCAAAACGAATGACGCTGCGGGTAGGCGAGATCCTAAGGAATACATGGTCGCCGACGACAAATTCTAAGGGACGCCGATGAGCATCGGCCCAATGGCGCTGGCGATCCTGAGCAACTCGGAGGTGATCCCTGACTTTCTTGACCACTTCAACCGTCTGAGAAATCAGTTCTGGACCAAGCATCTGCCTCTCTCTGACATCGTCCCATGCTAACGGGGATCTGCACTTCCTGTCATACAGAGCCTCGAAGGGTGCCATCTGGATACTGGCCTGAAAACTATTATTGTACGAGAATTCCACCAGGTGCAGGTGATCCTCCCACGAACCACCGAAGTCAAGGGTACACGACCGCAACATATCTTCAAGAGTTTGTATAGTACGCTCTGACTGCCCATCTATCTGCGGGTGATACGCTGAGCTGAACTTGAGACGAGTCCCCAAACTTTGATGAAGACTGCGCCAGAAGTGCGATGTGAATCTCGTATCCCTGTCTGATACTATACTGACTGGCACTCCATGAAGTCGGACCATCTGCCTGAGATACATCTCTGCTAGCTGCGCCGTCGACTGTCCAACTCTAAATAGAAGAAAGTGTGCCACCTTGGTAAGCCTGTCCACAATGACCCAAATAGCATCTCTGCCTGCCGGAGATCTGGGTAGTCCAGTCACGAAATCCATGGTTATGTGCTCCCATTTCTATTCTGGGATCGGTAAAGGTTGAAGAAGTCCAGCTGGCCTCTGATGTTCAGCCTTGACTTGTTGGCAAACCAAACATCGAGAGACATACCGGGCTATCTCCCTCTTCATACCATTCTACCAAAAGTGCTGACGAATATCTCGGTACATCTTCGTGCTGCCTGGGTGGATGGAATACTGCAAACTGTGAGCCTCTGCCATGACTTCCTGTCTGATATCTCTACTGGGTACACAAAGACGCGTGCCATATCGAAGTGTACCATCCTCATGAATACATAACTCTGGCCTTCTCCCTGCCTCGCACTCTGCTCTGAGCCGCTGAATCTTGGAATCTGTTAACTGTGCTGTCCGGATCCTCTCAACTATGGTGGACTGAATCTGTAGGCTGGCCATCAAGGCCACATTGGAAGAAAAAATCACTTCAATTCCCATCTTCTGAAGATCTGCCAATAGCTCTGGTTGCGCCGTCAGGAAATAAACTCCGGCTCTCCTGCTCAATGCATCTGCTACTACGTTGGCCTTTCCTGGGTGATACTGCAAGTCCACATCATAGTCCACAAGTAGCTCGAGCCATCTTCTCTGCCGCATATTAAGATCCTTCTGGGTGAAGACATACTTTAGGCTCTTATGATCAGTAAATATCTCCACTCTGTCTCCGTACAAGTAGTGCCTCCACAACTTAAGTGCAAATACTACTGCTGCTAGCTCCAAGTCGTGGGTCGGGTAATTCTTTGCATGATCACGGAGTTGACGTGACGCATAAGCAATTACCTTCCCATGCTGCATCAAAACACATCCCAATCCTCTGTCTGAAGTATCGCAATAAACTGTGAATCCTCCGGTCCCATCTGGAAGGGTGAGAATGGAAGCCGTTATCAAACCTCGCTTCAACTTCTCAAATGATTCCTGACATTCTGCGGTCCAAATGAACGGCACATCCTTGCGGGTCAACTGGGTCATCGGTGCTGAAATCCTTGCAAAATCAGAGACGAACCGTCGGTAGTAGCCGGCCAATCCAAGAAAGCTGCGAACTTCTGCCACTGAGCTGGGTACTGGCCATGACTCAATAGCCACAATCTTCTGGGGATCCACTTCCACTCCTCCTCTGGTAATGATGTGACCCAAGTAAGAAATGCGATCGAGCCAGAACTCGTATTTACTGAACTTGGCGTACAACTGGTGCTCTCTGAGAATCTGGAGGACAACTCTGAGATGCTGCTCATGCTCTGCTTCACTCTTGTTGTAGACCAGGATGTCATCAAGGAACACTATCACAAACTGATCCAAGTAAGGCATGAAAATACGGTTCATGAGGTCCATGAACACCGTCGGCGCATTGGTCGCTCCAAAGGGCATAACTAGAAACTCCCAATGCCCGTACCTAGATCTGAATGCCGTCTTTGGGATGTCCTGCTCTCTGACTCTGATCTGGTGGTATCCTGACCGCAAGTCTATCTTCGAGAAAACTGAAGCCCCCTTGAGTTGATCAAACAAGTCATCTATCCTCGGGAGAGGGTATCTGTTCTTGATTGTCACTGAGTTCAAGGTACGATAATCAACACATAGCCTGGACGTACCATCCTTCTTTTTCACAAGAAGCATCGGGGCTCCACAAGGCGATCCACTAGCACGAATGAATCCCTTGGTTCTAAGTTCTTCAATTATTTTGTACAAAATCTCCAACTCTGAAGGCACCATTCTGTAGACTCGCTCTGATACTGGTGCTGTCCCGGAAATCAAGTCGATGGTGAACTCGATCTCCCGCTCTGGTGGCATCCCTGGAAGTTCCTCTGGGAAGACATCTGGAAACTCTTCAACTATCCGGGGCAACTGCACTGCTGCTACTGCCATCCGCAATACTGGAGGAGATGGCTCGACTGTGCCTCTGGAAAATGAAAACTCTGGCTCTCCGGAAATACTAAAGACAACTCTGCCAACATGGCAGTCTATCCTAGCATAATGGTTCCTCAACCAATCCATGCCTAGGACTACATCATAGTCTGCCATAGAGAACTCTATGAATCTAGCGGGGAACTCCCTACCGCTAACTACGATACGACACGAGGAAAACACTCGATCTACTCCCACAAGACCATTACCAGTAAGTATATTGAGCCTCACTGATAATGACTCGGGCTCCAATCCTATCTGTGTCGCGAATCGTGCAGACATGAATGAATGCGATGCACCAGAATCAAATAATATAGATGCTGGAAAGGTATTGACGAGAATAGTACCTGCCACTACCTCACCTGGTGCAACTTCTTCTTCCATGGTCATCATCATAGCCTAACCTCTAGCTGTGGGTCCTCTCTGCTGGAAACCCCTCTGTCGGTTCTGTGCTAGAGCCTGGGTGATCTGCTGCTGGTTCTGCTGCTGAAAGGCCTGGGCCTGAGGCAACAATGGCCTCGGGTACTGCTGCTGCTGCTGCAGGACTGGAACTGGGGCTGGTCCTCTCACCGAAGAACTAGAAAGGTTGGATGATGATGGACCTCCCCTATTCGGGCAGGTCCCTATCTGGTGGTCTGCTCCTCCACAAGCCAGGCACAACCCCTGTGCCCTACGACACTCTGCTACTACATGGCCCGGCTTCCCGCAATGAGAACATCCCACCGCAGAAAACTGCTTTTGCTTCTGCTGCTGCGGATACGTTGGGGTTGAATGCTGAACCGACGTCACTGAGGCCGCCCGCCTCGGAGTTCCAATGGTTATACCCCTAGCTGCCGGGGCTGGAGCTGAAGATTGGTGCATCTGGTTGTGGGACCGCTTCCTGCCTCCGGTCCTGTCCACAATTCTCCGGGAGGTATGCTCATGCCTCCTTGCTGCCTTCAACACTGCATCGAACGTCTGGTGCTCGAACTGCTCACAGCCAATAATATCTCTAAATGCAGTCCCTGTTGGAACCGCTGGGCCCTATCGAATTCGGTTGCCACCAAGGTGGGGGCGAACCTACTCAGCCTGGAAAACTCGGTCGCATAGCCATCGACCGTCCTGCCTCCTTGCTTCAAGTTGGTGAATCTGGTCTGCAGGTCGTACCGTGCTACCGCATCGAAGTACTTTGTCTGGAACCCCTCTCTGAACGTCGCCCAAGTGACTGGTACTGCTAATCCCATGGCCTGAGCTGCCCACCAATCGAGAGCCAAGTCTAACAACTGTAGGCGTACCACCGCTACCTTCTCATTCTCAGGTGTCCTAGCTGCTTCTAGAACCACCTCGGTATCCTGAAGCCAAGCGTCCGCAGCAATCGCATCTTCACTGCCGTCAAAGAAGGGAGGGTTCAAGCGCTTGAAACTGTTGGCCGCTTGATTCCCTTGGGGACCTCCTCGGTTTAGTGCATCATGAACTTCCTGGTGCAAGGCGTCGCCTCGACGATCTTGGGATGCAAGCAGTTCTCTGATAAGTCCTACCAAAGGTCCCTCATCCTGTCTAGCTGGTTGAACGGGTGGAGCTGCCTGAACTGGAGGTTCCGAGCCTCCGGGAAGCATAACTCGGGAGGCTACTCCAGAGTGCTGAGCTTGATCTTTCTGGCGCTGGGGTGCTTGCCGTACTTCCTCTGGCTGGTTGGCAGGTCCGGGAGCAATGCCGCTGAAGAAGACGATATAGGGAACAGTAAGAAAAGGACCAGGACAGATCAATGATACAAGCATGAGATCAGGTCAAGAATCTCAGGGATTTGAAGATACGAGCAGAGATCAAGGGCGAATATTGGTTGAGACATCTATCCGGTAAACCCTCACATTTCTTGATTGACAAGACCTACATGGGCCACCACTTAAACCATGTCACGCCCCAGAACCAGAATACTGGAGAGCGGGGGCAGACATAGCCAGCTACATATATTGAAATAGAATACATCTCAACTATACGGTCACGGCTGTCTAGATATGAGGGTTTACTACAAGCCAGCAGTCTCTTAAGGTCAAGCCTATTGTCTCAATCTCAAGCAATTAACAGAGTTACAAGATATTAGAGCATCAAATATATATATATATAAGGTGTCCCAAATATTACATATTGGATGATCATGAAGCTAGTCGTACAAAATGATGGGACTAGCAAGAGTTCAGTGATACATGATCAACCCTAGGATTTGTTAATCATGTTTATAGCCCGTAGGCAGACGGTAAGTAAATGTGCATCGAGCTAACAGGTGCTCGTCGGCTAAACGCCTCAAAAGAATAATTTATATATAAGTGGGTGAAACAAAAGAAAAACCCACTCTTGGCCCGGGTTCCGTCTAGTTGTCACCATTGGGCTGGAAGCTTGGTAGATCCTCGGGAGCTGCTCCAAAATCTGGCCACACAAAACCAGCTGGGTCAAACCCTAGAAAGAGCAAGTGCCACAAAGGAGGCCACAAATAAGAACAAAAGCCAGCATATCAGAACATAAAGAATAAAAGGAAAGTACAAGTAATAAAGTACACAGGGCGATAAACGACTAGGGACGTGGAACCATTCCGGGAGCCAGGTTACAATCCTTAAACCATACAAGGACCGGGGTTGTAACCCTTCGCCTGAATAGCTCACTGTCTCTACTCATTTATCGTTAAGATAAGTAAAACAAACATGCTCAGGAGATAGCAGGTACTGGAGCTAGACAAGACTTAGACAAGGCTGGACACCATCCATTCGCAATCGGCCAAACAAATACTACGGCTTACTACTTTAACTAACTAGGGTTATCACAATTCTAATTACTAACAAGATGCAAGTGAGAATTCCAGTCCCAAGCCCTGCAGACTATCCAGTTATCCTTCCGCGGGTTGAGAGTTATAGGTGGGTACATTGCCCGGGAGACAAATGTACCCTTAGGTGACTTAGAGGGTGCAACACATGACAGTGTGCTGGAAATATGCTCTACTCGTCGGCAAGCTACAAGTCCATTAAAGCGCCCAGATAACGAAATTGCCTGTGACTGGGAATTCTCCATGTTCTAGTTTGATCTAATAATTAGCCTAATCCAACTTAGCGCGAGTCCCTGGCCGTAGTACCCAGGAAGTCACGTCCTAGACATGATGCAAGACAAGACAAGTGGATTGTACAAGCAAGCAAGCCGGAGCACCCACGGTGTCAAGTTAATTATACGAGTCAAGTTACAAGTTATAAGTCAAGTCAAGTCAGGAGTGCGCCGCCACGGGCCACTATCAAGTTATCAAGATAAATCATGTCAGGGTACTTGTTAGGGGTGCGCCACGATGGGCCACTATCATGTCAGATTGGTCATGTCAGGAGTGCACCACTATGGGTCACTGTCGTGTTATGCTAGTTCCTTGACATACCATGCTATGTACAATAGTCATTCCAAACATATTAAGCAAAGTCAAGTTTATGTCAAAAGGCGTAAGGATATAAAATGGGCGTAAAATACCTAATAAAATACTAATATAAAATAGGACTATAGAAGAGCCAAGATCAAGAAATAACAATTTCATCATAGACAAGTAGGTTGTGCAGGGTATGTACTGTGCAGGGTGCCAAGTGCGCAGGGTGAGCTGCACAGGGGTGAGCTACGCAGGGTACCAAGTGCGCAGGGTGAGCTGCACAGGGGTGAGCTGCGCAGGGGTGAGCTGCGCAGGGTGCGCTGCGCAGGGGTGGATGGCACAGCAGATGGATTGCGCTGGATCAGGTTGCGCAGGAATGGATGGCACAGGGTCAGATTGCGCATGAGTGGAGTGCGCAGGGATAGATTGCGCATGAGCAGACTGCGCATGAGCAGACTGTGCATGAGCAGATTGCACGTGAATCCATGCACACTCGGGTTGAGCGCAGTTCGCCAAGGGGCAAGCTGCGCGGTCGGCACTGCGCTAAAGATCGCTGGCCGAGGGGGATGCACAATCCAGCCCTGCGCTAAAGAGCGCAGGCTGCTGTCTTCTTCTCCAGGCCGAGAAGAAGACTCCAAGAACTCTAAGGTTCAAAACTTCATATCTTGGTAAAATCAAAACCAAATCTAGATTTTCAAAGGTCTAACTTGAGTAAAATTGAATTCTCTTCCACATGGAAGCATCAAAACCCACAAAAATCTAAACAAAATAGATCAAAACCATGTAAATCCGAAAATAGTCAAAACCTAGATCTAGAAAAATGAAAGCTCCAAATCACAAAATGTCAAGTTCTAAAGTTGTTCTCCATGGCCTAATCGAGTTAATGGACGAATAAAAAGTGGTGCTTATTTGATGGCAAGGTGCACTTGCCTATGGGTTGGGGAGTTGTGTAGAGGAAGGAAGAAGAAGGAGATGGAGAAGTAAATAAAAAATAAAGAGGAGAGAGAAAAGTTAGGTAGGATTTAATGGAGGTGGGTGTGTTGTGTTGAGGGTAGCGTGTAGGTTAAAGTGTTCCACTCATGATGAACCAAACCAAACCAACTCTACAAAATAAAACCAAGCCATGGTCCAAACCCATTTACGAGAAACCAAAATCCGCAAGTCGAGAAAAAATACGTGCCAAAAATCAATTACGAGTACAAATACGAAATACAGGAAATGGGGGTGACAATGTACAAGAAGTAAGATCAACTGGAATACAAAATAGTAAAGCGTCCCAAACTATCATATATCAATGATCATGAAGCTAGTAATACAGAGTGAAGACTAGCAAGAGTACTAGTCATACATGATAAGCTCTAGCTATAGTCTAGAATATGCAAATCATGTTCTGGCCCGTAGGCTAAATGTAAAGTCCAAAACACGAGCTAAACACGTGCTCAGAGGCTAAATACCATAAAAGAATATTGTACATAACTAGTGGAAGAATGGAATAGAAAACCCGCTAAGGTACTCTGGTGCTCCGGGTAGTCACCGTCGAGTAGATGGTACAGAAGATCCTCCGGACTCCTCTATCAGATCTGGCCAAACAAAACCAGTGGGGTCAGACCCCCAATAGCAAGTACCACAAAGGAAGCCAAACTATGAACTAAAACCAGCATGCAAATCATAGCAACGGATAGAGACAGAAATAAGTAAAAGAAAATTGAGATTCGTGTACTACCAATGCACTTATCCCGAGAATTAAAAATATAATAAGTAAAGCAACATGTAGCATAAAGTAAAGGACATGTGACAGAATGTAAACTGTGTACATGTAAGGAAAAGGAAACATGTGAACATGAAAGATAAACTAGACATGTGAGCATGTTAAGTAGTCGGGACATGTGAGCATGTTAGATAACTGGAATATGTGAGCATGTTAGGTAACTGGAGCATGTGAGCATGTTAGATAACTGGAGCATATGAGCATGTTAGATCTATATAGAATGACAAATGATAAGATGGCTTAGGAACTAATCAGGAACCCAAGTTACACCCCGTAAACCAAACAAGGACCGGGGCTGTAACCCTTCTCCTGAACATAACTTAATCTCTAATCATTTACTGGCAAAAGTAAAGCATAACAATGATGTACTGAAATAAATAAATCCAGACACTGCCTAGACAACTAGACTAGACTAGACTCCATACAACCAACACGACCAAGCAATAAGTACGACTTTATACATTAGCTAACTAGGGTTATCACAATCATAATTACTAACAAATGCAAGTTTGAGAAATCCAAGTCCAGTTACCTGCCTGCTACTACCTGAATGATCCAAGCCAAAAAGAAAATAAGTATAGCAGACACACTGCAGTAAGATACATATGTCCTAAAGAGGTGCCCCACTCGACGGTGTGCTGGAAGAGTGCTCATCATGACCGATAGCTCCAAATCCCATGTATATATATATATATAAGACCAGGATCAAAGGGGCAACAGGTAACCGAAAAAGTCTCCAATGATCTAGGTAATCAAGCGAGTTGTTTAGTCCTTAATATTTTCTTGTTGGATTCTGGGTGTGGCATTTCGCAGAATCCATCCTAAATATGAGACATGCAATACTGGACAAGACAAGCAAGATTGTGCACTACAACAAGCCACAACATGACATGGCAATATCAAGACAAGAGTGCGCTACGACGAGCCACTATCAAGGAGCTGGACATGTATTGGAATCAAGAGTGCGCTATGACAGGACACTATCATGTAAGCAAGAAAGACATGTATCATGAGTGTGCCAAGACGGGCCACTATCTAATACGGAAGAAGGCATGTCAACAATTATCATAGCTTGTAAGAAAGAATCTATCAAAAGACATATCATGGCATGTGGGAAACAATAATTAAAGCTAAGTACATTTTATAGAAAAATGATTGAATGTGTGCTAATATCAAGTCTATATAGGGTGTACAATCATTCTCTAACTAAGCAAGATCATCTTATCGTGTTAAGAAATCATTATAGTCGAAGAAAATATCAAAAGCGGACAAAACGGACAAAAACAGACTAAAACGGCATAAAACGGCATACCGGCGGTATATCGGCCTAAAGACAAAAAGTTTCTGGTGCAAAAATTGGCATACCGGCGGTATACACCGGCATACCGTCGGTATACCAATTTTTCAAACAACAACAAAATTCAGATTTTCGCCAAAACTTGTTTCGGCCATAAAAACTTTATTTTAAATCAAAATTCGGATTTTTAAAAGTCAAAATTGCATAGAATTGAAATCCCTACAACATGGAACTATTAGATTTCACAAATTCAAAGATTTTATAGATTAATATCTCAAAATACTCCCAAAAATAGGTTCTCGGGACACCGAAACGGGTTCCGATTGCCACCAAACTCAAAATTCATATATACTAGCTAGGTAAGGACCTCATATATGTATATGTGACCAAGATCCATGATGGTAATACTACTATCACTCTTGATACCAAGTTTTCTACTAAGTCAATATTGGGATTTAAAAGAAAATCCAAACCTTGCTTAAACAAAATTTGGAAACATGCATATATACGAGAACCATAAGAAAAATATATTTAACAAAATGAGTTTGCGAAAATTCTAAGCATTTAATACCAAGGAAAATAAAAATGACAACAAAACAATATGGTTCATAGATTTGGCAAGATGTACTTGCTTATGTTAAGCTCCAAGCCTAATCTTCTAGTCCTCCTCCTAGGGGGGTTAGACACCACACCCAAGGCCTCAAGGCCAATCTCTTGGCAAGCTCCAAGGGGGAGAGAAGGAAAGAAGAAATGAAGAGAGAGTGAAGAGAATGAAAAGAGAGAGGAGAGAAAAAGTAAAATAGTATATATAGAAGAGGGAATTAATCTTGACCATTTGTTGGTGATCCATGTCAAAATATAAGGCAATCATGGCCATTCAAACAAAACCAATTATCTATTGGGTAATAGGGTACATCTATACTATTCACAAAAATATCTAAATACTATTCACCAAAATATCCAAAATACTATTCATCAAAAAAATATCAAAAATACTATTTACGAAAATATCTGAAATCAAAAATATCTAAAATATGAAAAATATGTCTGGACGGTATGCCGTCGGTATACTGACGGTATGCTGGCCAAGGAAAAAATCTATAAGTTAGGAAATTTTTTAAAGCATTACGAAAACCAAAAAAATATAAAATATACTACAAAATACGTATCCGTATATAAATACCGATACTGTGAGATGAGTCTCACAGGATGTCCCAACAAGACGTTGTAGGATACATTGGCATCGATCATATAGCAGGAAACTTTCGTTCGGAGATCACCGATCTGGCACTTGAGACGAATCTTGCCAAGCGGGCGGCTTCGACCAGCATTGAAAGCCATGATAGTTGTGTTGGTTGTAGATAGCTTGTGCAGAGGGATCCCTATAGTTTGAAGCAAACTTCTAGGAATGATGCTGAGGGAGGATCCTAGATTGATGTGTATGTGGTCCACCTTGATCGTCCTGATATACCCTGTATAGTATAGGGGTCTATCATGACGATTATTTTTTAGTAGCATGCCCTTCTGTAAAAAGGTGATATTGGATACCACTTCCATAGTACTGTTGCAGTGAGGACAGGAGACAGGGTCTTCAACGGGGGCTTTGACTTTAGCGAGGTAAGAGTCAGCATGTAGTAATGCCTCACTTAAGGCCTTCCGTGTTTCTTTAGAGAGTCGCAACAGATCAAACAAAGACAACCTGGTAGGTGTATTGGCTAGCTGTGCCAGTATGTCAAAGTTATAGGGCCGATCCATGCCCTCGGGAGCTGACGCCTTCATAGACTTGTCAAACCGCGTGTCCTTCTGCTTGTCTTTGTCCGTAGTTGAAGGCTTAGACGGGCCGGCTTCTGAGCTTGTGGGGGTATCAGAAGCTTGAGAAGGTACTGCTTCTTCTTGTGCAGGATCGTATGTACGAAGATAAGTCTTCCTCGATCGCGTCTCGCCAGATAGAACCTCGTAGATGGGAGAGGATACCATATGGAATGACTTGTATTTCTTGCCCCATTTTACTTTGGGAGGTACCACCCCCTGCGTCACTTCTTGCACAAGGTCTGGATGGACCCACATGATCTCACCACGTTCAGTTGTGAGTGGCACCAAGGTTGAGTTGCAAGCTGGCAGTGTAACTCCTCTTTCCAATTTTTTCAAATTATTTTTATTTATTTATTTACCATATTTTCATATTTAGAAATCTTTTGAAAATATATAAACGTTATTTTGCCATCATTTCAAAAACTAGTTAGAGAGTACTATTTGGTTTTTATAAAGCTAATTATTTTTGAAGTTATTATTGCATTGGTTAGTAATTTTGGGCCAACATATATGTTCTATGGGCTTATTATTATATTGAGTCTTAACTAATAAGGAAATTAGCTTTTCTTAATATTAATCTTAGACTTATAATAATTATTTTAATAGTAAGTATATTTTGAATAGTTTTATGATTGAAAATAGATAATTGTCTTCATGGGCTTATAAATAAGGTTTTTGACCTGATACAAATATATTTTCAAATAAATTTTGATAAGATCGAGTAACAATTTAAAAATTATCTACTAATGAATTAAGACTAGATTAATTGGTTTAAAAGGTTTATGATAAATACTAAATTTTGATTTAAACTACTATTATTATCTATTAGTGGTTTATGGTTAAAATAATTATGTTTTAAAAATATTTTCATTTAAATTTATAGGTTAGAATTAAGTTGATCTAGATTTAAATAGTATTAGTTGATTTTAAGCTAAATGGATGATTATCCACTACGGGTTTTGACTCCTATTTACGGAGATGGTTCCTTGCCTTCCAACAACTCAAAATCTTCAACAAATCCTCCTATCCAACCCAACCATGGCCAAAACACCAACACCACCATGATCAGCGATAATACCCTCGTTTCCTTACTCCTTCACACCACCAGAATCGACCACCGCGTCGTACCCTTCTTCTCCGTCGATCGTTCTCATAAACGAGTCGTTCAGTCTTTTTTCTCATGCACCGATGAGGGCTGCTCTAACACATCTGCTTCGACCGAAGCCACCAGGTGTCGCCTTCCCGAGCCCAGTGGGATACCCCGACCATTCTGGTCAACTTCTCCGTCAAGCAACTTTACCATAATGATCGTCATCACCATTACCATTATAACCATAGACGTGTCAACGTGTCTGTGTCCAGTCACCATCATCTACGTGTCAACCAACGTGTCCAACCTCAGGACCGACCTCGGGCATCCGTGTCCATGTATCTGTATCTATCCTCTTCATCGAGTCCTTTATATCAGAACACATAATGGAATCCTGTGTCCAACCTCTGGACACGAGTCAGATACAAAGAAATTTATGTAAATTCTAACCCATGCCGCAATTACCTACGACTACCATCAACACCACCAGCGGCACCGCCCTAACCCCTCCTCGACCACGCATGTAGCCGCGTCCTCGAACCGCTACAGCGCCTCCTAGCCGTCGTGGCCGATCTCCACCACAATAATATCCCAAAACCTGCCTCTATCTATGCTGACGACAGCCGCCAAAGATCAGCTAGCTCCGTGCGGCGACGCCCGTGCTCCGCCCGAGCCTCGTCGTGCCTCGCTGGAGACCCCACAGCTGCTGACCGTCACTCCGCCGAACTCACCACGAGCAGCCATGTGGAGAAGCGAATCCGAGCCGTTGCTTCCTCTGGCGTCCGCCCGACCTCGTGCGCCGCGATCGCTCCGATTCTGGGCCGACGCCGTGGCTTCCTCTTCCACGCCGACCCCTCACCCCTGTGAGCCTCCTCCACCCAGCAGCGCCGCTCCACCGATCCCCTAAGAGAGGGTTCGCTTTCCCCTCAACTCTCCTCTGTAAGTTTCTTTTCCCTTCTCTCCTTCTCTCTCTTCCTTTCCACATTCTTTCTTTCTTCATTTTCTTACTTTAAATGTTTCTCTTTCTATGGTGGAGAGAGTGGTGAACATTGGGCTTGGATTTTAACTGTTTGATTTAATTTGGGCTTCAAGCCTAACACCTATAATATTTTCCTTGAATTTTCGTGGGCTGTGGTGTGGGCTTAGGCTTATATCAATTAGGTTTATGTCTATTTGGTCCTTTGAGTGTGGGTATGGGCTTTGGCAATATTATATGGATTTTAAGTTGGGTCCATTTAGTTATATTTTCAAATCTATAAATATTTTGTTTCCTCGATGATGAACATTCTTAAAGTTGTTAATTGTACTTTATAATGCTAATAGGTTTTATGAGTACTTTTGTAACGCCCTAGTCCCAAAATACGTAGGACCAAGTATGTAAACATGCCAGCTATATACATACGAAGTACAGGGCCTTGTATGAATACATAAGCTGTAAAATACAGTAAACCACAACTACTAATCTCATCCACAAAATAAAAGAATAAAAGAAATCATATAATAAATTGTCTTGGTACAATATGTTGGGTGGAGACACATCCACTACCAACCAAAAATAAAAAGAAAGAAGTACATGATATATAAAAGGACTAAGTGGAAGTAGCAAGGAGGAACCAAGTTACGACATCTTCGAATAAATGTAGAAGACCACGATCTCGGCTAGGATACTTGCGGAAGACATGAACACACACCTGGGGAAAAACCAGGTCCTTAGACGGACATAGAAAGATACAGGAAGAACATGCTAATATGAACTGTCAGAATAATAAAATAATATATAAAAGACTATCCTAGACACAAATATGCAAAGGAGATTCTAACCGCCTAATGTGCAATTTAGAGGACAACTTTCATGCGCATGGGTGGGATTTTAGGCTATTTGTATGTAACTGGCATCCAGTCATCTGTATCCATCCGTAACGTCTAAAACGTCAGAGGACATCTGTAAATAAATCGCCACAGTTCCATCTGGAAACTGTGGTTTACCTGTTTGGATTTCCATAGGCACTAGAGACTGTCCTCCCCCAATATTCCCTACACTGTTCAAGTCATGTCCATGGCTCGTACAGTTTTGTAACTGCTTGAGTCTCTAAAACCCTAGTCATAGTAGTTACGAATATCTACCGTCACACGACTTTAGAGATAGCTAGTCAATAAGTCGTGCCCCTAGCAACATGTCTCCAACCGTGTAGTGTGAGTGTCATAGCCAAAGGAGATATAAGGATATCCCCAACAAGGAGGTAGTCCGCTAACACTAAGTCAACATGCATAAAATAAAGTAATGACTAATAAAGTCGCTTGCACCCAAGTATGGCTTGGACGCACAGTTTATAACAAAGGAAACTAACAATATAAAATAAAATAAATAATTTGACAGTTAATTAGCAAGGTATACTTGCCTGTTGCGATGCCTGGTGTGCTGCGATGATCAATGTGGCACAAAATACGGCTTCGGTGATACAACTACACAAGAGGACCTCTGTTGGCGACACAGATGGTTCCATTGGGTCCAGAAGGGTCAAATTGGTTAGGGTGGACATAAAGTAGTTTAGAATTGGCGAGGGGGTAGGAGTAATGGGACTAGCTACGGACAGGGTGATAATCGAAGGAAATCGGCTAAATAATATATATAAGACTTTCGAAAGATATTCGTAATACTAAAAAATAATTTTATTAGCTAAAATATGCTTTACTGCGAAATAGGAAGTACTTTTAAGTAAAAAAAAGAAGGAAAAACTATATTTTATTATTCAGAAACAATGCAAAATACTAGAAAATTATCTTATAGTTTGGAAACTATATATTTTTATAGGTCAAAATATTTTTGAATAAATAATTTAGAATATTTTTGGCAGGTTTAAAACTAGATTTTTAAAGTCAAGCCAATTCCACTATTTTTATTACGTATATATCTTTGTGCAAAATAATTTATAATAATAATAATAACAATACTAAAAGTAATGTCATGATACTATTGTACTAATACATGTACTAAAGTTTTATATAAATAATAATAGTAATAAATATACCTTTTATCAATAAAAATTCTATATTATAAAATAATGCCAATGTAAAAATACTTAATAGTAATAATAGTAATAGATAATAATGAAATGAAAATACTCATATTGGTAAAAGTTTAAGAACAGAAAAAAGAACAAAGACGATAATCACAAAATTATTATTATTAATAAATATAATGCCTAAAAAAATAGTTCGTTAAGCACACATAAAAAATGAAAATAATAATAATAATAATAATAATAATAATAACCAACAGTTACCACTAAAAGCAACAAAAAAACACAAAATACCATAAAATATCTTCTCCTGAAGAAACACTGGTAAAAAAATAATAATAAAAGAACTCTAAAGTCTCATAAGAGAGAGAGGTGAGAGAGAAGCTGAAGGGGCTAACGCGGAAGCTGAAGAGGGAAGAGGAAGCGGGAGGCGGCGGATGGGCAGACTCGGCGAGGGGAGCTGCGGCGTACGGGCGCGGCCGGGAGTGAGGATGGGAAGGAGGCTCAGGTGCTCCAGGCTAACGCGGAGAAGAGGAAAGGAGGGGTCGGCACCGGGCTGTGAGGCACGATCGACGCACGAGTACAGAGCGGCGCGTGCAGGGAGACAGAGCGGCGGTCCGACGGGTGGCGGAGGGTTGAGGAGAGGGTGGAGAGGAGCGGTATCGGGATCCGACGGAGGAGATCGATCGGCGGGGGAGTTGGTGGGTTTTCGGCAGTACTTAGGCGGCGCTGCGGAGGAGATCCCGATGAGATCGGCGATGCAGCGCTCGACTGGAGGAGCACCGGCGCCGGCTCGTCGTCGACAACACAGATCTGGCGGACCAGATCTCGAGGATCCACCGCAGGAACCAGGTCGGCAGCGCTGGTATTCGTCGGTGGTGCGGAGGGCGGCATGACGGAGATGGTGGCGGGGCTTGCGCACGGAGGAGGTGAGTCTCGTCTTGTTGGCTTTGAGTTTATGTTTTTGGGGGTTTGGGTGATGATCGGATGCTGCCGGCCGACTCGGCTGGGGTCGGATTATGTGATGTTGTTGAAGATATGGTGGTGGTAGTAATGGCTTTTTGGGGTGGATGTGTCTGTTGACAGGTAGGCGGAGTGCCAGAGGTGAGGGTGGTCGGCCAAGTTGTCGGCGATGGCCGTGTTGGTTTGAGTGGGGAGGTCCGGTGTAGGTGAAGGTTTTATGGATTTGACGGGATGGCCTGGTCGATGGGAAGACAGGATGGTCGGTAGGTCATGGTAGGTAGGGACGGTAGAGACGGGCTATGGCCGACGTAGGGAAGAAGTGGTGGTGTCTAGGGTTGCGACGGGGTTCGAGTAGCACGAAGGGAAAGAGTTAGATTTAGATGGTCGTGTCGGGATGTGTCCGACACGAGAGGGGGTCTGTATGCTGGATTTGTGTCCGATTTGTCGGATACGGGGTCAGGAAGAATTGTAATTGTAATAGGAATTATGGTAGAAGACTAAAGTTGCACGGACACGATACACGACACTTGTGGTGGAAATTTGTGGAGAATAGGAATTTATGGATGAGTACCTACCTATTTATAGTATGTGGGAATTTCCAGTTGGATAAGGATTATGAATAATTTAAACCCAATTAGAATAAGCAAATCTAATTTCAATTTAAATCCTAATTTAAATCTAGATCATCTCAACTCAAATTAAATATAATTTCTATCTTTAAACTATTTAAATTAAATCCATAAAATCAAATCAAAGATTTAAATTGCCACCATAATTTCAAAATATATTTTTCAAAAATACTATCAATAATAATTTCAAAAATTATTATTAAAAAATAATTTAATAGATAATTATGAAATGCACAAATAATATTCGTATAAATATACCTTTCTAATAAAAAATATTATTTATTATTTATAACTGAAGGGCCTTTAAAATGAAAAAAAAACAAACTTAGCAATTTTTGTATGATAGCAAAGTATTTATTATATAAATTATTTTGAACTATAAAAATAAAAATATTTTTCTAAAAATATGTACGCTCGCACATATTCGTACTTGTCGAGCAATTATGAAAATAAAATTTCGTGCGCGACGTACAATGCAACTACGCGACGTACAATACAAAATAAAAAAATTAATCAGTATCAAATTTATTTAAAAAGAAAATAGTAAAAATTTAGGGGTTTTACATCCTACCCAACTTAAAAGAATTTCGACCTTGAAATTAAGAATTATAGGGGTGGGTGAGAAGGTCACATGGGTGTACCGGTAATGAACACGATCAAGTCACTGGACGAGGCAAAGAAAAACGACGTTCAATGCAAACATGCATTAGAAAATCGCAATTTCAAATAATGACAAAAATAATTCATGGATATGGCTAACTAACGCCAGAAGAAAAATGATTAGGGTTAAGGTTTAATCGAGATAATGTGCAATAAAGAATATCATGGTATCAAGAGAAATAAACTTGAGAATTTAAAGATAGGCTCTCTTAAGGGTAGATTGAGGGCACGATTAAGGGAATGAATTAGATGCACGCCTAAATTAAGCGATTAGGAGGTCATGATAGTAAATATAGGGCCGAGAAAAAGGCGAGTAGTTTAGGATGAAGATATATCAATATCGAGTGATAATAATCATAATCGATATGAAGGCTAGAGAAAGTTCTAGTAGAACGCCTTCGTCCTTCTAAAATAGGTGAAGGCGAAAGCAAGTTAGAGTTCAAAGACGATATTATCGAATACGTGGTTCAAAGACGATCAAAAGAAAAAAATTTCAAAGGAATTTTCAAGGCAGTTGTGGATGGGATTCTAAAGGCCAAGTTTAATTATGTTCCACCCACGTATAATAATAGACAAAAGCGAACCACAGTGCACTTGGTTGATCATACCATTATGCACCGGTTCTGATTAGACAATATGTTAGTGAGTGGCCACTCCATAGCATATGCCTTGATCAAGCTCGATAAAGAATTAGCTTGCAAATACTAGGCTATATTAGCATCATTAGTCTATATAGTAAAACATAGGCACGAGGGTAGATGAAATAAGAACCAATATGAATAGTCTAAGAGTCGTGAGAATCTAAGTCTTGTTTATTCCTATACTATCATTATACGGTTTTATTAACCAAGGCTTGGTTGACCAAATGGGTTAAACTCTTCTAGTCTCTATAGTCTAGATAATACTATTTGTATTCTCTTTAGCGGTCAAAGGTGTGTCAGGCCGTGGGGTATTCTACCCAACTTAAAGAATTAAGCTAAGGGTGTTTGGGACATCTAACTAGTAGGGTTAATCTCTAGCAAGCACGAAGGAAATATAATGATAATGATAGAAGGAATCAAGCAAGATGCAGTCGATGAGTCGAACAATAGTTCGAATATGGAATCGAGGAAGGAGGTCAAGTATGTGGATGAGATCCTAGACTTTTAATCCTATACGCAGGCTTGCTTGGTACGTTAAAGTAACCAAACAATTTATCTTGACCTGCATGGGCCACCACAAAAACATGTAAAGCCCCAGTCCCAAAATACGTAGGACCAAGTACGTAAACATGCCAGCTATATACATACGAAGTACAGGACCTTGTATGAATACATATGCTGTAAAATACAGTAAACCACAACTACTAATCTCATCCACAAAATAAAAGAATAATAGAAATCATATAATAAATTGTCTTGGTACAATATGTTGGGTGGAGATACATCCACTACCAAGAAAAAATAAAAAGAAAGTACATGATATATAAAAGGACTAAGTGGAAGTAGCAAGGAGGAACCAAGTCACGACATCTTCGAATAAATGTAGAAGACCACGATCTTGGCTAGGATACCTGCGGAAGACATGAACACACACCTGGGGAAAAACCAGGTCCTCAGACGGACGTAGCAAGATACAGGAAGAACATGCTAATATGAACTGTCAGAATAATAAAATAATATATAAAAGACTATCCTAGACACAAATATGCAAAGGAGATTCTAACCGCCTAATGTGCAATTTAGAGGAAAACTTTCATGCACATGGGTGGGATTTTAGGCTATGTGTACGTAACTGGCATCCAGTCATCTGTATCCGTACGTAACGTCTAAAACGTCAGAGGGCATCTGTAAATGAATCACCACAGTTTTATCCGGAGACTGTGGTTTACCTGTTTGGATTCCCATACGCACTAGCGACTGTCCTCTTCCAGTATTCTCCACACTGTTCAAGTTATGTCCATGGCTCGTCCAGTTTTGTAACTGCTTGACTCTCTAAAATCCTAGTTATAGCAGTTACGAATATCTATCGTCACACGGCTTTAGAGATAGCTAGTCAATAAGTCGTGCCCCTAGCAACATGTCTCCAACCGTGTAGTGTGAGTGTCACAGCCAAAGGAGATATAAGGATATCCTCCAACAAGGAGGTAGTCCGCTAACACTAAGTCAACATGCATAAAATAAAGTAACGACTAATAAAGTCGCTTGCACCCAAGTATGGCTTGGACGCACAGTTTATAACAAAGGAAACTAACAATATAAAACAAAATAAATAATACAGAAAATAAATAATTTGACAGTTAATTAGCAAGGTATACTTGCCTGTTGCGACGCCTGGTGTGCTGCGATGATCAATGTGGCACAAAATACGGCTTTGGTCATACAGTTATACAAGGGGACCTCTATTGGTGACACGGATGGTTCCATTGGGTTCAGAAGGGTCAAATTGGTTAGGATGGACATAAAGTAGTTTAGAATTGGCGAGGGGGTAGAAGTAATGGGTCTAGCTATGGACAGGGTGATAATCGAAGGAAATCGGCTAAATAATATATATAAGACTTTCGAAAGATATTCTACTGCGAAATAGGAAGTACTTCTAAGTAAAAAAAGAAGGAAAAACTATATTTTATTATTCAGAAACAATGCAAAATACTAGGAAATTATCTTATCGTTTGGAAACTATATATTTTTATAGGTCAAAATATTTTTGAATAAATAATTTAGAATATTTACGGTAGCTTTAAAACTAGATTTGTAAAGTCCAGCCAATTACACTATTTTTATTACGTATATATCTTTGTGCAAAATAATTTATAATAATAATAATAATAATACTAAAAGTAATATCATGATACTATTGTACTACTACATGTACTAAAGTTTTATATAAATAATAATAGTAATAAATATACCTTTTATCAATAAAAATTCTACATTATAAAATAATTCCAATGTAACAATACTTAATAGTAATAATAGCAATAGATAATAATGAAAAGAAAATACTCATATTGGTAAAAGTTTAAGAACAGAAAACAAGAACAAAGACGATAATCACAAAATTATTATTATTAATAAATATAATACCTAAAAAAATAGTTCGTTAAGCACACAAAAACAAAATGAAAATAATAATAATAATAATAATAATAATCAACAATTACCATTAAAAGCAACAAAAATAACACAAAATTCCATAAAATATCTTCTCCTGAAGAAACACTAGTAAAAAAAATAATAAATAAAAGAACTCTTAAAGTCTCATAAGAGAGAGAGGTGAGAGAGAAGCTGAAGGGGCTAGTGCGGAAGCTGAAGAGGGAAGAGGAAGCGGGAGGCGGCGGACGGGTGAACTCGGCGAGGGGAGCTGCGGCATGTGGGCGTGGCTGGGAGTGAGGATGGGAAGGAGGCTCACGTACTCCAGGCCGACGTGGTGAGGAGGAAAGGAGGGGTCGACGCCGGGCTGTGTGGCACGGTCGGCGCACGAGTATCGAGCGGCGCACGCGGGGAGGCGGAGCGGCAATCCGGCGGGTGGCGGAGGGTTGAGAAGAGGATGGAGAGGAGCGGGATCGAGGCTCGGCGGGGGAGTTGGTGGGTTTTCGACGGCACTTAGGCGACGCTGCGGAGGAGATCCCGACGAGATCGGCAATGCAGCGCTCGACTGGAGGAGCTCCGACACCGGCTCGTCGTCGACAACATAGATCTGGCGGACCAGATCTCGGGGATCCACCGCGGGAACCAGGTCGACGGTGCTGGAGTTCGTCGGCGATACGGAGGGCAGCACTACGGATATGGTGGCGGAGCTCGCGCGCGGAGGAGGTGAGTCTCGTCTTGTTGGCTTTGAGTTTAGGGTTTTTGGGGGTTTGGGTTTTGACCGGATGCTGTCAGCCGAATCGGCTGGGGTCGAAATATGTGATGTTGTCGAAGATGTGGTGGTGGTGGTAATGGCTTTTTGGGGTGGATGTGTCTGTTGACAGGTAGGCGGAGTGCCAGAGGTGACGTCGGCCAAGTTGTCGGTGATGGCCATGGTGGTTTGAGAGGGGAGGTCCGGTGGTGGAGAAGGTTCTGTGGCTTTGACGGGATGGCTGGTCGATGGAAAGACAGGATGGTCGGTGGGTCATGGTTGGTAGGAACGGTAGAGACGGGCTGTGGCCGACGTAGGGAAGAAGTGGGGGTATGGTGGGTTGCGGCGGGGTTCGAGTAGCAGGAAGGGAAAGAGTTAGGTTTAGATGGTCGTGTCGGGATGTGTCCGACACGAGAGGGGGTCTATATGCTGGATTTGTGTTCGATTTGTCGGACACGGGGTCGGAAAGAATTGTATTTGTAATAGGAATTATGGTGGAAGACAAAAGGTGACACGGACACGATGTACGACACTTGTGGTGGAAATTTATGGAGAATATGAATTTATGGATGAGTACCTGCCTATTTATAGGATGTAGAAATTTCCAGTTGGATAAGGATTAGGAATAATTTAAACCCAATTAGAATAAGCAAATCTAATTTCAATTTAAATTCTAATTTAAATATAGATCGTCTCAACTCAAATTAAATATAATTTCTATCTTTAAACTATTTAAATTAAATCCATAAAATCAAATCAAAGATTTAAATTGCCACCATAATTTCAAAATATGTTTTTCAAAAATACTAATAATAATAATTTTGAAAATTATTATTTAAAAATAATTTAATAGATAATTATGAAATGAACAAATAATATTCGTATAAATATACCTTTCTAATAAAAATATTATTTATTATTTATAACTGAAGGGCCGTTAAAATGAAAAGAACAAACTTAGCAATTTTTGTATGATAGCAAAGTATTTATTATATAAATTATTTTGAACTACAAAAATAAAAATATTTTTCTAAAAATATGTACGCTCACACATATTTGCACTTGTCGAGCAATTACGAAAAATTAAATTTCGTGCGCGACGTACAATGCAACTACGTGACGTACAATACAAAATAAAAAATTAATCAGTATCAAATTTATTTAAAAATAAAATAGTAGAAATTTAGGGGTTTTACAACTTTTAAAATAGGGTTTTACTTAAATGGATTAGTTTTCTAAGGTATTTAGTTGGGGCTTATATCTCCAAGTGTATTTTTAAAATAGAGTTTTTATATAGTTATATTTTAAAAAGAGTTTATATATATGTTCTTTAAATGAGCTTAATATAAATCCATATATATTTTCATGTGCTTTTAAATATTTATTTTAATAAGCTTTTACATTATAATGGGCTTAGGCATAAACCTTGAGCATAAGCCCACTAAATAAATATCAATTCAAATAGTTAAGTAAATATTGTTATTTTTATAAACATTGGTTTGGGCTTCCAATAAATATTTTGGGCCTTATGTATATATAGTGGGCTCTCTATTTTCCAAATATGGATTTAAGCTATTTTGATTTTTGGGCTTGTAAATTATTTTGGATTATATTCATAATAAGTTTCTAAAAAGATCCAATAAATATCTTCTAAATAAAACTCTTCTTAATTTTTCCTTATCGATTAAATCGTTTTTGACTGTAACTAATCACTCTTCATATGTTCCTTGTGATTGTGGACTTCTTTATCAACCCTGGACAATCGGACTATTATGGACCCAACGGGATTATCGGTTTCACCAGCAAAGGACCACGACAAGTACACTTTTTGCTTGCTTTTTGATTCATAGTAGTCTATATATTTCATGTTTATACATATGTCTTGTTGTTTGTTGACACGCTCGTCACACGGAGTAGTCGGGAGGGGAAATAACTCAATAGACATATGGACAACCCAGAACTATCCTCCGTGTCTTTCGTGGAGAATAGCAGCTACATACAACACGTGCAGGGTGCCGAATTTACCCCCTAGCTGTTTACATGTCGAAACAGATATTTCAAATCACATAGATAGTTGTATTTTATTTGTTTTTCCTTGTCTCCTCCACCACTTGCCATGTCATCAGTACCTTCTAGTTTTTTCTCTCATATGTTATTTTCATGTCTTGTTAATTCTATTTTGTTCTCGCATTGCCGTCGATTTATGTGCTTGTTCCATTCCTGACTGAAAACCAACATTTTTTAGGTTTAGCCATGACCACTCTCAGCATTGGGATGGCTTGAGTATGCTGAGGTCAACCTGGAAATAGATAGCAGTTGTATCATTTTCATTAATTATGAGAACTTTATATTTTCTTTAATTATAAATATTGTAATATTGTAATCAAATTTAGAAATATGAATGAGCAATAAAGTTTATTTTGAGCATTTATTTCTTGCGGGCTTGACAGCGTTCTACTGCCGACTCTGCGGCGTAGGCTGGCTTGGATACGTCTCGTATCCGAAAAAGCGGATGTGGGTCGTGACAGGCGGTAGGTTGACGACTTCTATTATTGCCTTAGGAATCGGGACCATGCCGTCTGGGACTTTTGTGGGAGAAAAGTCACCAAACTGAAGAGAGATCATGTTAGAAGATATGACCTTGTCTTCAGCTTCGAGGTTGATCACTTGGCTGTCGATAAGCTGTTGTATATTCTTCTTCAGGTCGATGCAATATTTGGTGGAATGAAGCACGTAATGGTGATAGAGACAGTACTTGGGATCGTTGAGTTGGTTCGCCTTCGCAAGACGTCGTGGTGGAGGCAATGTCAATTTATTACCCTTCGTCAATTTGTGAAAGATGGTAATGACATCATCTTCATCAAAGGAGAAGGTCTCCTTAGGCTTGCTGGAGGCGTCCTGAGAATTGGAAGCTCCTTTGGATGTGTCGACCTTCAGGACTTCTTTTTCTTTACCCCACGGACAGGGATAGTTTGAGGATGCTTGCCCTTGTCTTCAGATTTAGGTGTTTTCAACCCTAGTAGTTTCAGATTAGGGATGTCATTTTCAGCAGCATCAGCGGCCCCAATGAAAGCGGGCCATGTATCATACTTATATATACCTAGACAGAACTTTACTGTAGGAAGGAAGTTATGTCGACAAGTATCCATAAGTTCTGAATCTGGTATGCCAAAGGGCATCTTTAATGCTAACCGCCTGAGGCGTTCGATGAAGGCAATGACAGACTCAGTCCTCCTTTGCTTGGTCTTGATGAGGGCGGACATACTAACATGTATGCCACTCTCATAAAACCTATTGAGGAACAACCTCTCCAAGTCTTTAAAAGAGTTGATGCAACCATCGGGCAGACTGCAGAACCATTCAAAAGCTACCCCCTGTAAGATGCTAATAAATAGCTTTGACAAGAATGGATCGTCCTTGGGTAAGTGTAAAGTCTACGTGTTAAAGTATGTCATGTGTTGACGAGGAGAAGTCAACCCATCAAATGAATTCAGCGTCAGCATCTTGTAGTTAGGAGGGCAAGTAGCATTTTCCCACTCAGAGGGATAAGGTTGAGATATTCCCATCTTCTGAAGCTCGTCTTTGTGTGAGATGGTATCGAGATGGGCGACCAGGGAATCAATTACATCCTGTTGATTGAGCAGGTGTTGGCAAACGGCTACCGAACGATTGTCAGGCGTCATTGGCGAAGGACCACCCCCAATATTTATAAGATTTGGAGGAGACACAACGGAATGATACTCCTTTTTAGCGAAGGCGGGTTGTTGCTATGAGCCGGACTAGCATGAGCCGAGACATTTTGTTGAGGTAGAGGGACCGCCCCAGCAGCATGGACCGCCATGATACTGTTAAGCATATCAGTAATCTTGGTGAATGATGTTTTAAAACCCTCTAGCAGTTTGCTGGTCTGATCACTAGCTTCTTCAGGTCTTTCTCCATCCGCCATGTATGTAGATAACATGAGAGGATGAACAGAGGAAACAGTACAACTGGTGCTGATACTGTCTGTCTCTGAGTAGACAAGTCCCTCGTCTTCAGGTAGAGGAGGTAGATAGTCACCATCAGACTCGGAGAGATCGTCGTCCTCTGGAAGGCTACCCCCAGTGTGAAGGTTATCCGTTTCAGACTCAGAGGGAATACTACCCCCAGCTTGGGAGTCTTCGTCATATGTACGGAATCTCGCCTTTGACCGAGTGCCCATATAGACTCCATCAGATGTGACAGTCTGCTGGCCATCTGTTGGTAGGCTTCATCTTCTTCTTCTTACGGAACTGAGAGAGAAAGTTAGGTTCGTGGTCCACCTTCTTTGATTGGGGCTTTCGTAAGGGGGATCCCATGAAGCCACGTTGGATGAGACACATAGCGGTTTTTTATCATCAGAGAAATGCAGCCGTCGAAATATGGAGTTTCTCTAAGGCACTCTTGTTGTTTTGGAGCAGCAACAGTTGATAACAATATTGGTGTACAGATGTGCACTATGAATTATTATGTCCTTCCTCGCTTTATGCTTGTGATTTATGCCTCAACGCAACTATGATCCCTGGCTGTGAGGATTCATCGTCTGACTTGCGATCTTTGCTTAGGCCAAAGTCGATTTTCCTTTTTATTGAATATTGAATATTTGTGTTTAAATATTGAATATTTGTGTGTTTTGTGTGAACAATTTGAATGCTTGGGATAGTTGTGTGTGGAATTGTTTGTGTTTTTTATATTGGAATTGCATGGGATTATTTGTGTGTTTTGTATATTGGAATTGTGTATATTGGGAATGTCCAGTTTTACGCTACTTTTTTTCAAAACATTCCTAGCTACCGACGGACTGGCGACCACTTTCCGACGGAATTTCCGTCGCTAACTGGGGGATTCCTAGTTAGCGACGGATGAGCGATTAAAAGTCGACGGGTTATCCATCGCCAAGGTCCTGGAATTATGAAAGATATCCAGAAGCTTGCCGACAGATTATCCGTCGCTATTCCGCCGCTAATCCGACGAGGTTGGTGACGGATTAGCGACAGATTAGCGACAAATTTAACGTATCAGAAACCCTCTGATACGCGTGTAACGACAGTTTAGCGATGAATTTTTCGTCACTAAACTTTGTTATATTAGAATTTTAAACTGTCGAAGTTGACGGGAAACCTTCGGCTAGCCGTCGCTACTGTTTTGATGTAGCCAACGGTAATCCTTCGCTTAGTAGTCGCTAAGCGACGGACTATCGATGGATTTAATTTAGCGACGTGGTTATTCCCGACGGATTTTTTCAGCCAGTATCTGTCGGTAATCCGTCGGTAATGTCAATTAGCGACGGATAGGGCCGTCGCTAAATCATTGTATTTTAGTAGTTGTCGAACACTCTGTTGTTGGTTGCACAAGAAAGAATTCGCTGGGCTAGTAGAGCCCGAAACAGTGTAAGCCTTCCTCATTTGGAGAGATTCTGTGGCAGAGTCATGCGTCCACGTGACAGAGTCCTCCAGTTGCATATCTGCTGTGACACTAGCAGGATATGTACAGCGAGCCTTCGGAAGCCAAGTCTTGCGAGACTTGTTTGGCTTTGCTGATTTTGAGGGAGTAGAGCCATCCCTCGAGAGCATCTCCTCGAACGCCTGCTGATTGAACTTTACGATCAGCATCTTCTGAGTGCTCCCTACTTTGTCAGTATCAGATTGTGTCACCACCTTCTCGTCAGAGGAAAAGTTAGTCCCCAGCAGAGTCGCCATTTTTATGGAAACACACAAAATAAAGAAGAAATACTGTCTTTTTTTATTGGCACAAGGCACCATAAATCGAGTACGCCTGAGAGATCCGGTGCTGAGGATCCCCGAGTACAAAAAGAATTCTGGAGAATAGGACGATGGAGATCGAGCGGCAGTTGCTCCTTTACTCCGTTAACACTCCGATTACAAAAGCGGGAGAAAACCTAACGAAATTGCTAACTCTCGGCTCTCTGACAAGAAGTGCAGCAATTTGGCTCTTGAAAATGCTCTCCATTCTGTGTTTTGAAGAGGGATGAGACCCCTTTTTATAGTAGTTTTTGAGCTGGAATGATGTTATACGCCCACATGAGAAAACACACTGGTTTTCATATGGGCGTATAGTCCTTCTTTGGGCGCATAGGGTGTAGGTGCAGGCAGGCTGCGAGATCGTGGATTAGTCGTGGTGTTGACGTGGCTGTATGCTTCGGTGAACGACTGCTCGTGGAGACTGGCGTGGCCGTGCGCTTCGGTGCACATTTTGATCATGGCTTTATCCGAGTTAGACTTGGGCACATAGCCCTATTTCAGGCTATGCGCCCACCTTCACAGGGGGTGGCTTGGGCGCATAGAGCTTCACAGGATGACTTGGGCGCATAAAGCTTCATTGGCTTGGGCGCATAGAGCTTCATTGGCTTGGGCGCATGTGTTCTCATTGGTTTGGGCGCATAAGGCTTCATTGCTGAAACTTTCATGCTTCTACAATGGCATTGTCACGACCCGCACCCTAGAATAAGGGCACGTGACATGGGTACGTCCAGCCTACGCCACAGTATCGGCGGTAGAACGTTGTCCTAGGTCATAACATCTAACAGATAAGGGTAATATACAGTTATACTCCCCGAATGGGGGTGACATAACACAATATAACTCAACCACATCTAGGATAGAACAGGAATGAGATAGAAAGATAAAGATAGATAACAACCAGGAATGTAACATCACCAAGATACAAATCCAGAATTCTAAGTGACTAAAATAAATACATCTCAGAATATCTCAAGTCTAATACAGTGATCCAGAAGTAAAGACAACCCTAATATAGAGATGTATCATCCACTGCTAGCAGGTCCAACTCACTAGTGATGTCTAATGCTGCACCAAGAGGGATAGACACCAGAGCCTCATCATTCACTGTAAAATTTTCAACAGGTCCAGTCAGGACGGGAGCGAGTACAGTACATCTCAACAAAATCATAACCGGTTAGGAAATATAAATATGCTAGAGAGTAAGATACAGGATCTGAAGAATAATATGATAAAAGAGAGAGACTGTAAGTAAATAGCTACAATATATAGAGAACTAACGGTGCTAGTGATTCAGAGCACAAGATGTTTATGTAGACGGCACGATGTTATACACGAGTAATCTACAGAGGTTTGTACACGAGTAATCTACTGGATTGAAAACATAACCACTTCTACTCCCCCGCCCCAATCAATACACAAGGATCCAGCTATGTTATGTTATTGTACACGAAGGTCATGTGAAAACATGATTATACACGATTCACACGTTTCGTACACGAATGTAACAAATACAAGGAGTACACGATGTTCCCGATAAAGTACACGAACACGAATACCCGATGTATCCGCTAAGGGGATAACATCGCACAACCAGATCCATATAGTACTAATCCGTGTTTCCAACGTGTCAGCATCATGTAAAGTAATCTAAAGCAGGAATATAATCCTAAACAAGATATAAAATGATCAGAGAATGTACTCGCCTGTAACCTGAGAATCTGGAGAATATATATACTGTCCGAGGAGTGGTGTCTGGCTCCTATTAGAACAGCACAAGTCACAACAAGTCCAGAATGGTAAATAACATGCACTACAATGCGTTCTACATGAATCTAGGTCAAATTAGACCAAAGTCAACTCTTGGTCAACTCTGGTCAACCCTAGAAGTCAAACTAGGTTAACCAAGTCAACCTATGTCAAACTAGTCAAATAGTCTAATCTAGGTCTAACCAACTATTCTAGGTTCACTAGGCTAATCTAGGCAATACCTTGTCAAGCCATGCCTATACATACATTGGTATATAGGTACTCTAATTAGAGAGGTACTCATAACCAAGCCATCTATACACTATTCCTAAACTCTATGTCGTAATCCATAATACCTTAACCCATATATATATATTATAACACAAGTACCAAGTATATCTATACATTACACATATTATACATATAACTAATATATGTAGGAACTAAATAACACTACAAGTATGTATATTAATATATATATATATATATATATATATATATATATATATATATATATATATATATATATATATATATATATATATATACAAGAGAGAGTACACAAGTGTTGTGTGGGTGTGTTTCAAGAATGTGCTACAGTGTGTGTGTCATGAGTGAAACCTAAACAGTGATTGTATTAGGCACAAAAACAGTGTATACATGTTTAAAGAAAACAGGGTGTGTGCATTGTGACAGGAAGGAAGAGGAAGGGAATTCAGTTGCATTCAATTCAGGTTTTTATGATGAAACACAAGTTCAATCAATAATACAAAAGGAGGGAAAACTCAAGTTCATGTGCATGTGTATGTGTGTGTGTGACTTATATGTGTGAAACTAAAAATAGTGCAGCCATAGAAATCAGAAAGCAGTACAAGGGAGCTAACCAAATGGCAAAAAGGAAGGAAAACCAGCCAACAAATCAGAATAGTGCAAATAAACTCAGTTCAGCCCCACATACCCAGAAATCTCAGTTCACTTAGAACACAAAATTCAGTACAATGGGTAAAGAAACAGGAAAAATCATTTCAGTTACTAGCATAAAAAAAGAAAAGAAATCAAACCTTAGTTTACATTAGGAAAGAACCATTCATTTGAATCTCAGGTTATTACAGCATTTCCAAACTCAGTTTTAAAATAGGGAGAAACCCATGTATCAGTTATAGGTAACAGTTTAACATTCCTATGATTTCCTAGATTTCAGTTCAACTTGAAAAAGAAACTGGAACACAATAATTCCCAGGTTTCTATGAACTGGGAACACATAATCCCATCTCAGTTTAAATCCCATGTTTACTAAGATATCCAGGAAAACAATTTATCAAGTATCATAAGGTTTACACAAACATGAACCATTCAGTCCATAACCTATCTTCAGGTTCAAACATGAAGGTAAGGGAATCAATTCAAAGCTAAACAAGACAGTCAAAACTAATCTCAGATTTATCAACTTTCAGGTTTTTGTAGGAACCACATTGCAAAATGAAAAGAATTCAGTGAACACTCTAAATAATACGGTGAAAACCATTCTCAGGTTGACATAAATCATAAATCAAACTTTAGTTTGATAGCATCATGAACTCAGTGAAATATAGTTGATTCTCAGGTTTGAAATGGAACTAGAAAACAGTGGGAAACATATTCAGTCTAACAAGGTGTTTTAAAACATTCTCAGGTTTGTTTGAAAACTGGGAATATTATTCCATCACAGGTTCTTAAATATTTCAAACTCAGAATCAAGAACAAGGAAAAAATCAGTTTGAATACAAGCAATACCCCCAACTCTCATTCACAGAATTTGAACTTGAATCACAGGTGTAAGTTGAACTGGGAGCTAAAATCTCAGTTCAAAATACATTATCAGTCCTTACACAATTTCGAAAATGAACCCACAAGCCCAAATCTCAAACTCACAACCAAAGGCCATAATTGAGTGCAATAACTTAGCCAATAGGAAATGTAATATGAGGGAATCAATGTCAAATGAAAACATAACATAAAGAGGATTAAAACTGTTTGGGAAAAAAAAACTGGGAAAATCAGTATCAAAACAGGTATCAGAGTATTGCACTGTTCGACCCAAAATTTCGATCAAATCACAATCTAAAACCCAAACCATTAAGTAACATGGTGTAACAGAGATTAAACATCACATTTAGGATCTAGTTAAACATTAAAACCTATTTTAGAATCATTTAAAATGATTTAAATAACAAAAACATACACAGCACATGCACGCACACAACAGTTGCCCAGTGCACCCTGAATACTGTGTCCGACATGACACGAGGACTCGTGAAACTTTGCGAGCCTCGTGTCAGTCATCACCCCTATCCCTATACCAAATTTCACGTGTCTACGTGGAGAAACGAGCGCGCAGTAGCCCCCGAGCAGTAGGGCACGCACTGTGCCACGCGCGCACACACGCACCCACGTGTTCCCGTGTCCCCCGTGGCCCGACATGACACAAAAACCACAACAAGAGACTAGAAACCTATAAGCAAGACCAAAACCTTAATTCCTATTCAAATACAATTCCAAAATACACACGAAATGCCCATTGGGGCATTTCATCAAACACCTAGCAGCAACCACTGATACGTGTCCAGAATGGACACGAAATGACACAAAAATTTGGGAAACCCTATTCCTACAGTTAGGCTAGGGTTAGGGCAACCTAGAAATGATTTTTACAAGAATTTAGGAGCAATGGATAGGGTTTTACCTATGGGTGTTCAATCTCCCAAAAACTCGAAAGAGAAGGATCCTTCAACCCACCAAAGCTCTTCCAAATTGTTCCTTTCCTGCCAAAGTTTATTACCAACAGCAAGATCACAAGATTTAGAGCCTATTGTAATTTATTTGAAGGAATTTGGAGAAGAAATGGGTTTTCTAAGGATTTACCAAGTTGGGGACTCACCTCTTCCAAATGACAAGTTTTCTAAAAAGGCAACCCTAGTTTTAAGAGCATATAAATAGGGGAGGGGCTGACCAAAGAGTCTATTCAGAATTTCTAGGGTTAGGGCTTGGTTCAATGGGTGTGGGCTATGGGCCATTAAGCCTACTAGTCATAAAATGACTTGTGACTTCACAAGCCATTTCTATATCAAACTAACTCCTAATTTCACCAAATTAATCCCAATGAGTTCATCCTCATGAACTTAAGTCAACCTAGGTTCTCAAATCCTAATCTCTTAGTCAAGACCTAGGTTATCCACTAGGTTAGTCTACAAGGTCAACTTAAGTCAAAGTCTATAGAGTCAAAATCAATTCTACTAAAAATCACCAAAAATCACTAAAAAATCATATTAATTATAATAAATATAATTAATACTAATAATCACTAAAATGGTTAGCTGGGACTATCTATGACTAATCTAGGTTGGGTCCAAACCAAGTTAGGCTAATCACAATACATGACAATCAATTAAATAATATTTTAATCGCACCATTCTTAATAATACAATAAAAATCCAAATAATATTTATTAATTCAATTAAATACAAAAATTTCAAAATTCTCTCATTTGGAAAACTGGGAGTTACAATCCTACCCACCTTAGAATAATTTCGTCCTCGAAATTAAGATGATCGTACTCCTTCTAGGTCAAACCCCCACAATCAAAGTCTCAGAAACCTATTTAAATCTTTCAGTTGGAAAACGTAACCTATGGGGTCATGGCATGTAGTATCAGTCTGGGATCTCATCTAGTTACACCAACATACTATAGTACTAGACAATCACAAGGTATCAAAACATACAACAATATGGTAGAGTGCATAAATTTCAAAGACTGGCTAAGATATAGGTCAAAGACTCACCTCCAACTAGGACTGGTGGCTGGAACTCCCTCCCGAAGGCGGAGTCCTGGCTGGGATAAGTACAGCAGGACAGTCTCGCAGCCTGTGTGCAGCTGACCCACATAACAGGCACACTCCTCTTCTCTTCCTACAGATGTCCCACACATGCCCAGGCTTCTTACAGAAGGCGCAGGTAGGAACTCTCTCAGCTGGCCTCTGCTGAACAGGAGTCTGGACTGGGTTACCTGGTCTAGGCTGATAGTCTAGGTGCTCACGGGGCTCTGGGTATACACTGCTCCTCGGCCTCTTAGAACTAGGCTCCCCTCCTGAATGTACCAAATCCCACAACAATTGGATTCCACGACCCTGCTCCTTCAGGATCTCAGCCTGAACTCTCTGTGTCTCTAACACATCCCGAAGAAGTCTGGATATCTGAGCTCCGTCAGGAAGCAAACCTGTCGAGGGTATGGTAGGGGGTACTGCTCCTGGAGACAGAGGAGGAAAAGGGGAAGGACTTTTGGTCTCAGATGAGACTGCCACTCTCTCCTGAGTAACAGGTGGTGGAGGGGATTTCTCTGGTGAGGATGCTAATACCTCCTCGATGGCGGGAGGTGCCACTACCTTTGGGTCAGCCTGAGGGGTCACTACCTCCTGAGCAATAGGAGGTGAAGCACACTGTCAGTAGCTGCAGCTGCTCTCAGGCGACAGGCTCGGGTCATGGGTGCCATACTGGAAAGGATAAAACACAACAATCATTAAGGCTGTACAGCAGTCTACCATCCTATCTGTAAAACTGGTATTTATCAAGAAAATAAAATAACTACCAATCATCTATAAAGGGTACTATTTAAGAAAAAACATAACCAAAAGTTTAAGGAACGAAAGTCAATAGCATTGAATTCAATCACAATCTAATATATATAGAAGAGAGAGTGTTAGAGGGAAAAGCTAACATTATGCAAGGGTCATGTGGTTTTTGGCATATACATGAAGGTGTTATAGGAGGATTTGGGTCTCAACTATAGCTATCAAGTTACACTATTCATGGCATATTAGTTAAGCAATCTACAAGGCAGAAGCTATTACTCCTAACATGCATGGCTAACCGTGTATATATGTATATCTATATGTATAGAGAGGTAAAGATTTAATTATGCATCTACATACATTATAACATGTTTACAGAACTATATATATCTATATAGCTATATGATCATAACATAGAGATGAAAGGTTAGGTTTTCATGGCAGTTGTGTACATTAGTGTAGAGTGTCATGTGTACATGGGTTAAGACTTGAAATAAAGGGGTTCAATCATTCAGTTTAGCTCATCATTACATATTAGATCTGAAATTGAACTACACATATTGATAGCAGTGTAAAAATGTTAACATGAATTCAGTTTTCAAAATTTTGGAGAATTCGAACATCAAAACCAACTCAATGTTTACCACAACCACAACCTAACATGTAAGAGTATGAACCTATCATTATATACCTGCACACAACCATGTATACGGTATCAAAACATTACAATTTAAAACTGCAATTTGAACTAAACTCTTAGAATCCAAGATTAAGGGTTTTACTATGTACACAGTCTCAGATTTGACAATTCAACACAAAACTCAACCAAATTTTTTTTAGAATAAAGCCCTGTATATAACATACATGTGTAGTGATGTAAGCAAAACTAATAACATGAAATTTAAATTTAAATTACGAATTTAATATGGAGAAACATAGAACTAGTCACTGATACTGCACTATATTAGAATACTAGGATTTTGAGAACTTAACATTAATCATATTAACATGCATTTAGATAGGTTGGTAAACAAGTGTAGTATGCATACGTGTCAGGCAAGTATCTGTGTCCACTATATATATTAGGGTAATACAAGAATCAATGGCAAAAAGAAAATAATAATAAAATCTGTTCTGCCTATTTGTTTAAAAGAAGGAACTATTTTGAAACCAGAGTTACAATATCAAATCTAAGTCAAGGTCTAGCAAAATTACTAATTCATTGTATTAGAAAGAATTTATTGCAAGAAGTTACACAAGGTTATAGTAACAGCTAGGCTACTCCTACTCATACTCCTACTCCTAAGTTATTTGATGATGGGGTACAATTTATACAACAGAATGGTACGATAGAGATGATATGTTTAAAAACCTTCTCAAGATACAATCTGATAATTATATGTGTCTGTCCAAAATCATGTTACTCAGAGTCCTCGCCATGCCAGTAAGCAAGGCTGCGAATAACGATAGATTCCATAACTAGGGTATGCACCTCTACAATCATGTCGTCTGGAAATCTCGCTATGCCGACTAGTATAGCTGCGAGAAATTCCAAATCTCATAACCAAGATACGTACATCCGATGCCAGGTCTCCATGTTTCCGCCACGCCAGCTAATATGGCTGCGATAAACTACAGGTTCCATAATCATGTAGACGTTTTACCATCCCTGTATTCCCGTCAATATATGTTATCAGAAAATATCGTAACTCAGGCTATAAAATTCATCTCGATAGGAATATCAAATCAACAACGATCCAACAAAATCAAATTCAATAATCAAGGAGTGAGAGCAACAAAACAAGGGAAATGATTCAAATTGAAGTTTAAATAAGATTCTCAAGGGTCGTCCCAGGAATCTTTCAAGGATTCCTAACCGTGATTGAGTACCCTTAAAATATATCCTAATCCTATTGCAGGCTGTAGTGATACTCTAGTTCGAATATCACTACATAAACTCGACCTGCATGGGCCACCACTAAAAATGTGTCACGACCCGTACCCTAGAATAAGGGCACGTGACGTGGGTACGTCCAGCCTAAGCTGCAGTATCGGCGGTAGAACGCTGTCCTAGGTCATAACATCTAACTGTAGAAGCATGAAAAAGAAGGGATCTTTCTTTAATCCCACATCGGAAAGGAGAAGAAGGGAGGCCTCATTCCACTTTATATATAGGGACCTCTTGCCTCCTTTGAAAAGGGCACCAAAAAAATAAATAAAGAAAAGGAAGCCCGTTATCCAGGGAGCCCGTTCGAGCCACAAGTTGCAGTTGTTCTTCTCTTCTTCTGGGTCGGCTGCAAGCTCTTCACTCGCTGTCATGGCGAGGATAATTTGGACTCTGAGTACTATGCGCCCCACGGGCTGGTACGAAGAAGTCCAAGGCGGCACGGGCCATGCGCCGCAAACGTGCTATGCCAACAGTAAACCAGAAGCATGCGTTCACAATCATGCACGCTGTTGATGGTAAGCTGTATAAGGTCGACTCAGGTGCTGCTGCGCCAGAAACGAGCCGACCTTCAAAGTCCTTGTCTCACTTGGGCGCATCTATTGCGTTCACAACCAAGTCGAGCAAGGCAAACCCAGTGGTCTTGAACTCCCGCGCCTCCTCTGGTTGTGCGTCTGAGGTTCGTTCAAGTCACTTTAAATATTGTTCCCCCACTACTGATCAGGAGATCAGGGGGTGCAGCATTCACTTGACCACCCCGGCGCTTGGCTTTGCCATGCGCCTTGAAGGGGGTGCAAAGGTGGCACTCTCACTTGACCACCCCGGCGCTTGGCTTTGCCATGCGCCTTGAAGGGGATGCGAAGGTGGCGCTCTCACTTGACCACCCCGGCGCTTGGCCTTGCCATGCGCCTGAAGGGGGTGCGAAGGTGGCACTCTCCTCCAACGATCTGCGCAACATGATCACTCACAAACGCCGATCAGGAGAGACGACCAACAAGCATAATACGCTCCTCACAGGGCACACTTGTGCTACGGTCGCCATCAACTGCTGCTACCACAAGACAGTGGCTCCACCACCAAGACAATCTGTGTTTAAACAGTTGCAACATGTTGTACCTGTCTTCCAGCGCATCACTCCGTCCCTTCAGAGTGAATCACTTCCTCGTCAACACACAGGCGCATCTGCCAGCCTGGGGCTCTTCCATCATAATGAGCCTTAGGCACATCTATGTCCATTCCAACTCGGTAAATCTCAGTCTTCTGAAGGAGTTCACCGTCAAAGCTTCTTCGAACAAAGAGAGTCATCATCCACAGTACAACGTCTTGCCAAGGAGGAGGATCAGTCGAATCCATCTTCGTCGAGAAGTCAAAGGAAGAGACAACAAAACTCTCACAAAATGTTGCTATTCATAGGCCAGGGCAAATCAAACCCATGCGCCAAGTGGCAACCTTCCCAAAGTCGGTGCAATGAACTTGTATTTATGATGAATGAACTCGCCTCCTTCGAATTCAGCTAAGTCGGAGAGCCATCAAAGCTCCGAAGAACTCAATTGCCGGACCAATGGAGATACGCCATGTAAGAGACGCGTCGGTCAGACAGCGCATCACACGGACGCGCCCTTCAGCATCAGGCGTATCACACTAACGCGCCCTACAGTACCCGGCGCATCACAGAGGATACGCCTCCCCTCACATCTCCATGCCGAGTGAAACACCAACCAATGTGCCCACTCAGCTGTCCATCGAACGTCACAAATATTAAATGCTGAACTGACACCAGAGTTGGCAGCACGCTTCCCAAAGTCTGAACAGTTGACAGCTTTTTCAGAGAACGAAGCGTCGGCAAAGTCAGCATCATTATGACTCTATTCCGACGGCTACTGCCACGTGGCCACCCGCATGCGCCTCTACGGCCATGCGTCCAAATCCGCATGTGCCTCTACGGCCATGCGTCCAAACCAGCATGCGCCTCAAAAGCCATGCGCCTCAGACCCTTTACTGATCCCTAAGACAGAAGAAGAGTCTCCAGTTGAAGCTTTGCATGCGCTTCAAAAGCCATGCGCCCCAGACTGATCTCTGATCCCGAAAGACAGAAGAAAGGTCACCTACATGTGCCTCAAAAGCCATGCGCCCTAAATAGTTTATAACTCCTAAAGGTTATGAGCCGCAGTCTCCTCCTGCGCCCAGATCCAAGGCGCAGCTCACCAGATCACTGCCCCCCCAAATCCGAGATCTTCGAGCCATGGGTCGATGACACGTGTCCTTTGACTCAACTCGTCCAAGATTTCAGCAACAGAAAGATCTTCTCCTCTGCTACGTGCCGGCTCACAACAGCAGTATGAAGAGTTCAACCTCCCAATCAGGGCGCATCATCCGTGCGCCCCCATCAGCAACTTCCACGTGGCGTCCCCACACACCGGCGCATCCTACATGTGCGCATGAGTAGCCAGCCTGCAAAACTATAAATAGAGGGATCATTTCCTTCTCACCCACGGACAACAGACAGAATCCACAACAAACATATAAGGAATCATCAGAGAGGCAGATACAGACACTCAACGTCTTCCTCCTCTCAACAAGCTCCAGCACCCAGAGCAATCCACGCCTTCAGAGAACCGATAACCGTCGTCAGCCGGTCAACGGAGTCAACGCATTACCACTCGCTCCATTGGCACTAAGGACCCAGCTTAAACAAAAGTGTACTCCTAGGACTACATCTAAGTCCTCCATTGTAACACTGTTCTGTTTGTATTAAAGTTTTCAATCAAACAATTTTAATGGCAAACAAGCTGGCGACTCTGCTGGGGACTTCTTTCTCCTCTTCCGAGAAAGTCATGTCACAGGCCGACGACGTGAAGGTGGGCTCCTCCCACAAGATGCTGGTCGTGCCCCTCAATCAACAGGCGTACGAGGAGTTCATTTCTGAAGGAAGTGCGAGCCCTTCGAAGCGGCTACCAAAGCCGAAGAAGATCCGCACGGCCTGGGTGCGCAAGGTCGACGCCTCGGGCACCACCACTGAAGGGGATGCAGCAATCCAGCCTTCCCTTCCTGCTGACGTTCTCAGCAACCAAGGTGCGCCCGCCGATGCAGCGCATCTCTTGGGGAAGCGTGCGGTCGACCACGTTCCCCAGCCATCTCCCTCTCAGGCAAGGAAGATATGTCGACGGAGCAGGGGCGCAGCCAATGCCCCGCGTATCACCTCTGATGCGCCACAAAAAGCCTCTGTCTTTGACAGACTCACTCGCTGTAATGGCGAGGAGAATTTGGATGCTGAGTACTATGCGCCCCAGCGGGCTGGTACGAAGAAATCTAAGGCGGCGCGGGCCATACGCCACAAACGTGCTATGCCAGCAGCCGGCCAGAGGTACGCGCTCGTCATCACGCGCGCTGCCGATGGCAAGCTGTACAAGGTTGACTCAAGTACTTCTGCACCATCAACGAGTCGATCTTCAAAGTCCTCATCCCGCTTGGGCGCATCTACTGCGTGCACAACCAAGTCGAGAGAGGCAAACTCAGTGGTCTTGAACTCCCGCGCCTCCTCTGGTTGTGCGTTTGAGGTCCGTTCAAGTCACTTCAAATGTTGTGGTTTCCCCACTACTGATCGTGATGCCTGCTTGGTATTAGATCAGGGGGCGCAGCACACACCCGACCACCCCGGCGTTTGGCCTTGCCATACGTCTGAAGGGGGTGTGAAGGCACCACTCTCCTCCGATGACCTGCGCAACGTGATCACTCACAAACGCCGATCATGAGAGTCGGCCAACAAGTACGATGCGCCTCTCACGGGGCATACTTGTGCGGTGGTCACCATCAACTGCTGTTGCAAGACGGCAGCTCCACCAAGACAGTCGGTCTTCCAACGACTGCAATCATCGACACCTCTCCGACGTCGCCTTGGGACAAAGGTGTCAGCTGAAGAGGAGCCAAACGTTGCTTCATGCAATATGGTCTCCAACTCCTCATCAATCCGGAAGACGACTGCCAATTCCTCGTCTTCATCCAAAAGCCAGCCGAGGAAAACCAAGGCAGCTGTCTCGACCTCTGGAGTGTTTGAAGGCACTCGGTCGAGGAAGAAGTCCTCGGAGGAAGCTGGGGGTAGCCAGACCCTTGTTGAGCCTCCTTCCGAAGACGAAGATGTCCAAAGCACAGCTGCGGCGGATCTCCATCATCAAGGCGAGATTACTCTCCCTGAAGCCCCTCAAAATGAGGATGTCCTCCAGGACACTGCCGGGGGTAGTTCTGGAAACGAAGAGGTCCTTCAAGACGGAGCTGAGGGCAAGCAGACCCTTGCAGATGTGCCTGTTGAAGATGAACTCCAAAATATGGCTGGGGGTGGCCCAACACCAGGAGAAGTGACTCCCCCGCATGAGAGTGAGGTCGAAAGCGAAGCCTCAACCAATCCATCTACTCCTGGCCGTGTCAGGACAGTATACATGGCTGGGGATGATGTCGAGTCTGATGCGCCGTCACAGGATATAGTCCAGCGCATAGACTCATTGGAGGGAGGACTCAAAACCCTCTCTGCCTCAATGCAAGCACTGACTCAAGCAGTGTTTGAGATGCGATCGGCCTTGATCAGGACACCTTCAACTGGTCCTGACCCAGGAGCTAATGGGGAGTCGAGTGTGCCCCTCCAACGGGCGCCCTCGGATACAGAAGCACCTCGGACCTCAGAGCCCTCAAACGCTCCAATCCAGATGGTACCTCCTTCCCCGACTCCTAGCTCTACGGAGGATGTGGTCGAAATGATCAAAGACCTGCGGGAGCGCTTCGAGTCCAAGAACAGGCAAGAGGAACACCAGAAGATGGGCATTCCCCAGCCTTATCCCCTCGAATGGAACAAGGTGGTTTATCCCCAAAGTATAAACCACAAACACTCACCCCATACGACGGAAAGGACTCTCCGCGACGGTACCTGACGTACTTCCAGTCACAGACAGGGCATCTTCCGAAGGAGGACGCGCTCCTCACCGGTATCTTTGTCGGGGCCCTAAAAGGAGTGGCGTATGACTGGTACTGCAGCCTCTCCGACAATTCCATATCGTCCTTCGACGACCTGACGCGCCTCTTCCTCGACCGCTTCTACGACGGCGAGAAGGACATGACGATGGCGTCTCTCATAGAGATACGTCAGAAGGAGAAAGTAACGGTTCGGGCGTTCATCGAACGCTTCCGACAGGCTTGCTTCAAGCTACCTCCAGGCATGCCAGAACATGCGCTCCTCTCCGCTTGCAGCATGAACATGTTGCCTGCAGTAAAGCTCTGGCTCAACTCTACTCCCCCTCCTGACTGGAGCTCCCTGATCATCGAAGTTGAAGCTGCAGAAAAGAAGGCGGCCAATGCACGTCTTCTGGGTGTTAGCTTTCCCGCCTTTGACGATAAGGGAAAAAAGTCCGCAGCTAACAGCTCCGGACGAGAAGCAAAGGGGAAACAGGCATTAACTATTAATGCCTCAAAAGGCGCATCTGCGCCTACTCAGAAGCCTCCACTGGCACCAAGACCCAAGGAGGTTTATTCATAATGATGACGACACCCTGCAACTTTTTGAGATACTGAAGCAGGGTGACAAGATCAAGCTACCGGACCTAAAGCGGCCCGATGAAGTTGGGAAAGTGGATAACCCAAGGTACTGTCACTACCATCGGTTTGTCGGACACCCGACCAAGGACTGCTACGTCCTCAAGAATTACATCCAGCGCATGATCAATGCGGATGTAATCTCCGTCGACTATGAAGAGAAGACGGTGTCGGCCAATCTGGTTTCGCTTCAGTTCGGCACCTTGCCGCCAACTACCACACAAGATGGCGTCGTCCCCATCCCTAAGGCGACAATGGAGGTGGTAAACTTACCACCTACTCGTGACAATGTGAGTGGACTCACCCCGCTCACCACATCTCGAGGAGAGGTCCTCTGGGTTCACCCCGACCTCATCTCCGAGGTGACTCAATCGGAGGTACGCCCTACCTCCAAATCAAAAGGCAGGAAGATCAAGTCTTGCCGCACAGTCTCTTCTTCAACAGAAGAGGCACTTCTAGTGCAAATACGTGCACAACAGAGCTCCCAATCCGGCGAAGCCGCCGCCGAGGTGGTGCCTCCTAGCACCATCCCTGAAGAGGGTCCATCTAAGCCCTCAGCAGCCAATAAGCAGAAGCAGGTGGAGGCCCGTTTTGACAGACCTCTACGGAAGGAGAATGCTTCGGGGCTGTCCAAGCCTCACAACTTCGACATTCTGGCACAATTAGCCAGTACACCTGCGCACCTGTCTTTGTTCGAGCTCCTGCGTCTTTCTAAAGATTCCCGAGAAGCTCTCTGCGAAGCTCTGAAGGACGCTGAATCCTTTCTCAGTCAGGTCAAGCAGCCTGAAGACCTCCCAACTACTTGTGCGCACTGTCATTGTGCGAATGAAGTTATCCCAAACATAACTTACACCCAACAAGACATGCTGCTCAAGCATCACCGACATAACCGACCGCTGTATTATACAGGGTACATTGGCTCGGTCAAGGTGAGCCGGATTCAGATCGATCCTGGGTCTTCCCTAAGCATCATTTCGAAGGCGCTGCTATCAAAGCTGGGGATTCCGATGTACCGGCTGGCGCCCTCCAATACAACCATCAGTGGCTTCAATGCTAGCAAGAGCGAGCCATTGGGCAAGATCCGACTGAAGTGTCACATTGGCAGCCTCAAAACTGAGGTGACTTGTTATGTAGTAGATGCCGAGGTCAACTACAACATCCTGCTCGGTCGACCATGGCTGCATGAGTACATGGTGGTGCCCTCCACGCTCTACCAGTGCATGAAGTATGTATCCACCAATGGCGTCATCCGGACGGAGTTTGCAGACATCGATCCTTTCAATGGGATTGAAGCCTACTTCACCGATTCCGACTTGTACAAGCCTATTGACGAGGAGCAAGCCAACGACGCTGATGATGAGGCAGAGACGGCAACAGAGCCGGACATGGAGCCTGAGACGACTCCCGACGCCCCCTTGAAAATTCGACTGAAGGGGAAACCACCCCAGAAGGCGCCTCCAATAAGCATCAAGCTATCAGGGAAAGCGCCGGCTCGCGAAGCACCCATGAAGATACGCCTCAAGGGAAAGCCACCTCAAACATTGGCTCCCCTGGTGGCAAAATTACAAGGGAAGGCACCACTCACCGGAGGCACAACCGAGGCGCCTCTCAAGGTGCGTCTCAAGGACAAGCCACCGCAGTCATCCAAGGTGTCAGAGAAGGCTCGTATAACCCTCTCAGACCCCAAAGCTGTATTGGACTCTCCTAGTCCGCCCACAGTTCTTACAGACGAGGAGCTTGGTGATTATATCTCGGCTGACGTAGAGGCACCCTCCTTTGACAATGTAATCCCACGGGATAAGATCTCGTACTTTATCAATAATAGAGTGTCTTTTAATTATTCTTGTCTTCCACACTGAAATGCCATGTATACATTAGACAACGCTCTACGGTCGTTGCAAACACAAGTAACGACCGTCTACTATAATCAAATAGTCCCGTCTCAAGGAGTCTTCATAGTCCCTCCACGGAGCCGAGACCAAGGCACCATCATCTCGGGCAAAATCGAGCGTCGTCGGGACCTCCCGTCAATCGAGCCCGAACCTGATACCGGCAGAGTACAAGTCTATCGGTACACGGATGCGGCTAAGCACATCATCCAAAAGATGGGCTACGACCTAAAAAGTAACAAAGGCTTAAACTATGGCAAGGGTCGGGATCTCCCTGTCCGGCTTTCGATGCCCAATGGAAAGCCACAGGACTATTATAATCGGACTGGACGAGGGTTAGGCTATGTCACGCCGCCATCAACCCCAGAGAGTTCAGATGCAGAAGACAGAACATTCCCATTCGTCCGAAGTATCGACTTGGGATTCCGATACCAGTATCGGATCAGTCTTCAGGAAAGTGCTGTCAGCTAACATGACGTCAGCACAACCTCAAAAAGGTGAAGGCGAAGACCAAGCGCCAGAACCCTTCGAAGAAGAACCCTGGGCCCAACGCCTAGGGGAACAATGGGAATCTCGTTTTGAGCTTCGTGAACCTTCCACCGAAGACGAAGTCGAGTAGATCGACCTCGGGGAGGAGTCTTCTTCCAAACCCATCTTCATCAGTAAAATCCGGGAAGGAGAAGATCGAGAATCTTTAATCCAACTGGCTAAAGAGTATATCGACGTCTTCGCCTGGAGCTATGAAGACATGCCGGGACTCGATCCACATATCGCAATGCATAGGTTGAACATCTTACCTGATGCCAAACCTATCAAACAACAGCAGCGACGCTTCCGTCCGGACATCATAAATGCCATCGATCAGGAGATTGACAAACTCTTGACTAGCGGCTTCATCCGTGAGGAACAACACCCGGAGTGGGTAGCCAACATCGTTCCTGTCACCAAGAAGAACGGAAAGATACGAGTCTGTATCGACTTCAGGGATCTCAACTCTGCTTGCCCGAAGGACGAATTCCCGCTTCTAATCACTGATGTGATGATCGACAACACATGTGGCTTTGAGCGCATGTCCTTCATAGACGGGTATTCAGGCTACAATCAAATCAAGATGTTCCCCGATGACGCAAAACACACGTCATTCAGGACTCCAAAGGGTGTTTTCTGCTACACAGTAATGCCCTTCGGCTTGAAGAACGCCGGTGCGACATACCAGCGAGCTATGAGCACCATCTTCCGTCAACATCTTCGTAAGACAGTCGAATGCTATGTTGACGAGATCGCAGTCAAGAGCCGCCTCAAAAAAGATCACCTACAGGACCTGAAGACGGTCTTCGATCTCATGCGGACGCATCAACTCAAAATGAACCCCGCTAAATCCTTTTTGGGGGTTTCTAGCGGCAAATTCTTGGGCTTCGTCATCACAGCGAAAGGCATTCATGTTGATCCTGAGAAGACCAAAGCCATCCTCAACATGGACCCTCCGAAGAACCTTTGAGAACTTCGAGGCCTACAGGGACGTCTGGCATATATTCGGAGGTTCATAGCAAACCTTTCCGGTAAATGTCAACCCTTCACTCAGCTCATGAAGAAGGGAGTCTCTTATGTCTGGACAGAGGAGTGCCAGAAGGCTTTCTACGACATCAAAGCCTACTTGACGAGCCCACCAGTCCTAGTAGCGCCAGTCACCGGCAAACCATTTCTCCTCTACGTCCGTGCCATGGATCATTCTCTTGGCGCTCTGCTCGCTCAAAACAGCGATACAGGCTACGAGCAAGCAATCTACTACCTCAGTCGAATACTCATCGGGGCCGAACACCGGTACAACCCTGTCGAAAAGGAGTGCTTGGCTTTGGTGTTTGCCATCCAGAAGACTCGTCTTTATGTCTCGGGTCAGACAATTTATGTCATTTCCTGAGTCAACCCGCTCAGAGTCCTCATGACGAAGCCAGGATCATTGAACTCCCGGCTGGCTACATGGGCGATCTTGCTAACACCGTACAACCTGGTGTTTGTGCCGCAAAAAGCTGTTAAGGGTCAAGCTCTGGCTGACTTTTTAGCTGCGCACCCCATCCCAGAATCCTCAAAACTCTATGAAGATATCCCGGATGAGGTCCAAGAATCCAACGTCACCGAAGGAAGCTCCGTTTGGCGGATGTTCTTCGACGGCGCTTCGAGAACAGGCCCTAAAGGCCAAATCATCGCAGGAGTGGGGGTAGTCTTAGTCTCCCCCGATCAGCTGGTCATCCAACGTGCGTACTCTCTTTCGAAACCGTGCTCCAATAACGTTGCCGAGTACAACGCACTCGTCATGGGACTCCAGCTCGCACAACAGCTGGGGGTCGACCATCTGGAAGCTTACGGCGACTCAAAACTCATCGTAAACCAGGTTCGGGGACAATACGAAGTTCGCCATGAAGATTTAATCCCTTATCATGAAGTCGCATTGAACATCATTTCAACCTTCACCGGGTTCTTCATTGAACATGTCCCCCGTTTACAAAACTTGGAGGCCGATGCTCTGGCTGGCCTCGCAGCCTCATTAGCAGCGCCCTTTGGGACTCAACACTATATCACGGTAACAGGACGAGATCTGATTTGTCCCAGAAACAACCTATGCTTGCGGGTGGCTCACGCCATGCCGATGAACACTGGGGTTCGAATACTGGGGTTAATGTCCGAGACTGGAGGTTCCCGTTCATCGACTTCGCTGTCTATGAAATCCTTCCAGAGGACCCGAAGGAAGCTGTCTCAGTCAGGAGACGCTCTCTTCGATTCTACTACGGTACGGCTACCAAAACACTGTACCGACGCTCCTTCGATGGGCTCCTCCTTCGATGCCTGTCCAACGAAGAAGCAGCCGAAGCTCTTCAAGAAGCTCATGACGGAACTTGTGGAGCTCGTCAACCCGGTCCTAAGTTGCAAGATCGACTGCGACGAATAGACTACTACTGGCCAACCATGGTTGCCGATGCTGTCGAATATGCCAAGAAGTGCCACGCGTGCCAACTTCATGCAGACTTCATACATACACCATCGGAGCCGCTACATCCTACAGTCGCCTCCTGGCCCTATGGACATTGTAGGGCCAATCACCCCTCCTTCATCGAGAGGACACCGTTTCATCCTGGCCATCACCGACTACTTCTCCAAATGGGCGGAAGCAGTTCCGCTAGCAGAAGTAAAAAGCTCCAGGGTAGTCAGCTTTATCAAACACCATGTCATTTACCGTTTCGGAGTACCCCGGCGGATCACCCATGACAATGGTCCTCAATTTATCAGCCACATTTTCAGCAGGTTCTGTGACAAGAATCGCATTCAGAACGTGGCCTCAACCGCCTACAATCCGGCAGCAAACGGATTGGCTGAGGCATTCAACAAAACTATCGTTAGGCTGCTCAAAAAGGTCGTGTCATCCAACAAACGCGACTGGGACAAAAAGCTTGGCGAATGCCTTTGGGCCTACCGCACAACGGTACGGACCTCAACAGGCAACACTCCATTCTCCTTGGTCTACGGGAGCGAAGCAGTACTGCCTCTCGAGATACAGATACCTTCGCTCCGCGTAGCAATCACAAACGAACTCACAGAAGAGGACAATCAACGTCGTCGTCTGCGGGAACTGGAGGCACTTGACGAAAAGCGTCTCTTAGCTCAACAACGCATCGAGCTCTACCAAGCCCGTATATCACAGGCTTTCAACAAAAAGGTCAAAAAGAGGACTTTTCAAGTTGGCGACCTGGTTTTAGCAGTCAGAAGACCAATGGTGTTGACCCACAAGACACCAGGAAAGTTCGAGCCCAAGTGGGAAGGACCTTTCATCATAGAGACGGTATACTCAAACGGTGCTTACCGCCTCGCCAAACCCAATGGGGACTTATTCATGATGCCCATCAACGGCAAGTTCCTAAAGAAGTACTATTCTTGACATCCTCCAGACATGTACTTCCTCAACCAACCTCTGAGTTGTCTCTCTACATCCTACAAAGTAGAATCTTACACTTCGTAAGCCTACGCTACCCTTCATGTTTACCACGTCTACATTACCTCTGAGTAAACATCTTGTACAAACAACCCCTGCGTTATTGTACATGGATCGCAGAACTTCCACGTCCATATAACCTCTGAGTTGTTCAGCGTACCCCCCAAGATCATTCCTACCACGTCCATAATACCTCTGAGTAGGGAGATTCTATCATTTCGAACCCAATGATTGCCATGTCCACATTACCTCTGAGCAAACATATTGGTTCCTTCAAACTTATTATCTGTACCTAAAAACCAAGGTGCGTAAAAGATAATAGGTCCACACAAATCATTAAGTTCATGACAATGAAAATGAACACATCACAGAAAATTGTGTACTTCTTTATTTCTAAAAGACAGAGTAAAGGACTACACTATTCCCAGCAGAACTTCCATGTCCATATTACCTCTGAGTAGTTCCGCGTATCTCTCTCCAGAGTCATTCCTACCACGTCCATATCACCTCTGAGTAGGAAAAGCTCTACCATCAATCCCATATTTACCACGTCCATATTACCTCTGAGTAAATATGTTGGTTCTCTCTCTCTCAACTTATTATCTGTACCTAAAACCAAGGTACGCCATGGATGATAAGTCCACATAAATTCCCCAGTGGAAGTACCCAAACCTATCACGTCCATACTACCTCTGATAGGATTGTCACACCTAAACAGCTCTACCATTCATGCTTCTTGTTCAAAGTATTTCAAAACTTGTCCAAAAGTTTTAAAAACTTTGAAGGAGGTCTTGTAGAAGCATGAAAAAGAAGGGATCTTTCTTTTAATCCCACATCGGAAAGGAGAAGAAGGGAGGCCTCATTCCACTCTATATATAGAGACCTCTTGCCTCCTTTGAAAAGGGCACCAAAAAAAAATAAATAAAAAAAAGGGAGCCCGTTATCCAGGGAGCCCGTTCGAGCCACAAGTTGCAGTTGTTCTTCTCTTCTTCTGGGTCGGCTGCAAGCTCTTCACTCGCTGTTATGGCGAGATTAATTTGGACTCTGAGTACTATGCGCCCTACGGGCTGGTACGAAGAAGTCCAAGGCGGTACGGGCCATGCGCCGCAAACGTGCTATGCCAACAGTAAACCAGAAGCATGCGTTCACAATCATGCGCGTTGCTGATGGTAAGCTGTATAAGGTCGACTCAGGTGCTGCTGCGCCAGAAACGAGCCGACCTTCAAAGTCCTTGTCTCACTTGGGCGCATCTATTGCGTTCACAACCAAGTCGAGCAAGGCAAACCCAGTGGTCTTGAACTCCCGTGCCTCCTCTGGTTGTGCGTCTGAGGTTCGTTCAAGTCACTTTAAATGTTGTTCCCCCACTACTGATCGGGAGATCAGGGGGTGCAGCATTCACTTGACCACCCCGGCGCTTGGCTTTGCCATGCGCCTTGAAGGGGGTACAAAGGTGGCACTCTCACTTGACCACCCCGGCGCTTGGCTTTGCCATGCGCCTTGAAGGGGATGCAAAGGTGGCACTCTCACTTGACCACCCCGGCGCTTGGCCTTGCCATGCGCCTGAAGGGGGTGCGAAGGTGGCACTCTCCTCCAACGATCTGCGCAACGTGATCACTCACAAACGCCGATCAGGAGAGACGACCAACAAGCATAATACGCCCCTCACAGGGCACACTTGTGCTACGGTCGCCATCAACTGCTGCTACCGCAAGACAGTGGCTCCACCACCAAGACAGTCTGTGTTTAAACAGTTGCAACATGTTGTACCTGTCTTCCAGCGCATCACTCCGTCCCTTCAGAGTGAATCACTTCCTCGTCAACACACAGGCGCATCTGCCAGCCTGGGGCTCTTCCATCATAATGAGCCTTAGGCACATCTATGTCCATTCCAACTCGGTAAATCTCAGTCTTCTAAAGGAGTTCACCGTCAAAGCTTCTTCGAACAAAGAGAGTCATCATCCACAGTACAACGTCTTGCCAAGGAGGAGGATCAGTCGAATCCATCTTCGTCGAGAAGTCAAAAGGAGAGACAACAAAACTCTCACAAACTGTTGCTATTCATAGGCCAGGGCAAATCAAACCCATGCGCCAAGTGGCAACCTTCCCGAAGTCGGTGCAATGAACTTGTATTTATGATGAATGAACTCGCCTCCTTCGAATTCAGCTAAGTCGGAGAGCCATCAAAGCTCCGAAGAACTCAATAGCCGGACCAATGAAGATACGCCATGTAAGAGACGCGTCGGTCTGACCGCGCATCACACGGACGCGCCCTTCAGCATCAGGCGCATCACACTAACGCGCCCTACAGTACCCGGCGCATCACAGAGGATGCGCCCCCCTCACATCTTCATGCCGAGTGGAACACCAACCAATATGCCCACTCAGCTGTCCATCGAACGTCACAAACATTAAATGCTGAACTGACACCAGAGTTGGCAGCACGCTTCCCAAAGTCTGAACAGTTGACAGCTTTTTCAGAGAACGAAGCGTCGGCAACGTCAGCATCATCATGACTCTATTCCGACGGCTACTGCCACGTGGCCACCCGCATGCGCCTCTACGGCCATGCGTCCAAATCCGTATGCGCCTCTACGGCCATGCGTCCAAACCAGCATGCGCCTCAAAAGCCATGCGCCTCAGATCCTTCACTGATCCCTAAGACAGAAGAAGAGTCTCCAGTTGAAGCTTTGCATGCGCTTCAAAAGCAATGCGCCCCAGACTGATCTCTGATCCCGAAAGACAGAAGGAAGGTCACCTGCATGCGCCTCAAAAGCCATGCGCCCTAAATGGTTTATAACTCCTAAAGGTTATGAGCCGCAGTCTCCTCCTGCGCCCAGATCCAAGGCGCAGCTCACCAGATCACTGCCCCCCCAAATCCGAGATCTTCGAGCCATGGGTCGATGACACGTGTCCTTTGACTCAACTCGTCCAAGATTTCAGCAACAGAAAGATCTTCTCCTCTGCTACGTGCCGGCTCACAACAGCAGTATGAAGAGTTCAACCTCCCAATCAGGGCGCATCATCCGTACGCCCCCATCAGCAACTTCCACGTGGCGTCCCCACACACCGGCGCATCCTACATGCGCGCATGAGCAGCCAGCCTGCAAAACTATAAATAGAGGGATCATTTCCTTCTCACCCACGGACAACAGACAGAATCCATAACGAACATATAAGGAATCATCAGAGAGGCAGATACAGACACTCAACGTCTTCCTCCTCTCAACAAGCTCCAGCACCCAGAGCAATCCACGTCTTCAGAGAACCGATAACCGTCGTCAGCCGGTCAACGGAGTCAACGCATTACCACTCGCTCCATTGGCACTAAGGACCCAGCTTAAACAAAAGTGTACTCCTAGGACTACATCTAAGTCCTACATTGTAACACTGTTCTGTTTGTATTAAAGTTTTCAATCAAACAATTTTAATGGCAAACACTAACAGATAAGCGTAATATACAGTTATACTCCCCGAATGGGGGTGACATAACACAATATAACTCAACCACATCTAGGATAGAACAGGAATGAGATAGAAAGATAAAGATAGATAACAACCAGGAATGTAACATCACCGAGATACAAATCCAGAATTCTAAGTGACTAAAATAAATACATCTCAGAATATCTCAAGTCTAATACAGTGATCCAGAAGTAAAGACAACCCTAATCTAGAGAAGTATCATCCACTGCTAGCAGGTCCAACTCACTAGTGATGTCTAATGCTTCACCAAGAGGAATAGACACCAGAGCCTCATCATTCACTGTAAAATTTTCAACAGGTCCAGTCAGGACGAGAGCGAGTACAGTACATCTCAACAAAATCATAACCGGTTAGAAAATATAAACATGCTAGAGAGTAAGATACAGGATCTGAAGAATAATATGATAAAAGAGAGAGACTGTAAGTAAATAGCTACAATATATAGAGAACTAACAGTGCTAGTGATTCAGAGCACAAGATGGTTATGTAGACGGCACGATGTTATACACGAGTAATCTACAGAGGTTTGTACACGAGTAATCTACTGGATTGAAAACATAACCACTTCTACTCCCCCGCCCCAATCAATACACAAGGATCCAGCTACGTTATATTATTGTACACGAAGGTCATGTGAAAACATGATTATACACGATTCACACGATTCATACACGAATGTAACAAATACAAGGAGTACACGATGTTCCCAATAAAGTACACGAACACGAATACCCGATGTATCCGCTAAGGGGATAACATCGCACAACCAGATCCATATAGTACTAATCCGTGTTTCCAACGTGTCAGCATCATGTAAAGTAATCTAAAGCAGGAATATAATCCTAAACAAGATATAAAATGATCAGAGAATGTACTCGCCTGTAACCTGAGAATCTGGAGAATATATATACTGTCCGAGGAGTGGTGTCTGGCTCCTATTAGAACAGCACAAGTCACAACAAGTCCAGAATGGTAAATAACATGCACTACAATACGTTCTACATGAATCTAGGTCAAATTAGACCAAAATCAACTCTTGGTCAACTCTGGTCAACCCTAGAAGTCAAACTAGGTTAACCAAGTCAACCTAAGTCAAACTAGTCAAATAGTCTAATCTAGGTCTAACCAACTATTCTAGGTTCACTAGGCTAATCTAGGCAATACCTTGTCAAGCCATGCCTATACATACATTGGTATATAGGTACTCTAATTAGAGAGGTACTCATAACCAAGCCATCTATACACTATTCCTAAACTCTATGTCGTAATCCATAATACCTTAACCCATATATATATATTATAACACAAGTACCAAGTATATCTATACATTACACATATTATATATATAACTAATATATGTAGGAACTAAATAACACTACAAGTATGTATATTAATATATATATATACAAGAGAGAGTACACAAGTGTTGTGTGGGTGTGTCTCAAGAATGTGCTACAGTGTGTGTGTCATGAGTGAAACCTAAACAGTGATTGTATTAGGCACAAAAACAGTGTATACATGTTTAAGGAAAACAGGGTGTGTGCATTATGACAGGAAGGAAGAGGAAGGGAATTCAGTTGCATTCAATTCAGGTTTTTATGATGAAACACAAGTTCAATCAATAATACAAAAGGAGGGAAAACTCAAGTTCATGTGCATGTGTATGTGTGTGTGTGACTTATATGTGTGAAACTAAAAACAGTGCAGCCATATAAATCAGAAAGCAGTACAAGGGAGCTAACCAAATGGCAAAAAGAAAGGAAAACCAGCCAACAAATCAGAACAGTGCAAATAAACTCAGTTCAGTCCCACATACCCAGAAATCTCAGTTCACTTAGAACACAAAATTCAGTGCAATGGGTAAAGAAACAGGAAAAATCATTTCAGTTACTAGCATAAAAAAAGAAAAGAAATCAAACCTTAGTTTACATTAGGAAAGAACCATTCATTTGAATCTCAGGTTATTACAGCATTTCCAAATCAGTTTTAAAATAGGGAGAAACCCATGTATCAGTTATAGGCAACAGTTTAACAGTCCTATGATTTCCTAGATTTCAGTTCAACTTGAAAAAGAAACTGGAACACAATAATTCCCAGGTTTCTATGAACTGGGAACACATAATCCCATCTCAGTTTAAATCCCAGGTTTACTAAGATATCCAGGAAATCAATTTATCAAGTATCATATGGTTTACACAAACAGGAACCATTCAGTCCACAACCTATCTTCAGGTTCAAACATGAAGGTAAGGGAATCAATTCAAAGCTAAACAAGACAGTCAAAACTAATCTCAGATTTATCAACTTTCAGGTTTTTGTAGGAACCACATTGCAAAATGAAAAGAATTCAGTGAACACTCTAAATAATACGATGAAAACCATTCTCAGGTTGACATAAATCATAAATCAAACTTTAGTTTGATAGCATCATGAACTCAGTGAAATATAGTTGATTCTCAGGTTTGAAATGGAACTGGAAAATAGTGGGAAACATATTCAGTCTAACAAGGTGGTTTAAAACATTCTCAGGTTTGTTTGAAAACTGGGAATATTATCCCATCACAGGTTCTTAAATATTTCAAACTCAGAATCAAGAACAAGGAAAAAATCAGTTTGAATACAAGCAATACCCCCAACTCTCATTCACAGAATTTGAACATGAATCACAGGTGTAAGTTGAACTGGGAGCTAAAATCTCAGTTCAAAATATATTATCAGTCCTTACACAAGTTCAAAAATGAACCCACAAGCCCAAATCTCAAACTCACAACCAAAGGCCATAATTTAGTGCAATAACTTAGCCAATAGGAAATGTAATATGAGGGAATCAATGTCAAATGAAAACATAACATAAAGAGGATTAAAACTGTTTGGGAAAAAAAACTGGGAAAATCAGTATCAAAACAGGTATCAGAGTATTGCACTGTTCGACCCAAAATTTCGATCAAATCATAATCTAAAACCCAAACCATTAAGTAACATGGTGTAACAGAAATTAAACATCACATTTAGGATCTACTTAAACATTAAAACCTATTTTAGAATCATTTAAAACGATTTAAATAACAAAAACATACACAGCACACGCACGCACACAACAGTTGCCCAGTACACCCTGAATACTGTGTCCGACACGACACGAGGACTCGTGAAACTTTGCGAGCCTCGTGTCAGTCATCTCCCCTATCCCTATACCAAATTTCACGTGTCCACGTGGAGAAACGAGCGCGTAGTAGCCCCCGAGCAGCAGGGCACGCACTGTGCCGCGCGCGCACACACGCACCCACGTGTTCCCGTGTCCCCCGTGGCCCAAGACCAAAACCTTAATTCCTATTCAAATACAATTCCAAAATACACACGAAATGCCCATTGGGGCATTTCATCAAACACCTAGCAGCAACCACTGATACGTATCCAGAATGGACACGAAACGACACAAAAATTTAGAAAACCCTATTCCTACAGTTAGGCTAGGGTTAGGGCAACCTAGAAATGATTTTTATAAGAATTTAGGAGCAATAGATAGGGTTTTACCTATGGGTGTTCAATCTCCCCAAAACTCCAAAGAGAAGGATCCTTCAACCCACCAAAGCTCTTCCAAATTGTTCCTTTCCTGCCAAAGTTTATTACCAACAGCAAGATCACAAGATTTAGAGCCTATTGCAATTTATTTGAAGGAATTTGGAGAAGAAATGGGTTTTTTAAGGATTTACCAAGTTGGGGACTCACCTCTTCCAAATGACAAGTTTCCTAAAGAGGCAACCCTAGTTTTAAGAGCATATAAATAGGGGAGGGGCTGACCAAAGAGTCTATTCAGAATTTCTAGGGTTAGGGCTTGGTTCAATGGGTGTGGGCTATGGGCCATTAAGCCTACTAGTCATAAAATGACTTGTGACTTCACAAGCCATTTCCATATCAAACTAACTCCTAATTTCACCAAATTAATCCCAATGAGTTCATCCTCATGAACTTAAGTCAACCTAGGTTCTCAAATCCTAATCTCTTAGTCAAGACCTAGGTTAGCCACTAGGTTAGTCTACAAGGTCAACTTAAGTCAAAGTCTATAGAGTCAAAATCAATTCTACTAAAAATCACCAAAAATCACTAAAAAATCATATTAATTATAATAAATATAATTAATACTAATAATCACTAAAATGGTTAGCTGGGACTATCTATGACTAATCTAGGTTGGGTCCAAACCAAGTTAGGCTAATCACAATACATGACAATCAATTAAATAATATTTTAATCACACCATTCTTAATAATACAATAAAAATCCAAATAATATTTATTAATTCAATTAAATACAAAAATTTCAAAATTACCCTCATTTGGAAAACTGGGTGTTACAGGCATGTCCTTCGACAGTTGATCATGAGTGCCAACATTATTTTAGAAAAGGAAAAGAAAATCCTAAAATAAAATGGTACATCGTAGATAATTCCAAATACATAATCTTGTCAGTAGATCCCGTCTTTCGTAAGATAGAGAAAATAATAATGTGATGCCACTCATAGAAGTGATGGTTTAAGTTACATGCGTATAGCCGTTTCCAAGGAACCAAATCTGGATGACACAACGCGACTTGAAAAGATTTAAGGGTCATACAGTCAGAAAATTAAACTTTAGTTTTGTCGAAAAGAGCGTCATCGTTATTTTGTTTTTGAAAATACTCACTCAAATTATTAGAATTAAATTCAAATTTTATCCCGCTAACCGACGAATGAATACAATCTTCTGATTCTTGCAAGTTACAATAAAACATGTGAACCACATTTTCATATAACGGATTTGTAACTTCCAAAAATTGACGAAGGCCAAGATTTTCAAAATATTAAAATATTCCGATAAAATAGTAAAAGTAATTTTTTTCCTGCACATGTCTCACGATAACAAAATTGATCAAGCCAGTTAATAGTTCTCTCTAGAGAGACAAATAATATATGATCATATTCCTCTTAAATAATCTAGGTGCCATAACGAAATTGAGAAAGAAATAGAAATAATTATACCTCAAGATGAATAAAAAAATGGAAGAGAAATCCTTCAGAACACTTTAGATCCAAGAAATTTGGGTTGAGAAGCCTAAAATGAAGCTTTCTAGGATTAGGGTTTTGAAGTTATTTGAGGGGCTAATTTTCAGCCAATTTGGGGAAGAAGGAATACAAGTAGGTTGCTACTCTCGTCAGATTGGTCGACTCCTATATCTCACAGTAACCCGACCAGATATAAGCTTCTCGATAAATTATCTCAGCCAATTCATGCAACTTCCTCGCACATCTCATCTTGATACAGCTTTTTGGGTTTTACGTTGTAACGCCCCAGTCCCAAAATACTTAGGACTAAGTACGTAGACATGCCAGCTATATACAGACAAAGTATGCTCCAATATATGGAATCGTCATATGTATACATAAGCTGTAAATGCAGTAAAACCAAGGCTAACTAATCTCATCCACAAAATAAAAGAACAAAAGATGCCATATAATCAACTATAAAATGTCTTTATACAAGATGTTAGGCGGGGACAAATCCACTACCAACTATGAAAAGAAAGAGAATACATAACGAAGAAAGATTTTGGCGAGCGAAGCAAAGACGATCCAAGTACAATCATCCTCGAAGAAATAGAGATAATCACGGCCACAACTAGAACACCTGCGAAAGACAAGAGCACACACCTGGAGAGATCACCAGGTCCCTAGAGGGACGTAACAAGATACACAATATTATGCCATATAAACTGAATAAACAAGTAATAAGTCAATCAGATCATAACATGGTCCAATACCTCACCATTTGAATTAGCTTACCATCCCCCCAACCAGCAAGGACATGAGATGACAAACTAACCCACGATGAAGTATCTTTCCAAGTCACGAATCCAATATAGTATCCGGACCACAACAAGGTTCAATACCTTCTCATCGGAGTAGTAAGCCACACCTACAACCAAACAAGGACAAGATATGGCGAACTAATTTGCGACAAGTTATTGTTCTAAGTCACGGTCAGATACAAGTACCCAAACCAAGAGTACTCGTACCTAACGGATAAGGGTGTCTAACCAATCTAAGTGAATGCAGTTTTAAGAACACCCTCCAACACATGGGCCCTGGCTAAAATGGGATCGGCATGGTCCCCCTTGGGGAACCAGAGGCCCAATCAAAGCGCATAACGTTCCGCAAAATGTTAGTGGCCGTCAGTAATCATGGGTCATCAACCTGCATCTCCGGTGGAGCGTACGATCACAAGGGAAATGTGTAAAGTAGCCTATACGCTAAAGATATGTCCTCCTCGCCCAATGCTTACTATATTGTATCCACAACACATATAACCTCTATTAACCGCTAAGTCAAACTAAGCATGCAACATCTATTAACGGTTAATCCTATCACACGACTTATACGTACTAGTGGCCAGCCAGTCACGCATTTTCAAGTTCTATATGCTACTCGCAACAACGTGGTACAAATATGTCAAGGCCTATGTATGCAACACACAAAGGGTGGTCACTTAAATCTAAGTTCAATGTATAAGAAAAATAATACATAGCAGAAAATATAACTAAACAGTAAAATTCTATCCAATTATGCCATGTATCACAGTTTATTTTACAGAAAATAAATAATGAATAAATGCATGAATATGAGTAAAGTAAAATAAATAGCTAATGACAAGGTATCTTGCCTGGTTTGTCACCTGGTGTGGTACGATATTTTGAAAGTTCCAGTGTTTTCCTATAGCTGGGGTCGATGTGTATGAGTCCAAATTTGCGAGAAAAAAAAAGTGTGCTCAGCCGTGATTGATGATGACAATCGAGGAGAAATTATAGAGATAGATACATATATTTAATTTTTTGAAAATATTTCTATAAGTGTACGTAAATACTTGAAAATACTTTATATACAATTTAGAAAAATACATTTTATTAGTCAAATATATGTTGTAGGAAAGTACCTTAAAAATCAAAATTTGTTTTTAGGCAAAATACCCTATGTTTTTCAAGATAAGAATTTTGAGGTGGAAATCCATATATGACTAATGAAAAATAAAAGAAAAATACTAGAAAATTATTAGCTAATTTTTGGAAGCTACATTTTATGGGACAAAGTATTTTTACTTTTTGAAAATTTCTAAAATAATAATAATAATTTAATACTAAGAACATTGTAACACTAAAAATACTTGTACTACTACTACTACCTTGTATTTCAGAATATAGCCTACTAAAATATATATATATATATATATATGTATATATATATATATATATATACATAATAATGTAATATCCTAAGAATATCTAATAGTGATAATAATACTTATAAAAACTGATACTAATACTGCTAATAATAATAATAATAATAATAATAATAATAATAATAATAATAATAACTGTAAAGTTGTGCTCTTTCGAGTGAAAACAAATGGACACAAAAAAATAAAAAGTATATACAAACAATCAAGGTTAAAGAAGAAGGAGAGAGAGTCAGTGTAGCAGGAAATTTGGGGAGAGGAATGCAAGGGAGAGTCGTGGGAGAGAGATGAGGCGAGAAGAGAGAGGGAGGAGAGAGAGCGGAAGAGAGGGAGGCATACCAGATCGGCGACGAGGTCTGGCCGAAGAGGCGTTCCAGGCGGTGAGGCGGCGGCGCAGAGGGGAATCAACCGCGTGATGGTCGGTGAAGCACGGGGCAGAGGCGACGGTAGGGACGGCGCGAGGTTGGCGATGGCTCGAGCACCGAGGCAGCGCTCGGCTTTAGACGCATGGAGGTGGGATCCGGTCGGGATAGTTAAAGGAGGCACTCGTGAGCCAGGAAGGAGGTTGGTTGTGCTGGGCTGTGTCGAAAGAGGTACACGGTCACGCACGGGGCAACGAAAGGACGGCGGTCACGGCGCTATGGTAGGTGAGTTAGGTGGTTCGGCATTTATTTCCTTGTGGCTGTGTTGAGTTTGGCAAGGTCGGGTGATTGTGGGGTAATGGTGTTCGGATGGTCGGGTGGCGGTTGATGGACGGTGAGGGCGGTCGGGTCTGGTCAGGATTAGTGGCACGGCCATGGGTTTAATCGGAGGCTCGGCCAGCCTTGGTGGTCGACGATGGTGGCAATGGTGACGAGGCTGCATGGATCCGGTCAGGGACGCTGGAGCCAGGCTTCAATTTGTGTCCGATGGTGGTGCGTGCGCGGTGACACGGCGTGGTCACCAGAAACGCTTTGGAGATGAGGCTGATGATGGTGTTGGTTATGGGTATTGGCGGTGACTGGGATGGTGGCGTTGGTGCTGGCAGTGGGTGTTGCGGCTCAAGGTCGGGGATGATGATGGATGGAACGATGGTGTGGACACAGGGGACGGTGTCAGGCGGTGGTTGTGTGGAGTCAGGGGTCGGGTGCCAGCAGCCGTGGGTGGCAGTTGTGGTGCTGAAGGTTGCGGCGGAGGTGGTGCAGCGGGGTTCGAGCAGCAGGCGGGGACAAGGTTAGATTAGGTTGTGTCGGTGAGTGTCCGATGCAACAGAGGAGGGGTTGGGATAAGTGTCCTGCGAGACACGGGACGGGTTGGCGTCTGGGGTTGTCAGATGCAAAAAATTCACTGTATTTGTAATAAAATAGAAATATAGTAGATGGCAAGGGGACACGGACACGATAGACACCTCGGTGGAAAAATATTTGTGGAGACAATTTGGTGGATGAAAAGCTTATGGAGGCTACCCCATATATATAGCGGGTGGAACTCCTAGTTGGATATGAACTAGGAAAAATTTAAAACCCCTTTTGATAATTCAAATCCATTTAAAACCAATCAAATCCAATTACAAATCCAAATTTGTATATAGTTAAATCTTATCTATAAGTAAAACTATTTAGGAATAAAAATCAATAAATTAAATCTAAATTTAGATTACTATAAATGTTTTACATTAATCCATAAATTTCGAAATATCTTAATAATAAATAATATTAATTTCGAAAATTACAATAAATATTTAAATATTAATAGAGAATACTTCAAAATATTTTTTTAATAAATTAGGATAAAATAATTTAAAAAATTTAATATATATACATGAATTAAATTTCATGTACCAGCATACAAATAGTATTTTACATAAAACATATTTTTCTAAACTTTATTTCTACTTAGATAAATAAAAATAGGCTTTTTAAATAATTAGAGTTTTGACAAAATACGATATGTTATATTTTATGCTCAAACAAGATAAAAATATCTATCTTATATAATTTAGAAAAATATACTTAATTTCTATATGAAGAATTTTATACTACAAAACCTTTGTATATATATAAAAATATATACTTTGTATATACGTATTCGTACACGACGTAAAATACCGAATAAAAAACCAACACCAATTAAATAAATAAATAATTAATTAAAAATTATAGTGAAAATTTAGGGGGCTTTACATACGTTATCTACGAGGAACAATTAATCACGGTATTTTTCTATCTTCTTCGAGCAATTTACAGTTGCAAGGTTACACTGATTCTGATTGGGCAGGATGCCCCACAAGCCGTCGATCCACTACTGGTTATTTCACCATGCTTGGTGCAAGTCCAATCTCATGGAAATCAAAGAAACAACCAACAATTTCTCCATCCTCTGTAGAAGCCGAATACAGATCTCTTGCTAATATTACTGCTGAGCTGCAATGGCATTATTATCTGTTTCGTGATCTCGGTCTTCCCCATCCTGATCCCATTCCAGTCTACTGCGACAACCAAACCACAATCCATATTGTCGGCAACCTAGTCTTCCATAAACGTACTAAGCATAATGAGTCGGATTGCTACTTCATTCGTGAGAAAATTATTTTCGGACTCATCTCTCCAACTCATATTTCCTCCCAAAACCAGTTTGCTGACATTTTTACAACGTCATTGGGGGCCGAACAATTTCGTCGACTAGTTAGCAAGTTGGGTGTGCATACCGAAGGTTCTCCCTCTCCAACTTGAGGAGGGATATTACGTTCTCCCGAAGGTCCGGAAGACCAAGTCAGATATTGGATATAATTATAGTTGTTATAGGATTATATTTTTTGTTAGTTTGAATTTTGATCTTGTTGTTACATGTTGATAGGTTTAGTTTGTTCTTTTAGTTAACATTTTAATTTTGTACTTATCATTTAGCTTCAAATCATGTAAACTTTATCTATATATTTCAATACAATTATATTATCTCTCACATTGAAAGTAAGAAACAAAATATTAATCTTCTCCATTTTAAATATTAACACCTTATTTTGTTCAAGTGTATTTTAGATACTTCATATATGAAGGAGTATTTATAAACTCCAAATGTTCTAGCCAGGGTTAGGTTAAAAGAAAATAAAAATCGTCTCTTCTTGTAGAACATTATTATTTATCTAGTGAAGATCCATCTGCCGCTGCTCGTAGACATAGTCCAATTTCAGGGATAAGTTGTCATAGGGGCAATATATTTTAATTTTTGACTTATTTTGTCTTTTTTTTTTAGTTTGTTATAGGGGAAAGTTTGCAAAAACTAATTTGTCATAGAAAAATTTTAAAAGTGCAAGTCGATGGTGTTTTTGTATCACAAATGTTAGACAGTCTAGCATTTTCGTAATTAACAAAATAAAGCGTTAGAAACGTCAAATAATTTATCGAGTGTGACTTCTCCAAATAATTTTTGTAAAAGTGATATCCTCTCCATATAATTTTAGAGATATTCGTTTCTTTTTTGAAAATTTTCTGAAATATATAGCATAAAAGTCAAAATAGGTTTCGAATCACTGTTTCTACAGTGTACTTAGGACATAAGTAACCATGCCCAGCCCAGGGGCAAACCAGACAGACAAGACTTCGGACATGGACAACCCCCTCTCCTTAGGGCAACCCCAAGCTCAACATGGCTCCAATAAAGGTCAAGGTCGTAGGTAACCCACCAAAATCAGCCTATAATAATTGTCAAGCGACAACCAAAACTACCTCCAGATGGGACAACCCAACCAAAATTTTATATAACATGCAAACAACAATGTGTTTTAGACGATGGTATTGTATGGGTTTAGTGTTTCACGAAATGAGAGAGCGCCTCTAGTCTCACCAGCACCATTATTAGCGTCTTGATCGTTAGTTCCTCCATAAATTGTGGATTTGGTTGGAATAAGTGATAAGCTTGTAATTACCTGTCCCTAACTTTAGCATTTGGTTTATTCGATTTCAACCAAAATAAAATAGTCAACACTAAATAAAACAAATTTCTAAAAATCTAAAATCAAATACCAAACAAAATGAGCCATAACTGAAATCGAACCGATAATCAATTTTGGTTTATTCGATTGGGTTATTTTTATTTTTTATTGAGTCTGACCCAAAGTTACAATTGTGGTTAAATTATATTAGAAAATATAATACATATATTCGTTGTATTTTAAAGTTGGACCAAAAGTTGGACTCGTTGTTAAATTATCAAAGTTGAACTTTAAAACACATATACATAATTGTTGTTTTCAAAATATATACAAAATTATATAAATTTGTACTCGTAAAATACCTATACAATAAGGGAACATACATAATTGTGCAACTCTTACTAGGTTTTCGGTTTTCAACCGAAACCAAAATCCAAAACCCTAACAGAATAAAATATTTTAGTATTTACTACAAAAAAAGGCCTATTAATAACGCTCGACAAAACGTATTGATGACGCCTGATACCTAAGTGTTATCAAAGTTCGAAATACCTTTTTTCTATGACGGGTTGGACTAATTCTGGACTTTTTATAATGTTTATAAAATAAAACGTTATTTATATTTTTAGAGTGGTTGCAAACTTGTAATATTTTTAAGTTCAATTTTTGGCAAAATTCTTGCTACACCCCGCGCTTCAACAAAAATTTTCCTCTCCCCTAAAACCGTTCTGGTCTTCTCCTTCTCCTCCTTTCTTCTCCCTTCTCTCCTCCAACTCCAAAATCCTAACCATATATCCAAAACCCTAACTCTAGTTCAGCAACACCCTCCACTCCTCCTCTTCTTCTCCTTCCTTTCCCCCAACTCTAAAACCCTAACCCTAGATCCAAAACCCTAAACCTAGTTAGAAAGGGAGGAAGAGATGGGGAGGGAGCTGGAGGCCCAACCCTTTCCATCTTCGGCATAGGAGACCAGTCCACAGTCGATAAGATCCATCCCCTTTTCGCCTCCACCATGGTCGGCCTTGTCGAAGGATTCGTCGACTTCATCACATGGAGAGAGCGTTGCCGTCAACAAGACCAGCCGGAGGGTCGATTCAGAACTCTTGTATCTTTTATTCAAGCATCATCTTCTAACTCTTGTATCTTTTATTCTTATATTTACTTATTTATTCAAGAGAAAGGAAGTTCAGGGATGCGATGGCTCAGTGATGCGTTGGTGGTGGTGATGGTGGGGAAGTTGGATCGTAGATATAGCACTACTTCTTGGCTCTAGTACTTCAAGGTTCATTTTTTTTCTTCTTCAATCTGCACCATCCTTCTTGTGTTCAATAAAATACCCATGCCATGTGTTTTTTCTTTGGGATTATATTTTCTACATGCCATATTTTTTATTCTACTGGCCTTCTTTTTTCGTTTGAGGAAACATCTATTTTGTTGAATGAAAAGTGGATTTAAAAGTCAGAGTAGCTGTGTAAATGATCCAGACCTGGGTGCTTGGTTGCCCTTATATTATTGGTTACTACTTTGCTTCTTCGTTAGCTAGTGACACTAGCTAGAATATTCTAAATCCCCTTCAACATTTTGTTGTGAACGTTGAGGTTTCTTTTTTTACTAATTTTTTTATCTAACTGACAGAAATTGTTGTGTCCTTTTTATGCTTAAACGATGACAATATTTGCCCATCTTCCTGTATATTCTATACATCAAACATTAAAAAGACATCAGCTATGAAACTGGAATCCAAATTAGAAACCGATTTTTAGTATCTTTTAGCAAATTTTTAAACATATCACTTTATTGTCGATACTATTCTCCAGAATGCTGAGTGCCCATCCTTGAGTATCTTATTAAATTTATTTATGACCAGTATTGAGTATGGTATTGCAGATTGTCTGGCTAATGGTGTTATGTTATTGATACAGGTGGACTAATTATGTACTTTTTGCCACAAAATTCTGTACTTTTTTTTTGCCATGAGACATAACTGATAGACTGGCTATGGGGTTATTTTATTATTTTAAAATTTTAATAGTAAAATTGTTTATTCTTGTAGTCTTCAAATCATACAGATCCAGAACAGAAACATAAAACCACAAATGTTGCAAAGCAAGAGGATAGTGAGAATGAGAAGTACGACATGAACAAGATATTGGAGGATATCCAGTATTTGGGTAAATGCCACCATCTTAACTTCATATTGCTCAATTTGTAATCCCTTTATATAATTCGTATTTTGACAGTTATCATATTTATATATTTCTTTTGCCTAACTAGTTCTCAGTGAACTTATGAGAAAGCTTATTTGACATATTGGTCCTTTTGTTGAAACAAGTGTTTTCCTTTATCACCAAGAAATGTTTAAAATATGAGAACTGATATATATGAGAAACGAAACGAGGTTTCTCATCCTTTTGTTGAAACAAGTGTTTTCCCTTATTTGATATTTTTGCTGAATGCTTTCTCCATTTAATTTTGTCCATCAGGTTTGTTTTAAAAATGGGACTTCCTGCTGGGTGTAAACCTTCATCTTTGGAATCTGGCCAAATATTACGTAAGTTAAAATATCTTGCACTCATTAGTCATTGTAGTTACTAGAGTACTAATACCAATAGATCAATGAGAATGCAAGTGTCATATTTTCGTTATTAAATTGCAGGGTGCTGCCAATGGTAGAATGAAACTGCACAAAGGATTGCGACCCTAGAGTTTAATCGCATTCGTAAGTCAATGGGAGTTATATTGTAAAATCAAAACCAGGAAGTAACTCCTTACTTGTAAAGGTACTTTTTGACCCCTCCATTTTCTCTTAATTACTATTTGGATAATTACTTATTTATTTTCCTACCTTTTTGGAGCTGTAGGAGTAATATTTGGCAACATGGTGGTGTATTTTTTAATCAAGTAGATCCATTAATGCTTTAACTTGGGTTGGAATAGAGGCAATCCTATCTTGATGTTTTAAAAGCAGACATACTCGGCAAATTTGGTTTTAAAGCAAGTGACCACTTAACCAGCGCATGTTGTCCTTATTAGTTTCTTAGCAGGTCATGTGTAGTGTAGTGTCCTGTTGCATCTAATTTTATTGGTTTGCAATGTTTACAACACTTTCTTATATTTAAAAGATGTCCATAGTTCACGACGCCTTATCATGGTCATGCATCTACTATTCAATGCCAACGAGTCTTCTTAATCTAGTTTTCTTTTATTTTGACTTTGGCTTATTTTGAAGTGGAACCATATAACAAATATAATTTGGTGGCAAGATTTTTCTTGTAGAAAAGCTCTAGATTACTCATCCTATTTTTGCACAGTTAAAGATTCTAAATTTGATTTTGCAGCACATCTAGCTAGCTTTATTGCATATCTTATCAGTGATGTACCCAACCAATCATACTGGATCGAGTTGGCAAAGTATGATTTTGGAATTGCTATATGCCATTTGGTCGCTTCAATACCTGGGATGCACGTACAGAGTTCTTGTTATGCCAAAACTAACCATTTCCTATCTGTAAGTGGTTATGTTCCCTTTAATCATAATTTTTTGTCTTTCAAGTATTTGCTATAAGTGACAAATTGATCCTGCATATAAAATTTCTAGCTCTTCCCATACATTATGCAATTCATGGGAGTCTGCTCAACCTGGATGAAGGTCCCCCAAACAACCACCTAAATTCTCTTGTGTTTATGTCTATTTATATAATATTCTGAAGCTATTTCAATTTTTCTATAAAATTCTAAAGATGCAGTTTTGGCCTTCTTTATGTTTTTTCCATTCTTGCATAGAAAGGAAATAATAAGATGTAATAAAGTGAAAGTTTTTGAACATTGTTATATGGGGAACCAATGTAAAGTTTTATTTTTCACATTATATTACAAAGTATATTGAACCTTGTTTTTATCTTTTTTGAGGTTTTTCTACATGTTCTGTGGACAGTTTTGATTTGGCCAAGTTTCGATGTGGACAATTTTGGTAGTTGTAAATATATATATATATGTATTTGGATATTCTATTTTGAGAATGTAATGATGTTGATATGCACTCTATTTTGAGAAATATAATAAAGATGGTGATATATAATATTAAGTTTTTGGAATGTAATATATAATGTACAGTGTAGAGCGTTATAAATATGCTAATTTGAATAGTATAAAGTGTTATAATTGTGCTGCATTCAGCCTATATATATTATCTATTCATAACATTTTAAAAATACCCTGAATTTTGCACTATATATTAACTATTCATAACGCTTTAGAAACTATCCATGACGGTTTTTTATAACGCTTTTAAAAAACATTTATAACATCCGTTTTTATAACGCTTGCTTTGGAAAAAAAGCGTCATGGTTTGTCATTAATGACGCTCTTTAGCCGTCATTAAAAGGGTTTTTGTTGTAGTGTCTGTTTCAAAATTGATATAAAACACAAAAGAATTTCTTATCACCATAGTGTAGAATCAATGAAATTATGGCACGATTCTTCAGGAAACATTTGCTATCGAACTGCTTTACATGAAAAACTTATGCCTGCTTTCTTATGCCTTATTTACTTAGCCTATGCAAACCAAAGGATAAATCGATTAACGTTTATCGCAACGATATGGCTAAAGTGCATAAATAACTATGTTCAAAGAAAAGGGTCAGTTTTACACCAAAAGAGAAAGTTAAAGGTTCTAGTAAAAAGATGGAATATTTTGTCACGACCCGTACCCGCTTTTCGGATGCGATCTCGTGAGCAAGCCAGCTACGTATCAAGCGGACTCCAGCCCGACTCGAATACATAAACGCGGTCATAGCTAGAGTAATCTGCCAAATCACAGCAAACAAATCTATATCTCAATCCACAATAAGATAATAAAAATGAATGAATACTATGGGTCGTGGTCTGTAGCCCACTAGCATATATGTCCGATAAGACTCTAAAGTAAATAATAAGAGTCTAAAACTGAATCAAGAAACATGATATCTCATGATAAGGTATGAAAGCACGACCGGATAATAAACCCAGTAACGGTACCTGAATCCCGCAAGCGTATCATCACATATGTCATCCAGAACCATTAGCTAACTCTATGCAATCGCTAAAACCTGAAGAGATCATCAGGTCCTTAGGGGACATAGCAAGATACATAAAAACATACATATCTAGCAGTTTATTATGCAATAAAGAAAATACAGGAAATAAACTGAAAAAGACCAATCAACACGAAAATACGACTATACATGACTGGGAGAACCACAACGCATAACCGAACTACTGGAGAAGAACAAGAGAATACGATATCACGATGTCAATGGATTGGTCCGAATACTCAAACCCTCGCCCTAGTGTGGACTCGCAGGTTTGAACAACTACTAACCCTCGCCCCTAGTGTGGACTCGTAGGCTAGCATCACCCTCGCCCCTAATGTGGACTCGTAGGTGTGGATCAATAACTACTAACCCTCGCCCCTAATGTGGACTTGCAGGTTAGCTTCAAATAATACAAACCCTCGCCCCTAGCATGGACTCGCAGGTTAGCTTTACGAAATCACCCTCGCCCCTAGTGTGGACTCGCAGGTGCGGACAGATATCTACTAACCCTCGCCCCTTGTGTGGACTCGCAGGTTAGCTTCACGAAATCAAGATACATATAGCTACTAACCCTCGCCCCTGGTGTGGACTCGCAGGTTAGCTTCAAGAATTCAAGGTACAGCAGTTCCGTTATGACTTATTTATCCTATGACACGATACGACTCAGTCCAAGTACAGGTGATGACACGACACGACCCAATAATGATATACGAGAGAATCAATCCAATATGAACTACGAAATTAAATATAAACAAGGACGATATATATCCAATATGAACTACAGAGCTTCTATTAACAAGGACTATATATATATATATATATATATATATATATATATATATATATATATATATATATACTAGCATGCACGATGTACAATCACATGTCAATAATCCACTAGTAAAACTATATAATAACATAAATATGCATATAAATAAACTGTAGAGGGAGGCAAGGCATTTTGCCTGGAGGTTGCACGCAGATCCAACGAATATATAGTCAACTGATAATCCATAAAGTCCAAGTCATCACAACTGTCTCCGAAAGCTGAAACAACCATTGCCAATATCCTCAGCATAGTCAAATTCGCTGGGATTGCCTGTCCTTAAGTCCAATTCTGGACACAGGGGCAAAACGGTAATTTTGGGCCAAAACGGCATCCGCCGTTGGACCCGCTTTGCACCGAAAAGTGTGCCAGAGTCAATGGTCTCTAAAGTCATCAAACTATATGTCTACGGATTCGCTTTAATGATATGAGCCCGACGGTATGTCCAATTTTGATTCTGGTGGGCCGTGCACAAAATCGCCCGTTGAATCGGATCGTAGGGTCCACAAAACGATGATCCGATCAACTATCTCAGAATTGGACCAAATTTGGCATACAGGACCAAAAAAATGATACGTTCCTGTTGGCACAAGTTTCATCTTGATCTGGCAAACGTGCATAAAGTAATTGAAAAATTTGCACAGAGGCCGATACGGTAAATTTTGACGGATACACATCAAATTCGTCACGCACACGCGGCCAATTTGAATTCCTTCAAAGCCCACACTTCCACGAAGCCGATACGCACCTTTCGATGCTTTCGGTTCGTGACCACGTCGCCCGGATTGGCGGGATGCACGTCGTATTGAAGGATTTTTATGATTTTCTAATATTTTGAAAATGGGTTTTTGCTAAACTTTAGAATCAAATAACTTTGAACCTACTCAACGAAATTAGGATCCATAAAAAGGATTTTACTATCGTATATGTTGTCTAAATACCTGTCCATTTAGATTTTCGAATTGGTCATTGGATTGGCAATGGTTTGCCATCAAAATCGGGCGTCTGGACTGTCGTATATGTCTTGTTTTGACAGTTTTTCGGGTAAGTTCGTGTCAATTTCTCGATGAAAACGAATAAGTTCCATAAGAACTAATTTACAGGGATCCGAGATGGTTATATTGGCATTTTAAAGGATTTTACGGATTTAGAAACGATCTTGTATAGGTGGAGAAATCTGATCGAGAAGAGAGTACCTGGGTTGATTGAAAACATGGCATGCTCTGTTCGAATCCGAGGCTGCTGCCATTTCGCGAAGTTCCCGCCGCTGTCCGACGGTCGTGCGGTGGCGCAGGGTCGCCTATGGCCACCCAGGATGCTGAGGTGTACGCGATGGGGGAGTTGGATTAGGGTTTTTGTTGAGATCCTTCCTGTTATATATAGGCTTTTGGCTGAGTTGCGGTCGTGCTGGGCCTCTATGGGGGTCTGGGCTTGGTTTGCTATTATATTCTCTCTCTATATATATATATATACATATATATATATATTTAATAAAACCCCCATATTTTATTAATGCGACTCGAAGACTACAGCCAAAATCCGTATACAAGGCGTAAAAAGCTGAAGCCTATACAGGTATACCACAAAAGGAGGGAGAGGGAAAGCTTAGCAACCGTCAGAGGCTAAGGGGGAAGCACCGACCAGAATGCTCTCGAACAGTAGGAACACATGGTGCTCCGTTTGCGGCATTGGCGGGCAACCTTCCGAAAGAGCTGGTCAGCCGAGAATTGGTGACCTTCGTATCTCGCCTTGTTGCGATTCTTCCAAATGACCCAAGTAGCGGCCGCTGCGACGATCTGGTGGCCATGGGAGGTAGAGCCCCAGGAAGTCAGAAGATCGTGGAAGTGTCCACTGCCCTGCTCAATGTTGAATAGCTGGTTAAGGGTAGTCCAAGTCCTGTCTAGCAGCGACCCTTGGCGGAAGATGTGATCAATAGTCTCCGAATGGCGTTCGAAACAGCAGGAGCACGCTGAAGCTAAGCTAATCCCAATGGTGTTAAGGATGTCGTCAGTCGGCAGCTTCCTTCGGGTGACTCTCGACAAGAGGAAGGACCACTTCTTTGGGATGCATGAATGCCAATAGTGAGCAATGGGAAGGTATAGCCGACCGACGCCCTGGGTAGCGATTCTCGCCGACCTCACCGAGAATCCCCCCGACGCCTCGAGAGACCATCTCAACACATCCTCCTCGCCATTGATGTACAGCCCTCTCACACGGATGCCATCAGCTGTATCGTTGCCGGACCACTCGCAAATCCGGTCCCAGTTTCAGTCGTCGGTAGAGGGATTCCACAGGTCTCTGATCCTATAATCTCTCAGGGTCTCCGTAAGACACGGGATCATGCTGTCTCCCACCCACCTCTCAAGGAATGGGTTCGAGTCACCCGCTTCCAGATGTAGTCTCATCGCTGGCTCGGCAAGGTCGCGGTCGATAAGGATGTGACGCCAAGCCGCTGAGGATCTGCAGTTAGAAGTGGCCATCGATAGGTGTATGTGTTTGAAGTATCTGGCTTTCAAAAACCTGCTCCATAAGTTGTTGCTCGTGCGGAGTTTCCACCACAGTTTCATCGAAAAAGCTTGAACAATGTGAGTGAGTTTGGTGAATCCCAAACCCCCCTCGCCTGTCGGATGAGCCATGGATTCCCAGCTAGCCCAGTGATACTTATCCTGGCCATTGCTATGCCCCCAGAAGAAATTGCAAAAGATCTGTTCGATCGAAGAAAGAACCTTAGTGGGCGGCGAACACGCAGCCGGGGTGTGAATGGGGATGGAGGATAGAACGTGATTGATGAGGATGATCTTACCACCCGGGGATAAGGTGGCATTGTGCCACCCTTCTAGTTTCTTCTTGATTCTGGAGATTAAGTCCTCGAAAATGCCGATATTGGATTTCCCATACACCAAAGGGCACCCGAGATAGTTGAACGGTGGCTTGGCGACAGAAAAGGATGTTAAGCTGGAGATGTTGTTAGCGTGCTCTCTGTTGGTGTTGTGGTGGGCGTAGATGACGCTCTTGGATTGATTAATTTTCTGGCCTGAGCATCTAGAGTATCTTTCCAGGGTATTGTGAACCACTGTCACCGCGCCTTCATCCCCGGAGGAGAAGATGAGAAGGTCGTCCGCGAATGCCAGATGGGTGATGATAGGGCAGCTACTAGAGGTATGATAGTGCTGGAAGTTAGGGGTGTTGACCATATTATTGAGGTTCCTGCTCAGAGCGTCAGCTGCAATGATGAAGACGGTGGAGGATAGTGGGTCTCCTTGTCTCACCCTGCGGTGGGATTTAAAAAAACCCTCTACGTGGCCATTGATGACCGTCGAGAACTACGAATTGCTGATAGATCTCCAAACAATATTGGTCCAAGATTCCGAAAATCCGAAAGCTCTGAAAACCCAGATCAGATCATGAATTGCCAATCCAGTCTGTCATAGGCTTTCTCCATGTCAATTTTGACAGCAATGTTACCTCCCCTCGCCGGGAATTTTATGCAGGTGATTAACTCTTGGGCCAGCATAATATTGTCCTAGATGTTCCTCCCATGAACGAGCCCTCTTTGTTCCTCCGAAATAATTTTGGGGAGAAGACCTGCCATTCTGGTCGCGATGATCTTGGATATGATCTTGTTGGAGGAGTTACAGAGACTGATGGGTCGAAAGTCACGGAAGGACTCCGGGTTGACCTTTTTAGGGATTAGGATCAGATTGGCACTAGAAATAGCTTTAGGGTATATAGCACCTTCAAAGAAAGCAGTCGCCGCTTCGATGATGTCTTGCTTGATAATGTTCCAGCATGTGCAAAAAAATACCCCCGAAAAGCCGTCCGGGCCAGGAGCACTGTGCTCATTCAGCGCCCACACCGCATCTTTAACCTCCTGGACTGGTAGAGGCCGGTTCAACTGGGCATTGTCGGTGTCATTAACGAGGAGGGGGATTTGGTCAAGTAAAGATCTATCTTTGTGAACCGTCTCTTTGGCGAATAGTTTGGAATAGAATTCCGTGGCCACCTCATGGATTCTCTTTTGGTCGGTAATGATAAACCCATTGTCGTCAGTAGTCCTGTGAATCGAGAGCTTCTGCCTGCGGCCGTTAACGCAGGCATAAAAGTACTTCGAGTTTTTGTCCCCTTCGCTGTCCCATTTCAACCTAGCTTTCTGTTTCCAGAAATCAGTCTCCACTTTGATTCTAAATTTAAGCATAGCCTTGGTGAGGTTGAGGGCTCTCCTAGCCGTAATGGAACGATCCGTGACGACCAGGGCTTCGGCGCGGGTGACGTCGTCCTCGACGACACGAACGGCTTGAAAGATATCTCCGTAGGCGAGCTTGCTCCAGACAGACAAGGCTTTCCTATTGGCTTTAAGCTTGTTGCTCACTCGCACTAGGGGGTTAGGGGAATTCTCGCAGTTTCATGCTTCCGCAACGATACCCAGAAATTAGGGGTGCCCGGTCCAGAAGTCGAGGAACTGGAAGTTCTTTTTGGAAGAGTTAGTCTTGTTTTTTATCTCAACCAACAGGGGGTTGTGGTCGGATTCTGTGGAGTTGAGATGGGACAGGTTGGTGGTGAACCCCATTCCGTGCCAGGAAGCGTTCGTGAGGGCCCCGTCAAGCCTCGAGTATTGGCGACGGTTGCCATCCTGCATGTTGCACCAGGTGAATGCATTGCCAGTGAATTGTAGAGTGGTTAAGTGGGCATTGAAGATGAAGTTGTTGAAGTCAAGCATAGCCGGAACCGTGGGGGGACGGCCTCCAGTTTTTTCCGTGCTGCAGGTGATCATGTTGAAATCCCCAATGCAAAGCCAAGGAGAGTTGGTGTGGTGGTGATGGATGTCAAGGAGGTCGTCCCAGAGATGTTTCCTCTCTGCAGCATCGCAGCTGCCGTGGACCGCTGAAAGGATGGCTTGATTGGGAAGACTAGGGTGATCGAACCAACAGGAGAGGGCCTGTTGGGTGTCCTGGATGACTCCGAGATTGACATCCTTAGTGCAGAGGATCCAAATGTCGTGTCTGCCAGCTATGGCCATGGGAAGGCCCAGTTGCAGTTGGATGGATTTTAATATTTTGGGGGGGATTTTGGGTTCAATAATGATCAGGATGTCTATCTTGTGAATTTTCTGCAGATTGCTAATTCTCCTTACCGTCGATTTGTTCGCCAGACCGCGGATATTCCAGGATAGGATGTTAAGCATTAAGGGAGTTGTGGGAGGGTTTTTTATTCCGCTTGGCGGCAGATCTAGTTTGGATGGTAGTGGTGGCAGTGGGTCCGAGGTTATCATTGGCCTCGATCGATGTAGAAGGTCCTGCCTCCATTGAGGGGGTGTGATCGTAACATGACTGCTCCTGCGAGTTCGGTTGCAGATTGACCGACTCTTCGGCAGTGTCCAGGATGGGATTCTCTGGTGGGATGATTATGGAGTCACTGGTGCTCCCTGAGGGAAGATTGGTTTGCTAAAGAGGGGCACCCGCGGCTAGGACCTGGAGCCCTCTCCGAACTAGGTCTGGCCCTAGAATAGCTAGGGCCTCTACCCCAGAGTCTTCGATGGTGAGCTGTTGGTTAGCTGCGGTGATGTCTGTAAACTGTTCTACGTCTTCTGGATTAGAGGAAAACTAGGTGAGGGCGCGATCGGCCGGGGAAGAAGCGTCTGTCACCTCCGGGTCATCGGCGTCCTCTAGAACAAGAGCTTCGAATTGGTTGGATAGGGTGAGAGCTTGGGAGCTGTGGAGGACCAATGCTTTGCTGGAGGATTCGCTCCTGTCAGGTGAGGTGCTTCCGGAGCCGAATCGAGTGTGCAAGTTTGGGCGGGGTAGGAGAGGTGGCTTGGGGGTCCTCTCTTCAGTAGGCTCGCTGTCTTTTCTGGTTGGTTTCTTTTTTAGTTCTGGATGAAGTCGGTGGCAGTGCTTCGGGAGATGACCTCTTAAGTGGCAGTGGTTACAGAACAATATATGGTTATCGTAGAGGATTTGTTGGGTATGGGTTCGGTTGCCCAGCTCGATGTTAATAAAATTGGGTGGATCGGTGGTGAGGTCGAGTTCCACACAGATTTTGGCGTAGTGGGCTTTGGTAAGGTTGCTTGTCTCTGGGGCTGAGGCCACATACGTGCCAAAAGAGTTAGCGATACGCCTGAAAGCCGCTGGGATGAAGCAAATGAGGGGCAGATTAGGCAGCGTGATCCAGGCGGCGACTGTCGCTGTATATATATATATATATATATATATATATATATATATATATATATATATATATATATATATATACACTTATATAATGATATATATATAAAATACATATATATATATATATATATATATATATATATATATATATATATATATATATATATATATATATATGTATAAATATATATATATATATATATATATATATATTTTATATATATATATATATATATATATATATATATATATATATATATATATATATATATATATATATATATATATGTATATACACTTATATAATGATATATATATCATATAGATACACATAAACACATTTATCTATATTTATATACACATATATATATATCTATATTTATATACACATATACATCTATATTTATATACACATATATATCTATATTTATATACATATATATACCTATATTATATACATTTATATATTCATACACATACATACATATATAATATATATATATATATATATATTTATATATACGTACACATACCCTCATATATATATGTATAACATATATATATGTATATATATATCAATACATTATAAATATATTTACATGCCTATATAACATATATGTCCTAGTATTTATACATATATGTATACCATAAATTCCACATAGACAATAAAATATTCTAATTATAATCAATATTAATAATATCTAATAGGAATAAATATATCTATTTAATCACCAAAAATAATAAAATATTAATAAAAATTTTTAAATGGTGGTTTGATGAATCCATACTATTCACCTTTATCTGGGTCCAAAAAATTGTACAAATATGGTAAAACAATATTAATAATAAAAATATCAATTTATGTATAATATTCAAATAATTAAAAATGTACATCAATACTCAAAATAATTTAGAAACTATTTGTACACACATAAAATATGACTACATTGTCGTCCTTGGTCTCACTACATACATACAAAGGCTTGGTTTCGGTTCGGGTCCAGTCCGGGCTAAATTGGTACAACCGGGCATCCTAAATATCAAATAATATTAGTAATAAATAATTAAACTATTTATAATGGTCATGTCACAACTTAGCCTGGATTTCTAGTTAGGACGTCACTATGGCTTGCCTTCCCTGCCAGGGCTAATACACAAGTCAAAGCACGCTATTGCGCTATCCATGCCACAATTTCTAATCACCTTGTACTTCAAAACTCAACCATGGCTAATCTTATTTACCATAATAATTAACTAAATAATTATCTATAAAATTCTAAAAAAATCATATTTAAATCAAATAAATAATAGAAAAATAATTTAAAATTTTTGGGAAGGAAGGCTACATATTTTATGAATTTGCAAAAATGGTCATTAGACAACTTATGCATAAGGCATAGTTTCTTCGAATGGTTGCCTAGGCTAAGGAACCATTCGGCCTGGAGGAACGAGTATAGCAAGCACCAGCCATGAATCAGAGTGGGTGATTCAGAAACTTTTGCACAGGGCTCGCTACCAGCCGTGAAAGGGTCTCCGTCTAACCCAGCTATAGTCCATGATGGTTTGATATTGCCAGTGACCCTCATACCCCTTCTACTACTTGAACTAACGCACGTGACATAGCATGATTATGATAACTGCTCAATGTATATAATTTTATATTCTTGCCTCAAATCATGTTAACGTGCAAATCAATCAGGATGGATAGAAAGATCACAAAAATAGCTAACATGTTTTATAAAATTGCTTGAACCAAATGCAGAGCTTGGATTTAATTAGCCACTCACCAGTACATGCGATCGTTCTGACCCCTGCTCTTTGCAGGAGCCAGGAATCAGGAAGAATGCGCCAACTAGCTAGGCAACGTTCGTGATTTCGAAGCTTCGATCGCACGTCGAAGATCCCACCGCTGAACTTTTGAAGACTCTCCACAAGTCCAAGGAACATGTCTCGGTATCCCTCGCATCTAGGTGGATGAAATAATTTTGTTGTAAATAAGGGATGTATGTATGGAACGCTCTCCGGCACTTTTTTTGTAATCGAGTCATGTTGTAAAGCCCGCACGACATATTGTAACAGAGTTTGTAAATGATGTATATTATCAATAAAATACAAATTTTCACTGTCTCAATGTGTTGTTCAATTTGTCAGTGCACTCTCTTAGATGTTGTGTTTCAAATTACCTTACGGCTATGACTTGTGATCGCAACCTAGGTTCGTAGGTATCACGTTCGGGGGACGACTATCGATTCTTCGGAATCGGGGCGTGACATAATGGTCAAAGCATGACTTTACATCCTTGGTCGCCAGTCTCAAGTCTCTAGTCTCGAACCGTAGACCTCATGTCAATGAGATGAGCTATTCCAAACGCTGAACCCAAGACATTTTCTGAAACTAACGAGAGTTGCCTTTTCCTCCTGTCAACCCCTTGACCTTTTTTTATTTTTATTTATTTATTAAATTAAAACCCCTCCTTTATTCACTCATTTATTGTTATGTTTATTCTTAAATACCAATGGAGGACCTAATGGTAAATAGAAGAATTGGCAGGTCATTGGTGCAAATGTCTAATTCAAATGTTCTTTAAACCGAACCATAACCCTTTATTCGAATCCAGTTTAAATCAGGATAAACCTCCACCAAGAGCTTAGATAAGAACAGATCAAATCCTTCATATATCCTCCAAACCGATCGTATACTAGTATATAGAGGGAGGATTGTAGCCGACTCCAAGTCTCTACGAAACCCTAAACTTCTCTACTTACCTCTCAAAGCAATTCGGAAGACACCTTCAGGAGTAACCGAGCCACGGGACCCGCCGCGTCTTCTTCGTGTCAACCCCAACTTCAGGGAGTTACCGTTAGGTAATGACCTCGCCACTTCATATACTAATTAGAATCATAGAAATCATATGACCCTACGTGTTCGAGGAAATACCTAGGATGTTAGGAGGATAACCTTGGCTAATCATAGGACTCTAAGATCTGTTAATTATGTATATGGGTTGAGGTATCGGGAAGGGGCATACCTGTGTATCATTAGGATACCAAAGTGGACGTGTGTATCAGAAAGATACAGGGGTGTCCTGTGTAAATAGGGTATGGTTGATTGTAAACACTGTTGTGTACCGATTGGAGACCAGGAATCAGTGGACAGACTGATACACATGGGTATCAGAGTCAGAGATCCCTGTGGGAGCAGGGTTTAGTTTTTGAGGGTACAAGTCTTAGCACAGGAGGAGGGGAGAAAGAACCCATAGATAGCAGGTTTTGAGCCTGTCCACATTCAGAGGGTCTACCTGGGCATGTATTTTGGTTCAGTCCTCCACCTCAGCGTATCAGTTCACTTTGTGTAATATAAACCTGTAAGAATTCATCTATTATGGCAATACTCTCTAATCTTGAGTTTCAGCCACTGTAGCATTAGTATCAGTTGTCCATAGGTTGTCCTCTACTTTCCTTTTGATCAGGCCACTGCCCTCGTCCAGTAATGAACATCTAAGTTCATTTATCACTTAAGTACTGAGGTTCAGAACATTGTATTCTCCTTGTATCTGTAAATGAAAGACAGTATTGGTACCAGTGGTTAGAGATAAGTTTCTATACCCGAACACATTAACTCAATTGCTGCCTTCGATCTTCGATCCGATCCCTGGTAGCTGATTAGTATCAACAGCAGATTCGACTCTTGTATTTATGGGGACACTTGCTCCTGTCACCAACAGGAGATGTAGCCTAAATTGGGTTGCCAGTTTTCAGTGTGATAAATTATAGACATGCATGGCCTGCTGTAATCTAGTAGGGAGCTGGTACTTAGTTATGTCAACTAGATAAATTAAAGGTATTAGTTCAGAAAAGTATAGATTGAGGTTGAGTTCTTCTGATAGGATTTACACTTGAGTTGATTGTTGGTCACAGTAGTTCAAATTCGAATGTAGGGATTTAGACAAACAAGTATCACAGAGTATCAACAATACATTTTGAGTAGAGACTTAAAACCTGATATTGGCAGATACAAGAGGAGTCAGAGTATGGATACCTGTTGGACAGGAAGTAGACTATGGGGATGTTACTTACATGTTGGATTATGTAGAAGTACAATAGCAGTTCAGTAAATGAAATAGGGAGCCTAATGTGTATCCAATGTATGGATAAGTCTCGTACCCCTCTGAACAATAGGAATCAGATAATGGGTTGCCTCTTAGAAAATTGTATGTTGGATAGGGACTGAGTCTGAATGTAGGACAACAAATATGTATTGGTTTCTTGCATCAAATTGATTCAGTCCAGTAGAGAGAAGGTTTTCTGTTCAGTCTTAGTGTTTTGGTTCAGTTTCCCTTCACATAGTGTCCAATATATATATATATATATATATATATATATATATATATATATATATATATATATATATATATATATATATATATATTTTATATATATATATATATATATATATATATATAAATATATATATATATATATATATATATATATATATATATATATATATATATATTCCGTCGAGCCCCATATCCTGTCCTGTTTCTATTTCCATGTGCTTAAACTCTTGTATACATATCAGTTTAACCATGCAAACCTCTGTTAATGTAGAAATTAGATCATATGTGTATTCTGGTAATTGTTTGAGCTTTGGTTGAGTCTGAAATAGTAGAATAACCAATCAGTAACCGAGTTTGACCTATTGCCAATTAAGATATGTAACACCCAGTTTCTAAAATAAGGGTAATTTTGAAATTTTGTATTTTAATTTATTTAATTATGGTATTTAAAATTTTATATGATTTTTATTGATTTTTAATCATTTTTTAAAACTATTTAAATCATGACTTGTGATTTGGTGTGCAGCTAGTGAAACCGTAGAGACTGTCTACCCTAGAGCCTAGCCATGTGATTAGGATATTTTATTTATCATTTTAGTTGAGGGTATTTGGTCATTTTGACTTATTGATTTTTTTGATGATTTATGAAATTGGTGAATTCCTAGTTCGGGCCTTTACAAGTTTATGACTTGTAGACTAGCCTAGAACCTAACCCTAGCTATGGTAACCTTAGCCTAACTTGAGTTAACCCATTTTAGTCATTAAAGATTGGTATTAGAATGAGGGGATTAGATTTAGTGAAATTAAGTCATGACTTATGGTTTAATGCAGTGACTTGTGATTTAATGACTTGTGAATTGAACCATAGGCCCATGACTTAAGCCCAAACCCCAACAAGCCCACCCATGGAAGCCAACCTAGAGTTTTACACCCTATTTAATGCCTCTTCCATTTGTTCTTGCCTCTTTTATTAATTTCTCTAAGTTTTGAAGAAAGAGGTTTGTCCATTCTTCCCTAACCCATAGATTATTCATTTTAATTCCTTTTCCACTCTAGTCTTTTGCATTAGTTCCTAATCCAGCTCTATTTCATGTCCATGGAGAGAAATATTAGGTTTGGACCAATTTGGAGCACTTGGCCATCAAGAAGAAACCTCCCCTTTTGAAGCCCTTTCATACAAATTGAACATATAGGTAAATCCCTATTCCTTCCACCAAATTTTGTTTTCTTTGCATGGATAGGAAGCCCTAGGTGTCCTCTCTCTGTTGGTATAGGCATTGTTAGGTTTCGTATCCAATACGTGTCCGTATCGGACACGTATCAATGGATACACCTATGTGTTTGATGAAATACCACAGTGGGCATTTCATCCTTGTTTTCTATTTCTATTTGAATAGAAAATTTAGGTTTGATGTTGTTTATTGGTTTCCAATTGACTGAGGTAGTTGTGGTGTCGTGTCGCGTCGTATTAGACACGTGAACACACTGGTTTTATACGCACCGCACGCGAGTAGCAGTCCCCTGCTACTCGTGGGCCATAACTCGCTGGACACACCACCTCGACACCTGAAACTTGGTGTGGAGGAGGGGACCATGTCTGACATACCCCTCTCCAAGTTTTGTGGCCTCTAGTATCGTGTCGGACACGATATATGGCACGTACTGATTTGTGTACTGTGCACACATACAAAATTTGTGTCTGATACGACTCTTTTTCTCTTGACACGACTCATGTGGACACGATACAGACACATGTACACGTCCCCCTAGTCTAGGCGTACATGTGTGCACACCCACGTGTTGTGTCGTGTCGTGTGTCGTGTTCTACAGACACGTGCACGCGTGCACGACACTATCGAGTGCACAGTTCTTGTGTCTGTGTTGTGTTGTGTTTAGACACGAATGTGTCCAGTCTCTTAGACACGGGGGCACCCATGACACGATCACATATGTGCTTGATGTTTACCAACCCTTGGTTTCGACTTGTTGCTTGAAATTCGGTTTCGATTTAGGTTTTTCCTCAATTCTGATACTTAACTCCCTGTTAGGAAATTCTGAGATTCGAGTTTGATTTTCTGATTCTAAATGTTTTCTTTTGCAACGTTCAATTCATTTTCATGTATCTTGGTTTTAGTCTCATGTTAGGGTTCTCATATTGGGTGTTAATCATTAGTTGAATCACATGGAGCTGTTGTTTTGAGCTGTAAATTGACACAGTGAGCATTGTTCCTCAAATCCCGATTTTGATTTCCGGTTTTCAACTGATAGGTGGTATTAAACTGCCATATTAAATTGTAGACATGCATACTAGTTTACATTCAAATTAGTTATGATTTGTATGGGATCATGGATTTTGAAATTGGTTGGTTATAGCTACATTGATTCCTTTTCCTTATACACAATATGGATGATGATAGGCATGATATATACTAAATGTAAATATGAATGTATGATGCCTGAAATAACTAGGTATTATGAATGTTTGGGGATAATGTTGTAAACTAAAATGTAGTAGAGAGATTAACTTGGTTACATGATCAAGAGAACTGAGATAATGAAGCATGTAGGTTCCTAACTGAACTGTGAGCATGTTATGCATATGTGGACAATGAATGCACTATCAAATGCATTGTAAATATAAATGTATGCAATATGATACACACACACACACATCACTAATCTTTTTTTTCCTGTGAACACACATTGACACTTCCCATTTCCTGAGTTTGACACATTATCTAATTGACTCACTGATTTCAGTTCACAATGACACCTTTGCACTTTATTCCAGTTTTCATTAATCTGCACAGACACACACCCACACCTAATCTAACTGATAACTGCTACACACACAGGAATACATTCCTGTCACCAGTGATCAACATACACACAAGCCTATATGGCTGTCCCTAACACCTATTTGTGGCTGTCCTAAACCCCTGAAATTCAGTCCACATAAGCCTATATGGCTGTCCATATTCAGTCCAATATTAGCCAACATGGCAGCCCCATATTTCAGCCCATTTACCATTCTAAACCAGTCCATAAACCCACACTGATGGCTATCCAAATTCAGCTTGGTAAGTCCCTACAAACCACCTCCATAACAGCCTTGGTATGCCCCATGACCACCCTACATTTCAGTCCTAATATCAATCCATACACATTGCACACTACACTATATAACCCTCACACCCTCACTCATTGACACTCTCACTCACACATTGCCTAAGACTCATCCCATGATAACACATACTCCCTTGACACAACTCTATGTGACACTCATACACACACATGCTCTTGTGCACTTTCATGACACACACACACCCATGAACACATATACATGCTCCTTTCTCTCTCTCTTTATATATATATATCTATATATATATATATTACATGTGGCTAAATGTGTTAATGTGATAAATAGAGATTTCTTATTGATATATACATGTATGTGTATATAGATAGTTACATATAATATATAAAATATGTGTGATGTGGACTATAAGGCAAAAGGCCTATGTGTATGGTATGAATACACCAATGATTGTGTGTTGATAGTCTAGTATGACTTGTGATTGGTGTGTGATTGCTAGACTAGGCTTGGTTAGGCCTAGTGAGACATTAAACTTGTTTGGGTCAATCTTGACCCAGTTGACCTAGTTTGACCAGTCTAGTTGACTATAGTTGACCGAGAGTTGACTTTAGTCTAGTTTGACCTAGACAGTATACAGACGCATCGTAGATTACATTTATCATCCCCTGTATACATCTTGACTTGTGTTGCTCTAACTAGTAGTCAGGTACCTCATCTCGGACAGTACTTTTACTTCAGACATTCAGATACCAGGCGAGTACATTCTCTGATCATTTCATAACTTGCTTAGAATTATATTCCTGCTCTAGTTTACCTTATTTGATGTTGTCACGATATTATCACGGATTGGTACTATATGGATCCCTACATTGAGATGTTATCCCCCTCGGGAGCATCAGATACATTGTGTCATGTGTTTCATGTACATCGTGTATTCCTCGCTCTCATGTTATTCATGTTATGATGTGCTTCATGCTCGTTCATGCTCCCTTGTGTACTCTCATGTGCTATCATGAATCGGTCATGTTTCCCATGTATCTCATGTATAACCTATATTGCATGTGCACTCATTTATGAGCCTTCATGTGAATTTTATGTGTACCCATTTATGGGTCCCCCATGTGAACTTCATGTGCACTCATGTATGAGCTCTCATGTGCACCCATTTATGGGTTTCATGTGAAAACCATTTACGTAACATAACTTGTTTGGATCCTTGTATATTGATTGGGGTATGGGGGAGTATAAATAGTCATGTGAACAATTCCAAGTAGTATAGCCATGTGCACCTCTTTAGTAGTCATGTGCAAATCCAGCCGTTCACATGTCGACTTTGTACTCTAAATTACTAGTCACTGGTAGCTCTCTACTTATAGTAGATATTTTTATTACAGTTCTCTTCCAGTTTACATCATGTACCTTCTTTCAGTTTTATGTATCGTACTCTCTTGCATGTCTATATTTTTCTAACCTGTTATGATCTGCGTGAGATGTATTGTGCTCGCTCCCGTCCTGACTGGACCTGTTAAAATTTTTACAGAGAATGATGAGGATCCCTGTACCCCTTACCTTGGAGCTTGCCTAGATGACACTCGTGACCTGGACCCCTGGAGAGGTTCAGGCAGCTGCTGAGGATGATACCCTTGCTTAGTGTAGATAGCTTAGACTGTTTATTTTCATGATTAGTTGTTGTCCTTGTTTCAGAGTTGTATATTGTAGAGATGTTGAGACTTGTTATTTCTTTTCTATTGTACCTCAGTTGAGGATTTTTTTATCTATTTTATCGTACCATATTCTATCTCTAGATTGTGATTGAGTTGTACCTCTGTGTTGGCCTACTTATGGAGAGTATTTTATGTTATTTAGTATAGTTCATGACCTAGAACAGCGTTCTACTGCCGACACTGCGGCGTAGGCTGGGCGCTGTTACGTACTCTTACCCTCATGGTGGGTGCGGGTCGTGACACGTTTTTAGTGGTGGCCCATACAGGTCGAGTTTGTGTAGTGATATTCGAACTAGAGTACCACTATAGCCTGCAGTAGGATTAGGACTATTTTTGAGGTACTCAATCACATTAGGAAAAAAAAACTCTTAACTGGATTCCTGCCATCTAAATTCCTGTTGAAGATTGCTTCCCTGAATAACTGTCCTCCCTTGAATTATCGATTCTATCTCAGTATTGATTCCTTGTTTGATCTATCTCCAGGATGGTGATCGAGACACGATCGCATCGCTCTGGCTCAGCAGACGCTGGTGAGAGGCCTACCATCCCTCACCCTATTGTGGACGCTGGGGCCACATCACCCCCTATTTCTGCTCATATAGGAGCGTCTGCAGCTTCGGGAGTGCACCTCCACCTGTCCGGAGGTCTTCCCCCGTCATTCCGTATACGTATCAGCAGCAGTTACCTTCAGGGATAGTAGATGCGGCTCAGATGTTTACCCTCTTCCAACGATTCTTGGATCCTAGCAGCAGATACAACAGAGCCAGTTTGCTGATATCCGACAGAGCATACAAGATACTCACCAGTTGGTCAGGACGACAGTGGAGCTGGTGGCTGCTCAGCCACAGGGAGGCCAGATGCAGCCGTATCAGCCGAGGACTCCAGACATCCAATCTTTTAAGAAGATGGGACCCCGAGACTTCAAGGGTACAGAGGGCATCATATACGCTGACGATTAGATAAAGCACATTGAGGTGATATTCCGATTGGCACATATACCAGCTGTATTATAGATCGAGGCAGCAGCCAGTCAGATGCAGGACTTGGCCCGTACTTGGTACCAGACGGACCCGAAGGTTGGTACAGTCGGTCAGACTTGGGCAACGTTCAAGAAACTATTCAAGGAGAAATTCTTTTTCGACACCACACTCCGTGCTTTGGAGGCACAGTTCGAGAGTTTGGTTCATGGGAACCAGACCGTTGAGGAGTACGCTGGAGAGTTCAGCCGTTTGAGCAGAGTCATCGAGGATCTTACCGAGGTCGGAAAGGCGAGGAGGTTCCGCAGGGGTTTGATCAAGGAGATCAAGTCATATACCAAGAGCGGCCGTGACGCCACTTTCGAGCAGATTCTGGTAGGAGCCATGACAGCGGAGGACGATCTTGGGCTGAAAGAGAAGAGGATGCGAGACACTCAGGAAGCTAGTGGCAGTGCGGGCCCGGCCAAGAGGCCCCACCTGCAGATTCAGCAGCAGTATCCACAGCAGATGTTACATCTTCAGTTTCAGCAGCAGTATCCGCAGCAGATGCTACCTTTACAGTTTCAATAGCAGTACCAGCAGCTGAGGGTCTAATTTCAGCAGCGACAGTTTTAGGACCGTGTACCCTTTCAGCAGGCGCAGCAGCCACAGAGGCAGCAGCAGACCCCGGGACAACAGCTTGTGATCATTTGCCCTTTTTGCAAGAGACCGGGGCACGATTGGGGCGAATGCCGGAAGAGGCTAGGCAGATGTTTACTTTGTAGAGGATCCGATCATCGGCTGAGAGAGTGTCCCGAGTCGTCGGGACAGACAGTTCAGGGAGCAGGAGCTAGGGCTCCGGTAGGCCAGCAGAGGGGATTACCCTTACCAACTCAGCAGCAGAGGTACATACAGCATCAACAGCAGACCAGGGAAGGCCAGCAGGAGCGAGCTTTCGCCAGGACAGTCGAGGATGCTCAGGCAGTTGGAGATCTAGTTACAGGTTCCTTTCTTTTGATTCTATTTCGTAATTGCCTCTTATAACTGTCTTGAAATTCGATTTCCTCTGTTCCTTGTTAGTTGATCAATTCTGACATGTTGTTCTTGTGTATGTTGATCTTTCTGAGATGCATCATATGGGCTAGGTCACCCAGTTATGAAATCTAGAATCTTCGATAGTCGTGCTGGCATACTAAGGACATATAGTCAGATTTAGGACGTATTTCTCGGGTGTGGGAATTTAAGATTTTTGCTGCCAAGCATGCGAAAATGCGAAAATTTTAAATACCATGATTCTAGAGGTATGTGCCTTAGTCGAGGACTCTGTAATTATCGTAGCCTTGCTCACTAGCATGACGAAGATTCTGAGTATCATGACTTTGGACAGACGCATATGATTATCTGACGTTATGTTTGAGACTTTGATTGTGGGGTGTTTGACCTAAAAGGACTGCTACCATTTTAATTTCGAGGACAAAATTTTTCTAAGGTGGGTAGACTTGTAACACCCAGTTTCTAAAATAAGGGTAATTTTGAAATTTTGTATTTTAATTTATTTAATTTTGGTATTTAAAATTTTATATGATTTTTATTGATTTTTAATCATTTTTTAAAACTATTTAAATCATGACTTGTGATTTGGTGTGCAGCTAGTGAAACCGTAGAGACTGTCTACCCTAGAGCCTAGCCATGTGATTAGGGTATTTTATTTATCATTTTAGTTGAGGGTATTTGGTCATTTTGACTTATTGATTTTTTGATGATTTATGAAATTGGTGAATTCCTAGTTCGGGCCTTGACTAGTTTGAGACTTGTAGACTAGCCTAGAACCTAACCCTAGCTATGGTAACCCTAGCCTAACTTGAGTTAACCCATCTTAGTCATTAGAGATTGGTATTAGAATGAGAGGATTAGGTTTAGTGAAATTAAGTCATGACTTATGGTTTAATGCAATAACTTGTGATTTAATGACTTATGAATTGAACCATAGGCCCATCACTTAAGCCCAAACCCCAACAAGCCCACCCATGGCAGCCAACCTAGGGTTTTACACCCTATTTAATGTCTCTTCCATTTGTTCTTGGCTCTTTTATTAATTTTTCTAAGTTTTGAAGAAAGTGGTTTGTCCATTCTTCCCCAACCCATAGATTATTCATTTTAATTCCTTTTCCACTCTAGTCTTTTGCATTAGTTCCTAATCCAGCTCTATTTCATGTCCATGGAGAGAAATATCAGGTTTGGACCAATATGGAGCACTTGGCCATCAAGAAGAAACCCCCATTTTTGAAGCTCTTTCATGCAAATTGAACATATAGGTAAATCCCTATTCCTTCCACCAAATTTTGTTTTCTTTGCATGGATAGGAAGCCATAGGTGTCCTCTCTCTGTTGGTATAGGCATTGTTAGGTTTCGTATCCAATACGTGTCCGTATCGGACACGTATCAGTGGATACACCTATGTGCTTGATGAAATGCCACAGTGGGCATTTCATCCTTGTTTTCTGTTTATATTTGAATAGAAAATTTAGGTTTGATGTTGTTTATTGGTTTCCAATTGACTAAGGTAGTTGTGGTGTCGTGTCACATCGTATTGGATATGTGAACACACTGGTTTCACGCGCACCGCACGCGAGTAGCAGTCCCCTGCTACTCGGGGGCCATAACTCGCTGGACACACCACCTCGACACCTGAAACTTGGTGTGGAGGAGGGGCCATATCTGACATACCCCTCTCCAAGTTTCGTGGCCTCTAGTATCGTGTTGGACACGATATATGGCCTGTACTGATTCGTGCACTGTGCACACACGCGAAAATTTGCGTATGATACGACTCTTTTTCTCTTGACACGACTCACGTGGACACGATACAGACACATATACACGTCCCCCTAGTCTAGGCGTACACGTGTGCACACCCACGTGTTGTGTCGTGTCGTGTGTCGTGTTCTACAGACACGTGCACGACGCTGTCGAGTGCACAGTTCTTGTATCTGTGTTGTGTTGTGTTTAGATACGAATGTGTCCAGTCTCTTGGACACGGGGGCACCTATGACACTATCACATATGTGCTTGATGTTTACCAACCCTTGGTTTCGACTTATTGCTTGAAATTCGGTTTCGATTTAGGTTTTTCCTCAATTCTGATACTTAACTCCCTGTTAAGAAATTCTGAGATTCTAGTTTGATTTTTACTGATAATAAATGTTTTCTTTTGCAACGTTCAATTCATTTTCATGTATCTTGGTTTTAGTCTCATGTTAGGGTTCTCATATTGGGTGTTAATAATTAGTTGAATCACATGGAGCTGTTGTTTTGAACTGTAAATTGATACATTGAGCATTGTTCCTCAAATCCCAATTTTGATTTCCTGTTTTCAACTGATAGGTGGTGTTAAACTGCCATATTAAAATGTAGACATGCATACTAGTTTACATTCAGATTAGTTATGATTTGTGTGGGATCATGGATTTTGAAATTGGTTGGTTATAGCTACATTGATTCCTTTTCCTGATACACAATATGGATGATGATAGGCATGATATGTACTAAATGTAAATATGAATGTATGATGCCTGAGATAACTAGGTATTATGAATGTTTCGGGATAATATTGCAAACTGAAATGTAGTAGACTGATTAACTTGGTTACATGATCAAGAGAACTGAGATAATGAAGCATGTAGGTTCCTAACTGAACTGTGAGCATGTTATGCATATGTGGACAATGAATGCACTATCAAATGCATTGTAAATATGAATGTATGCAATATGATACACACACACACATCACTAATCTTTTTTTTCCTGTGAACACACATTGACACTTCCTATTTCCTGAGTTTGGCACATTATCTAATTGACTCATTGATTTCAGTTCACAATGACACCTTTGCACTTTATTCCAGTTTTCATTAATCTGCACAAACACACACCCACACCTAATCTAACTGATAACTGCTACACACACACAGGAATACATTCCTGTCACCAGTGATCAACACACACACAAGCCTATATGGCTGTCCCTAACATCTATTTGTGGCTGTCCTAAACCCCTGAAATTCAGTCCACACAAGCCTATATGGCTGTCCATATTCAGTCCAATATTAGCCTACATGACAGCCCCACATTTCAGCCCATTCACCACCCTAAACCAGTCCACAAACCCACACTGATGGCTGTCCAAATTCAGCTTGGTAAGTCCCTACAAACCACCACCATAACAGCCTTGGTATGCCCCATGACCACCCTACATTTCAGTCCTAATATCAATCCACACACATTGCACACTACACTATATAACCCTCACACCCTCACTCATTGACACTCTCACTCACACATTGCCTAACACTCATTCCATGATAACACACACTCCCTTGACACAACTTTATGTGACACTCACACACACACATGCTCTTGTGCACTTTTATGACACACACACACCCATGAACACATACACATGCTCCTTTCTCTCCCTCTATATATATATTACATGTGGCTAAATGTTTTAAATAGAGATTTCCTATTGATATACATGTATGTCACTACCAAAATACACTAAATTAGCGACGGATATTTAGCGACGGAAGTTTTCAGTCGGTGTTAGCGACGGATTAGTGGCCGCTGGCCCACTGATTACCGACCACACGCCTTTGCCATTTTTATTTTTATTTTAGGGGGAGGAAAGGTCGCACGTTCGTCGCTAGACTGTCGGAGTTATAGCAATGGATTTACAGTCGTCGCTACACAGTCAATTATTTGGCGGGAATTGTGTAGAGAATTGGCAGGACATATCTTCGACGACTTAGCGACGGATATTCAGTCGGCACGTATCAAAAAAGGCGATTGCTGGGCGACGGGTTTTTGCCATCGTTAAATCAATAAATTTTGGTAGTGTGTGTATATAGATAGATATATATAATATATGAAATATGTGTGATGTGGACTATAGGGTATAAGGCCTATGTGTATGGTATGAATACACCAATGATTGTGTATTGACAGTCTAGTATGACTTGTGATTGGTGTGTGATTGCTAGACTAGGCTTGGTTAGGCCTAGTAAGACTTATTAAACTTGTTTGGGTCAGTCTTGACCCAGTTGACCTAGTTTGACCAATCTAGTTGACTAGAGTTGACCGAGAGTTGACTTTAGTCTAGTTTGACCTAGACAGCATACAGACGCCTCGTAGATTACATTTATCATCCCCTGTATACATCTTGACTTGTGTTGCTCTAACTAGGAGTCAGGTACCTCATCTCGGACAGTATATTTACTTCAGACATTCAGATATCAGGCGAGTACATTCTCTGATCATTTTATAACTTGCTTAGAATTATATTCCTGCTCTAGTTTACCTTATTTGATGCTGTCACGATATTATCACGGATTGGTACTATATGGATCCCTACATTGAGATGTTATCCCCCTCGGGAGCATCGGATACATTGTATCATGTATTTCATGTACATCGTGTATTCCTCACTCTCATGTTATTCATGTCATCATGTGCTTCATGCTCGTTCATGCTCGCTTGTGTACTCTCATGTGCTATCATGAATCGATCATGTTTCCCATGTATCTCATGTGTAACCTATATTGCATGTACACTCATTTATGAGCCTTCATGTGAATTTTATGTGCACCCATTTATGGCCCCTCCCATGTAAACTTCATGTGCACTCATGTATGAGCTCTCATGTATACTTCATGTGCACCCATTTATGGGTTTCATGTGAAAACCATGTACGTAACATAACTTGTTTGGATCCTTGTGTATTGATTGGGGTATGGGGGAGTATAAATAGTCATGTGAACAATTCTAAGTAGTATAGCCATGTGCCCCTCTTTAGTACAGTCATATGCAAATCCAGCCGTTCACATGTCGATTTTGTACTCTAAATCACTAGTCACTGGTAGCTCTCTACTTATAGTAGATATTTCTATTACAGTTCTCTTCTTGTTTACATCATGTACCTTGTTTCAGTTTCATGTATCGTACTCTCTTGCATGTCTATATTTTTCTAACCTGTTATGATCTGCGTGAGATGTATTGTGCTCGCTCCCGTCCTGACTGGACCTGTTGAAAATTTTACAGAGAATGATGCGGAGCCCTGTACCCCTTACCTTGGAGCTTGCCTAGATGACACTCGCGACCTGGACTCCTGGGGAGGTACAGGCAGCTGCTGAGGATGATACCCTTGCTTAGTGTAGATAGCTTAGACTGTTTCTTTTCATGATTAGCTGCTGTCCTTGTTTCAGAGTTGTATATTGTAGAGATGTTGAGACTTGTTATTTCTTTTCCGTTGTACCTTAGTTGAGGATTTTTTTATCTATTTTATCGTGCTATATTCTATCTCTAGATTGTGATTGAGTTATACCTCTGTGTTGGCCTCCTTATGGAGAGTATTTCATGTTAGTTAGTATAGTTCATGACCTAGAACAACGTTCTACCGTCGAAACTGCGGCGTAGGCTGGGCGCTGTTACGTACTCGTACCCTCACGGTGGGTGCGTATTGTGACAAAATATTAGCACTGGTCTTTAGGATTATGTGAACCTATGGGTTAAGGCTTAAGCTTGTGAGCATAGATTGGAGGAAATTTCAGTAGAGACGGGAACATGGTCTGTAGCCATGTGCATGTGTGGGGACTGGTGTATGTTCATGACTGTGTATGTAAATATATGTGCACCAGTTATACAGGTAGGAAGTAAAACCTGTAGGTTTCACCTGTTGTACACATATGGGTATATAGCTTAAGTTAGTTACTTGGTACAACAACATATGGTTACAGGAGTAAAAGAAGAGCAATGGGTATCAGAGGGCAGCCTCATGGGTCCATGTTACATCATCTGTGCAGATGGTTATACATGGGTGCAAGTACAAAGCAGACAGGTATAGTTGCCTTTCAATAGGTAAACCCAGTTGGGCAGGACAGTCCCTTTGAAGGCCAAAATAAAGAGGGGTATATCCAATAAGTGTTAGAGACTGCTTGAAAAGCTTTTGTATGGACTGTATGTTAAGGGGTAAATGCTTGAGCTTGTGTATGTCTCGAGGAATTACAGGAAGAACAGAGCATGTGAGGGCATTCGAGTATTAATGTAAGGTGCCTAAATGGAGGTAACTATACTTCACACCAAAGGAAATACTAAGGGTGCTAGTTTAGTTGAGAGAACAAGTCTAAATCAATAGATATAGAGAATATGAAAGAAGTATTGCAAGCGGTAAACCTAAACATCAAGCCTATGGTTGAAGTTAGAACATAGGCCATATGGAATACCAATAGGTAAGAGGATAGCTTAGAAAACAGGGTGATAAATAAACCTAGATCATCTGTTCCAAGGGTTAATTTAAGCTTAAGGGAAATGAACTAGAAACCTCATGAACTAAATAGATACGCTAGTTTGTACTCTTAAACATTGTGTATTGATTCCATGAAATTCATAAACAGGTAAATTGGATCTTCATAAGGGTTGTAATCCGTGACAGCAGCTCAGGACCTAAGGCAAGTATACCTTGCCTTTCTACACAGCTTTATTTACATACACTATCTTTCTTTATTCAGTTATTCAGTTTTTCTCATTATTGTTGACATGTACTTTTCATATCATGTGAGTATTTTCTTCATTGATACATAGTCATTGCTTACAGTTAGTCTTGTGATTTTATTGTACGTGTTCACACTTGTGCCTTGATTGAGACGTGTCATGGGTCGAATTGAACTACTATACCTCCTTGTCTTGAAATCCTGAAGCTACCCTGCGAGTCCACATTTGGGGCGAGGGTTAGTAGTATATAGTTCACACCTGCGAGTCCACATTAGGGCCGAGGGTGATGCTAGCCTGCGGGTCCACATTAGGGGCGAGGGTTAATAGAAATTTGTCCGCACCTGCGAGTCCACATTAGGGGCGAGGGTGTTTCCTTGAAGCTAACCTGCGAGTCCACACTAGGGGCGAGGGTTAGTAGTTGATCAAACCTGCGAGTCTACACTAGGGGCGAGGGTTTGAGTATTCGATTGGTTATCCGTTGACATCGTGATATCGTGTTCTTTTGTTCTTCTCCAGCAGTTCATTTATGTGTAGTCAGTGTACAGATTCGTGTTCTATTCATTGCTTAGTTTTACTTGTTTATTCTGGATTTTCTCCATGCATGATAAACTGTTAGAAAGGCTCATTTTTATGTATCTTGCTAGTCCTTTGAGGACTTGATGATCTCTTCAGGTTAGTTGAGTTTGAGTCAGGAGCAGACGAGAGGTTTGAGTCAGCATCAGACCGTAGTACTTGCAGTTGAGGTCGCCTTGATTAGCAGGTTGTACTCAGTTAGTGTATTTCATGTACTTTTCTCTTTTCGTCTATTGGTAGTGGATTTGTGTCCACCGGATGTGACATTGCTTCTTGGAGATATTCAGTTATATTTATTTTTGTCCAGTTTCATGTCTTATTCATTGATCTTGATTGTGATTCGATTATTCTGTGGATGAGATATAGTTTACCACGAGATTCTAGATTGCCATGACTTGTGTATATTAGCAGCGTACTACCGTCGACACTGCGGCGTAGGCTGGACTTGTCACGCCCCGATCCCGCAGAGTCCTTTCGTCCTCGCTTCGGGCTCTTTGGGATCGTTCGTCCTCGCTAAGGCATGATGCCGTGCAAGCTGTAACGCCCCAGTCCCAAAATACGTAGGACTTGGAACGTAGACATGCCAGCTGTATTCATACGAAGTACATAGGCCTCGTATGGATACATAAGCTGTACAATACAGTAGAACCATAAATAATCTTATCCACACAGAATAAATGAATAAAAGATATCATAATGAGAAGGAATTTGTCTTGATAGAATATGTTGGGCGGAGACAAATCTACTACCAACAAAATAAAGAAAAGTACATAGAAAATGATATGAGTGGCGAGCGAAGCGATGATGATCCAAGCGCAATCATCCTCGAAGAAATAGCGAAGATCGCGGCTAGAGCTAGAACACCTGCGAAAGACAATAGCACACACCTGGAGAGATAACCAGGTCCTCAGAGGGACGTAACAAGAAACATAATATCATGCCATATAAACTGAATAAATATTGCTCAAATAAATAAGTAAAACGAATTATAACATGTTCTAATATGCACCTACTGAACGAGCGTACTATCACCCAACCAAACAAGGACAGGAGATGGTAAACTAATTCACGGTAACGTATCTTCCCATGCTATGAATCCAATATGGTATCCGGACCCCAACAAGGTTCAATACCTTCTCATCGAAGTAGTAAGTCACACCTACAACCAAACAAGGACAAGATGTGACGAACTAATTCGTGACAAGTTATTGTTCCAAGCCACAGTCAGATATAAGTACCCAAACCAAAAGTACTCGTACCTAACGGATAGGGTAGCCTACCGTTCTAAGTGAAATGTAGTTAAGAACAATCCTTCCTGCACATGGGCCCTGGCTAAATAGGATCGGCGTAGTCCCCATTGGGCACCAGAGGCCCCATCAGTAAGAGCATGACGTTCTGCAGAATCGTCAGTTGTCGTCAGTAATCATGGGTCATCAACCCCGTATCTCCAGCGGAGAGTCCGGGTCACAAGAAAAGTGCATCGAAGCCCATACGCTAAGGAATTGTCCTCCCCGCCCAATGCCTACTGTGTTGTATCCACAACACAAACCACTATAACCGCTAAGTCAAACTAGCATGCAATCTCTATTAGCAGTTATTCTTATCGCACGGCTTGTATGTACTGATGGCCAGCCAATCACGCACTTCCGTGTTCTACATGCGACATACAACTTCGTGTTACAACGTGTCATGGCCAATGAATGCAACACACATGGTGGTCCCTTAAATCTAGGTTTAATTTGTAAGAAAATAATACACAGCAGGAAATATAAATGAACAGTAAGTTCTAATAGTTATGCCATGTATCACAGTTTATTTTGCATAAAGAAAATAAATAATGCATAAAATATGAGCTAAAATAATTAAACAGCGAATGGCAAGGTATCTTGCCTGGTAGAGCGCCTGGTGTGCTGCGATAATCATGGTGGCATGAACTGCGACTTTGGTGTAACAACTACACAAGGGGACCTCTGATGGTGGCACGGATCGTGCCATTGAGTCCAGAAGGGTCAAATCGGTTAGGGTGGACAGGAGGAAGGACATAATTTGTAGGGGGATAGGAATAATGGGCTTAGTCATAGAAAAAAAAAATCAAAAGAGAACGATAAATAATATAGATACAAATATTTGAAAATACTTATAATATTTGAAAACTAGATTTTATTATTAGAATAATATTTATGGAAAAAGACCTAAAGTCAAGAAAAATTATTTTGGCTAAGCTTTAAGTTCGTCGAAAAATAGAAATGGTAGAAACTATATTTTATTAGTTAAAATAATTTTAGATAAAACATGAAAATCAAGGAAATCGTTTTAGGGCTAAAAATATAATTTTATCATAATACATTTTTAGGCTAAAGGACATATTTTGAAAATATCTAAAAAATACTGTAATAATATTTTTTTAGGAACTCATATGTATATTTATATTAAAAAATAATAATAATAAAACTAATAATGATATTACTAAATAGTAAAACAATATTATGCTTCCATATATGTACTGTTATAAGAATACAACATAATATTAATAACTGCTCACCCAAACCTTACTCTCTACTATTTGGTAATAATGTATATAATAATAGTTACAAAAAAAATGAAAAGAGAAAACAATTAACAAATAAAACAAAAATAATAAAAATAATAATAATATAACTATCAAAAATATCTGCAGTTTCTTTCTCGTATGTTAGGAAGAGAGAGAACGAGAAAAAAAGGAAAAATGAAGGGAAGATCTCGAGAGGGGTTTCGTACTGGGGCTGCTCCGGCGTGGTCGCCGGCGGCGAAGCGCGGAAGGGGAGCGGAGGAAAGGATGTGGGAAGAAGGGGCACGAGTGGAGGGTTCTGGAAGCGGCGACCAGGCGGCGGTCACGGCGGAGGAAAGCGCGGAGGTGAAGGGTGTAGGCGGCGACGGTGGTTTTTGATCGGGCGGCGAACGGGAAGCTCGTCCGACTGTGGCGGTGGCTGGCCAGTGCCAGCGCCGACGATCGGAAGGCGCGGTGAGGATGGGGTTGTGCGGAGCTTATCGGCGGAGACGGACGAGGTCGGCCGGAGCGCGACCGTGGCGCTGCAAGGGCAGGGCGGCCACCGGAGTAGTTACGCGCGGCGGAGACGCCGGACGGCTGAGGGTTTCGAGCCTTTCCTTTTTTTTCTGTGGTGGTGGTCGACGCACACGGTGGCGCGATTATGGTCTCTGGCCGGAGTGGGGTCGACTACGGTAGTGAAGGGGCTGCCGCGGTGATGGCTGTGGTGGTGATGAGGTCTTGGCGGTGGTTGCAGGCGGTTGTGGCTGGGCTGAGTTTTGGGTTGGACGGGGGATTGGTTGTCGTCGTCAAAAACGACAGGGAGTCGGGAAAGGGGTTTGATCGCGACGGTATCGGGGGTTTGGCCGGGGCTGTCAGTTATCGTGGCGGTGGTGGTAATGAAGGCGGGTGTCCTGACAGCAGGGACTGTAGGTGGTCATGGCGGTCGAGGCGCTGCCTCTCGGCTACGGAGGGTCTGGTCGTATGGTGGTTTGGTGATGGTTGCTGCGACATTTGCCGAGGGGTGGTGGATGACGTAGCAGCGGTGGATGGCCGGGTCAGGCAGATGGTCGGGGCAACGGGTGGAGGTGGTGGCCGGGAGGATAGGGATAGGATTAGGGTTAGGGATTTTGTCATGGATTTGGGATTTGTTTGTGTCGGGGAGTGTCCGGCACGGAAGTGGTAAATTGTATATGTAAAATATTGGAATATGATTTACGGATGAACACGGACACGATGCACGTAGATTTATGGAGGAAATTTGTGGGAGATGAATAATGTGGAGGAGTACCAGCCTATTTATAGGATGTGGAAATTCTCACTTAGATATGGATTAGGATTTAATTTAAACCCCAAAAATAGATAATTCTCTACTTAATTTAAAATCAATCGAATCCAAATTCAAATCCAAATCCAATTCAAATCAAATTTAAATACTTTTAGTTTAAAATCAAATCAATTTAAAATATAGATAGTTTACTATTTAAATGTATCCTTGGAATCAAATCAAAATTTAAATTGTCAAAAATATTTCGAAAATATGTTTTCCAAAAATGCTATTATAATAATTTCGAAAATACATTGTTATTTAAAAATAAACTAATAAAATATTATGAAATAAATATTTTTGCACGAAGAATATTATTTATTATTAATAACTGCTAAAAATAATAGACTTTTTATAGCAAGAAAAATAATTCTATATAATATTTTGAAAGTGTAATAAAATAGAAAAATTATTTTTCTAAAATATGTACGCTCGCACATATTCTCACTCGTCGAGCAAATTCGAAAAAGAAATAAAAGGTCGTGCGTGACGTATAATATGACTACGCGACGTATATACAAAATTTTAAATCCGTACAAATATTAATAAAAAATATAGTAGAAATTTAGGGGTTTTACATCCTACCCAACTTAAAAGAATTTCGTCCTCGAAATTAAGAATTAGTAGGGGGGTGAGAGGACACAAGGGGATATCGATAGAAAACAATTTATAACAAATCATACCGTAAGAATTCACGATCTAGATCGTAGAAAAAAATAATATGGTATGGTCACGGGTAATGAATGAGTCACGATTAAGAGAGCGAAATAGATTCAAAGCGATTAGAGGGTTTTGATAGGGCCGAGTAGTTTAGGATGAAGATATAGCAATATCGAGGGAGAATGGTCATAGCCGATAGGAAGGCTAGAGGGAGTGCTAGTATAACGCCTTCGTCTTTCTAAAATAGGTGAAGGCGAAAGCATTATAGAGTTCGAAGGGGCGTTATCGAATACGAATACGTGATTCAAAGACGACCGAAAAGAATTTCAAAGGAATTGTCAAGGCAGTCGTGGATGAGGTTCTAAAGGCCGAGTTTAATTATGTTCCATCCACGTAGAATAATAGACAAAAGCGAACCCAAAGTGCACTTGGTTGATCAGACCATTATGCACCGGTTCTGATCAGACAATATGTTAGCGGGAGCTCTTCCATTAACATACGTCTTGAACAAGCTCGATAAAAAGATAATCTTGCAAAAACTAGGCTACGTTAGCATCATTAGTCAAGGTGGTAAAATCATAGGCACGAGATATTTAGATAAATAAAGGTAGAATGAGTCTAAGTCATACAGTTGTCCTATAGTCTTCTTGTCCAAGTCCTTGGTTGGCTAGACGGGTTAGGTCCTTTAGACTCTAGGATCTAAATAAGCTTGCTATATAGGTCACTAGGTCAAAGGGGTTGCTAAGTCATAAGGTATTCTACCCAACTTAAAGAACTAAACTAATGGTGTTTTGGGACAACTAACTAGTAGGGTCAATCTCTAGCAAGCACGAAGGGAACATAAGAATAGGGATGGAAGAAAGCAAGCAAGATGCAATTGATGAGTCAAACGGTAGATAAAATTAATAAAAGAGGTCAAGTATGTGGATGAGATCCTAAACTTCTAATCCTATACGCAGGCTTTCTTGGTACGATAAAGTAACCAAACAATTTATCTTGACCTGCATGGGCCACCACAAAAACATGTAATGCCCCAGTCCCAAAATACGTAGGACTTGGAACGTAGACATGCCAGCTGTATTCATACGAAGTACATAGGCCTCGTATGGATACATAAGCTGTACAATGCAGTAGAACCATAACTAATCTCATCCACACAGAATAAATGAATAAAAGATATCATAATGAGAAGGAATTTGTCTTGATATAATATGTTGGGCAGAGACAAATCCACTACCAACAAAATAAAGAAAAGTACATAGAAAATGATATGAGTGGCGAACGAAGCGAAGACGATCCAAGCGCAATCATCCTCGAAGAAATAGCAAAGATCACGGCTAGAGCTAGAACACCTGTGAAAGACAATAGCACACACCTGGAGAGATAACCAGGTCCTCAGAGGGACGTAACAAGACACATAATATCATGCCATATAAACTGAATAAATATTGCTCAAATAAATAAGTAAATAGAATTATAACATGTTCCAATACGCACCTACTGAACGAGCGTACCATCCCCCAACCAAACAAGGACAGGAGATGGTAAACTAATTCACGGTAACGTATCTTCCCATGCTATGAATCCAATATGGTATCCGGACCCCAACAAGGTTCAATACCTTCTCATCGAAGTAGTAAGTCACACCTACAACCAAATAAGGACAAGATGTGACGAACTAATTCGCGACAAGTTATTGTTCTAAGCCACAGTCAGATACAAGTACCCAAACCAAAAGTACTCGTACCTAACGGATAGGGTAGCCTACCGTTCTAAGTGAAATGTAGTTAAAAACAATCCTTCCTGCACATGGGCCCTGGCTAAATAGGATCGGCGTAGTCCCCCTTGGGCACTAGAGGCCCCATTAGTAAGAGCATGACGTTCCGCAGAATCGTCAGTTGCCGTCAGTAACCATGGGTCATCAACCCCGTATCTCCAGCGGAGAGTCCGGGTCACAAGGGAAGTGCATCGAAGCCCATACGCTAAGGAATTGTCCTCCCCGCCCAATGCCTACTGTGTTGTATCCACAACACAAACCACTATAACCGCTAAGTCAAACTAGCATGCAACCTCTATTAGTGGTTATTCCTATCGCACGGCTTGTACGTACTGGTGACCAGCCAATCACGCACTTCTGTATTCTACATGCGACACACAACTTCGTGTTACAACGTGTCATGGCCAATGAATGCAACACACATGGTGGTCCCTTAAATCTAGGTTTAATTTGTAAGAAAATAATACACAGCAGGAAATATAAATGAACAGTAAGTTCTAACAATTATGCCATGTATCACAGTTTATTTTGCATAAAGAAAATAAATAATGCATGAAATATGAGCTAAAATAATTAAACAGCGAATGGCAAGGTGTCTTGCCTGGTAGAGCACCTGGTGTGCTGCGATAATCATGGTGGCATGAACTGCGACTTTGGTGTAACAACTATACAAGGGGACCTCTGATGGTGGCACGGATCGTGCCATTGAGTCCAGAAGGGTCAAATCGGTTAGGGTGGACAGGAGGAAGGACAGAATTTGTAGGGGACAGGAATAATGGGCTTAGTCATAGAAAAAAAATCAAAAGAGAACGATAAATAATATAGATACAAATATTTAAAAATACTTATAATATTTGAAAACTAGATTTTATTATTAGAATAATATTTATGGAAAAAGACCTAAAGTCAAGAAAAATTATTTTGGCTAAGCTTTAAGTTCGTCGAAAAATAAAAATGGTAGAAACTATATTTTATTAGTTAAAATAATTTTAGATAAAACATGAAAATCTAGGAAATTGTTTTAGGGCTAAAAATATAATTTTATCATAATACATTTTAAGGCTAAAGACATATTTTGAAAATATCTAAAAAATACTGTAATAATATTTTTTTAGGAACTCATATGTATATTTATATTAAAAAATAATAATAATAAAACTAATAATGATATTACTAAATAGTAAAACAATATTATGCTTCCATATATGTACTATTATAAGAATACAACATAATATTAATAACTACTCACCCAAACCTTACTCTCTACTATTTGGTAATAATGTATATAATAATAGTTACAAAAAAAATAAAAAGAGAAAACAATTAACAAATAAAACTATAATAATAATAATAATAATAATAATAATAATAATAATAATAATAATAATATAACTATCAAAAATATCTGCAGTCTCTTTTTCGTATGTTAGGAAGAGAGAGAACGGGAAAAAAAGGAAAAAGGAATGGGAGATCTCGAGAGGGGTTTCGTACTGGGGCTGCTCCGACGTGGTCGTCGGCGGTAAAGCGCGGAAGGGGAGCGCAGGAAAGGATGTGGGAAGAAGGGGAGCGAGTGGAGGGTTCTGGAAGCGGTGACAAGGCGGCTGTTACGGCGGAGGAAAGCGCAGAGGTGAAGGGTGTAGGCGGCGGCGGTGGTTTTTGATCGGGCGACGAACGGGAAGGTCGTCCGACTGTGGCGGTGGCTGGCTAGTGCCAGCACCGGCGATCGGGAGACGCGGTGAGGATGGGGTTGTATGAAGCTTGTCAGCGGAGGCGGACGAGGTCGGCCGGAGCGCGACCGTGGCGCTGCAAGGGCAGGGCGGCCACCGGAGTAGTCACACGCGACGGAGACGTCGGACGGGTGAGGGTTTCGAGCCTTTCCTTCTTTTTTTCTGTGGTGGTGGTCGACGCACACGATGGCGCGATTGTGGTCTGTGGCCGGAGTGGGGTCGACTACGGTAGTGAAGGGGCTGCCGCGGCGATGGCCGTGGTGGTGATGAGGTCTTGGCGGTGGTTGCAGACGGTTGTGGCTGGGCTGAGTTTTGGGTTGGACGGAGGATTGGTTGTCGTCGTCGAAAATGACAGGGAGTCGGGAAAGGGGTTTGATCGCGACGGTATCGGGGGTTTGGCCGGGGCTGTCAGTTGTCGTGGCGGTGGTGGTAATGAAGGCGGGTGTCCTGAGGGCTGGGACTGTTGGTGGTCATGGCGGTCGAGGCGCTGCCTCTCGGCTACGGAGGGTCTGGTCGTATGGTGGTTTGGTGATGGTTGCTGCGGCATTTGCCGAGGGGTGGAGGATAACGTAGCGGCGGTGGATGGCCGGATCAAGCAGATGGTCGGGGCAACGGGTGGAGGTGGTGGCCGGGAGGATAGGGATAGGATTAGGGTTAGGGATTTGGTCATGGATTTGGGATTTGTTTGTGTCGGGGAGTGTCCGACACGAAAGTGGTAAATTGTATATGAAAAATATTGGAATAAGATTTATGGATGAACACGGACACGATGCACGTAGATTTATGGAGGAAATTTGTGGGAGATGAATAATGTGGAGGAGTACCTGCCTATTTATAGGATGTGGGAATTCCCACTTAGATATGGATTAGGTTTTAATTTAAACCCCAAAAATAGATAATTCTATACTTAATTTAAAATCAATCGAATCCAAATTCAAATCCAAATCCAATTCAAATCAAATTTAAATACTTTTAGTTTAAAATCAAATCAATTTAAAATATAGATAGTTTACTATTTAAATGTATCCATGGAATCAAATCAAAATTTAAATTGTCACAAATATTTCAAAAATATATTTTCCAAAAATGCTATTATAATAATTTCGAAAATACATTGTTATTTAAAAATAAACTAATAAAATATTATGAAATAAATATTTTTGCACGAAGAATATTATTTATTATTAATAACTGCTAAAATAATAGACTTTTTATAGCAAGAAAAATAATTCTATATAATATTTTGAAAGTGTAATAAAATAGAAAAATTGTTTTTATAAAATATGTACGCTTGCACATATTCGCACTCGTCGAGCAAATTCGAAAAGAAATAAAAGGTCGTGCGCGACGTATAATACGACTACGCGACGTATATACAAAATTTTAAATCCGTACAAATATTAATAAAAAAATATAGTAGAAATTTAGGGGTTTTACACACGCCTAAGTTGCACTTGCACAAGGCCAAGACCTGAAGCAAGACAAGATAGACAAGGTTGACAATACGCAGCGGAACGTATTGCAGATAATTGAAGCAGCAGCGGACATATTTTCGAATACAAGCATTGAAACACAATGGTAACAAGAAACAAATCTCTTTATTGATTTTATTTGAACAGATTACAAGCTCTCGATTCTCTCTGATACAATATTACATTCTCTCAGAACTTTACAGATTACAATGATCCCGTTCCCATACATTACATCCTTTTATATACAAAACCCACTTTGTAACAGATGTCATCTCTTGGCATCTCTTCTGATTTCTGGCTCCTGAGGATGAGGCTCGGGCTATCGCTTCGGACTATCCTTCTCGATGCATAGTGCACCTACATGCAGACTGATGGTGGGTCAGTATATCAGTATACTGGTGAATTATGAACAAAGAACAATATCTTTTGAAACGATCACTGTTCATTTAGTGAGAAAATATTTCTTGTGATGTGATCTTGCTACTTTTTACCTATATTTATTTCATGCATCTAGAGTCAGTTTACATTTCTTTTGAAAACATCTTTGAAAAGCCAACATAACATTTCCATCTTAGCCGCTGTGCCTCCCACGGGTTCAGCTCATCGCTAACCGTTGTGACTCGCATGGGTTCAGCTCGTCGCTAGCCGCTGTGACACTCTCTGGGTTCATCTTGTCGCTAACCGCTGTGACTCGCATGGGTTCAGCTCGTCGCTAGCCGTTGTGACTCTCTAGGGTTCAGCTCGTCACTATACCCCAATGCAAATGCAATATCAAATGAAACCATCATGCATCAATCGAACAAGTCATAAACAATTTCATCTTGTTTTCAAGCAGGAAACATTTCTCTTTCTTAGCAGACAGTGTACGGATTCTCTTATAAGCATACTCAAGATTACTGTCTTGTTATTAGCACTACATTCATTCAAAAGCTCAGATTCTTATTAGGCGTAAGCGAATCAGAAAATAAGACTTTGTCCACTCACCCAGATTAATCGTCCTCTTTTGCAGAGCTAGCAATCCAATCTTTCTGTCTATCTAGTGCCTTCGCGGAGCGGGGCACTACATAATTACCCACCGAAAAGAAGTTTCGTCCTCGAAACTTAAAGAGAAACTCACGACATCCTTAGCAGCGAAAGTCCTCATCCTTCGCCATCATCAATCCATGAAATCATATTTCAGATCATATCAAACTCTTGTACAATCAAGCATTTCAGTCTCAATCAATCAAATCGATAAAATATTTTTCGGCATCATAAAAATATTTACGGACTTATTGTATGGAACGTTCATCTCATTGATGATATCGAGCAGGTAAGGAATTCTCAATCGGAGGAACATATACGAATTCAATTGAATCAAAATTGGCCAGAGGATTGTGTTGCTCTGATACCATTCTATCACGCCTCGATCCCGTAGAGTCCTTTCGTCCACGCTTCGGGCTCTTTGGGATCGTTCGTCCTCGCTAAGGCGTGATGTCGTGCAAGCCTAAGTTGCGCTTGCACAAGGCCAAGACCTGAAGCAAGACAAGATAGACAAGGTTGACAATACGCAGCGGAACGTATCGCAGATAATTGAAGCAGCAATGGACATATTTTCGAATACAAGCATTGAATACAATGGTAACAAGAAACAAATCTCTTTATTGATTTCATTTGAACAGATTACAAGCTCTCGATTCTCTCTGATACAATATTATATTCTCTCAGAACTTTACAGATTACAATGATCCCGTTCTCATACATTACATCCTTTTATATACAAAACCAACTTAGCAACAAATGTCATCTCTTGGCATCTCTTCTGATTTCTGGCTCCTGAGGATGAGGCTCGGGCTATCGCTTCGGACTATCCTTCTCGATGCATAGTACACCTGCATGTAGACTGATGGTGGGTCAGTATATCAGCATACTGGTGAATTGTGAACAAAGAACTACATCTTTTGAAACGTTCACTATTCATTTAGTGAGAAAATATTTCTTGTGATGTGATCTTGCTACTTTTACCTGTATTCATTTCATGTATCTAGTGTCAGTTTACATTTCTTTTGAAAACATCTTTGAAAAGCCAACATATCATTTCCATCTTAGCCGCTATGCCTCCCACGGGTTCAGCTGGTCACTAACCGCTATGACTCGTATGGGTTCAGCTCATCGCTAGCCACTGTGACTCTCTCTAGGTTCAGCTCGTCGCGAACCGTTGTGACTCGCATGGGTTCAGCTCGTCGCTAGCCGTTGTGACTCTCTAGGGTTCAGCTCGTCACTATACCCCAATGCAAATGCAATATCAAATGAAACCATCATTGTCACGACCCGGTCCCAATTTCTTGGGTCGAATCAGATCATGCCCAGCCTGCACCGTTGTTGAGACGGCAGCAGTAAGCTGTATCACTCATACAGGTAAATAAAACAACACAGTCTAATTGCCACAACTTTAATAATTCGAATAGTTTAAAACTTTTTACAATAAAATAAAAAATACATCTGAAGTACATTGCTTTCCACAAACATCATGAATTATAAAGAAGAAGAAAAATCTAGGCAACCAGCTCATCAGTCTCGAGATCATCGTCCTCTAGTTGGAACCTCGAAAAATATCGCGGAACAAAGCCTCATCAGTGATACCTAAAATGTTGGTTCTCCAGTCAGGAGGGAGCAAAGTACAATTCATGCTAATCTTGACAATTAATTTAACAATAAAATCATGCACTTTTAAACAGTTTGAAGATGAACAGTTTTGAAACAATACAGTACAGTGATGTGAATAGGCAATGTATATGACCGGCTTGGGTTACAATAGTATCTAGCGATACGGTATGGCTTGTCCCCGTGTGAAGAGGGGAAAGCTAATACAGTCAGTTACAGTAATTTGGATGTGGTCATAAATATTACTCTACTCCCCCAGTCTCCAACAATACAGTCAATACTCCCGAAGGAGTTCGTGTTTGAATAGTGGTTTAAAATTACAGTGAAGTGATTATTAAATAATTGTAATCAACATAAATGTACTTGCCTTTGTTTTAGAATGACTGGATAGACGAGTCGGTACCGAGGAGGAACGTCAGGTGTAACTTCGAGTTCCTACAGTTGAGAACTCGACTTAGAACCTTGAATAACCAGACTAAGTGTGCTAGTTGCAATCTCTAGTAGTAAATCCTAGTCAGGTTTTAAGTTGTATTAATTTACAGCTAACGATTACGTCGCAACTACGTGCGTTGATTAAACCGATTAATTTGGTTATTTGGAAATAATAACAAGGACCAATTAACTTTGGAAAACTTTGTGTTTTTGTAATATATTTATAAAATTATAGTTTCTTATAGTGATAAATCATGAACTAGTTATTTACTAATATTTTATCCATTTAATTAATTCTTGATTAATTATAAAATTACGCTCTAACTACGATTTATACGTCTAATCAAAATACCACCCAAGATCAACATCCACCCAGAAAAATAAAGTAAAACCTACGCTAAACAGTACATGGGCACAGCTAATCATCCTAGAGTTATGGGCTTATGCCCGGTACAATTCTTTTTACATAAAAAAATAAGAGGAAACGATTAAGTTACTAAATAAAATACAGTAATTAAATAACTATAATAAATAGCTTAACTATTAAATAAAAATAATTTAAAATATAAGTTGGAGTCTCAGACTCGGTCCAACATCAAATCTAGCTAATACCTCAACGCCCGGTCGGACCGGTGCGTTTGCATTTCGCCAGGGCCCACAGACCGGTACGGTCGTCGCCCGAAAAATCAGTTTTAAATTCATTATTCCGAAAACCAATTTTGAAATCAAATTAAATAAAGTTTTGTAAAAATTTAGGCAGCATTTCCTCTATTTTGGAACAACCCAAAACTGGGAAATGCGCCACAAAACCTGCAATTGATCCAACCAAAATAATAATCCCGAAAATATAACCACCGAAAACCAACCACAGAAATAATTTCCAACCACAGAACCTTCCCGAAATACCCGGAATTTTCGCAATCAAACAACAACATAAAAATCTCAGCAACCACATCACAAAAATCTCGCAAACCAACCACACCAAAAGCTAACGTAGCTAACCGAATCTTCTACGTAGCTAACCGGATTTCCCAAAGGAAAACCGGGGACTGATTATCATCATAGACTCTACGGGAGGGACGAACTACTGTGATTAACAGGAAAATTTACCGAGAGGCTCGATGACGGAGTCCGAAGGGTGGCCTCGAACTCGGGACGCGCCGTCATGGACTCGAGAGTCTCCGGACAGCGTTACGATGCGCTGCGAACGTACGGGGAATCTCAGACAGGAGGATCAACGCACGGGCAACATGCGGACAGCGGATTAGGGAGCCGTCGAGCCGCGGGAAACGGGGACAGCCAATGGGCACCGCGGAGGGCACCACGGAACTTGACGACGCTGGAGGCTCGGGGTCGGCCGGGGACGGATCTGAACAGCGGGGAAGCGAGGGTACCGGAGCTCGGGACAGCGCGGGGAGATCCGCGCACTGGAGGCGGCGCTCGGCCGGAGTAGGTCGGGCCACGGGGACAGAAGGGGCGCGGTCGGCTCGCCGGAGAAGGGGACTCGCGCGCTGGTGGCGCGGGAGAGGAGCCGCAGGCGGCGGGGAAGCCGGAGAAGGTCAGCGCGGACAGGGACCGCGCTCTGGGCGGTCGGGGTCGCACGGTAGGGAGGCGTCGGCCTCGGGGAGAACGCACGCGTGCCGGAGGGGAGCTCGGCCGCGGGAGAGGATTTGGGGGGTTAGGGTTAGGGTTAGGGCTTGGGTAGTTTCTCCAGAGAGGAGAGCTCGATGAGAGAGAGAGATTTGAGCTAAAGGGGTTCTGTGAGGAAAATAATGAGGAAGAGGTTTGTTGTTTACTCCAGAGGGAAGTTTCCTTCTGTTGACAAGAAGAGAGAGAGGTGAGATGATGAATACGTGGGAGTAAGGGAAGTTATAATGGGAAGAGTAGTGGGGGTGTTACATTGGGGAGACAAGTGGTCAGGAGAGAAAGGGGGAAAACGAATGGGTAGAAGTTTACCAAGTAGTGGAAAAGTTGCTGGTCCTTCGGGACCAGCCTAAATAAATTTTATTTTATTATTTTTTTTTTATTAATAGGTAAACCGGGTCAAGAATTAGGATTGAGAAAATAGAATAAAGAATGGGCTCGGGCCTGGGTCTGGGCTCGAAATCCAAAAATCCAAGTTGTTATAATTTTTAATAATTCTTTTTCACCCAAAAATAATTAATAATAATATTTAATAATAATAATTTTGAAAACGTTAATTAATAACACAAAAATTCTATTAAATAAATAAATACGAAAATGATGGGTTTCACAATCTTTCCTCCTTAGAAAATTTCGTCCTCGAAATTAAAAAGATAGGGTAGGAGAATCAAACAGGTACGGGTACTACACTCATAACTCAGGTCCAAAAATAAGAATTTCCAAAGCAGTCGTGGATGAGACGGTTTAGGGATAAGTTTCATTTATGATATCATCCATGTAGAAAATACAAAAGCGAACCAAAGTACAGAGGTTGATCAGACCATCATGCACCGGTCCTGATTAGACAATATATTAGTGGATGCACCCAATAAAATATCATCATGATCAATCTTGATTTAAAGAGATAGCTTGCAAAACTAGGCTAACTTAGCAGCATTAGTCAAATTTAGAACGGGAAAAAGAAAAGATAAGGAATAGGAGTTTAAGTGATGGCTCAAATTCTGATTTCTTCTCATCTCTGACTAGACTTGCAACTGATTTCTCTGGCACTGAAAGGTTTATTCCAATCTTCAGTTCTGAATTATCCAAAATATGACTCGGATCCAAAATGTAACGTCTGAGCTGTGACGTAGAAGACGTTGCACATTCTCAAGATTAGCTGGTAGAGCTAACTGGTACGCTACTTCCAACGCGTCTTAAACTTCAAATGACCTGATGTACCTGGCCTCAATTTCCAGCTCCGTCGAAACTGATTGTTCCTCTGGTAGGAGAAACTTCACCAATTTGGTCTTTCCAAGACCTGCCAAATTCCGAGACGCAAAATCTCAATACATCTTCAAGCGTCTAGATTGACCTCTCTGATTGCTCGTCCCGCGGTACTCCATGAATCCGGTAAATGTGCCTCTCGTACAATGCTGCCAACTTCTTTAGTGGATAAACCAACTTTGAAAGTGTGCTGACTTAGTCAGTCGGTTTTCTATAATCCAATAGGTGCCCTTCCCTCCTTGGGAACAAGGCAATCCTTACTCAAAGTTCATTGTCATATGCTTCTACTTCTACTCCGAATTGTCCAGCGGCTCCAACAAACTTGTTGTTCTCTTGCTAAATTCCTCATGTTGACAACTTCACATCTAATCCTATACCTAAAATTGTCCTTCTTTATTCCATAACACCAATCAATGGAGGCATATTCCGATACATCTTATTAGCTCCTGAATATATGGAATACTGCGACTGGTACATTTCTTCCTTCAACTCGTTCCTCCGTTTGTCAGCCGATACGCAAAGTCTCGTACCATTCTTCAGAGTTCCACTGCTGATCAATTTAGAAACCCTCAAGTGTTCCAGCCAACACTTGATCTCTAAGCCCGCAAAGTGCCTCGTTTTGAAACTACGTCATCTTGATTTTTGTCCATTAGCCTCAAACTTCATCAATACTGAATCAGCAACCAGCTCCGTCCTTCTATCTCCAGGTAGTATAACCTCCAGTCCAAGCTTCTCAACGTCTTCTAGTAGGTGCCACTCCTTGGTTAAGAACATCGCCACTGGTATCGACTAAGTGTATCAGCGGTCACATTAGCCTTACCTGAATGGTACTGCAGGTTGATGTCGTAATCCTTCATCTGCTTCAACCACCTTCTTAGTCTAACATTCAGCCCTTCCTGAGTGAAGATATATTTTAGACTTTGGTAGCCCGTACATATTTTCACTCCCTTTCCATAAAAAAAAATCATGCTTCCATAGCTTCAAAGTAAAGATAATTGAAGCAATTCAAATTAGGTATGTGATGATTCTTCTCATGAGTCTGTAGTTGCCTACATGTGTAAGCAATTACTTTCCCATGTTATTAAAAAACGCAGCCCAGTCCTTTTCCAGAGGCATTACTGTAAATTGAGAACCCACCGGTTCCTACGGGTAGCGCAAGGATTGGTGTAGTGGTAAGTATCTTCTTCAGCTCCTCAATGCCGCCTGGCAAACTTTTGTTCAGATGAACTCTTCATTCTTCCAAGTGAGCTTCGTCATTGGCTCAGTCAATCTTGGAGAAATCCTTCATGAACTTCTGATAGTAGCCGGCCAAGTTCAAGAATCTTCCGAATTGAACTTGGGGTATACCACTTTTCAACAGCAGCTATCTTCCATCGAAATTTCTTCTCTTGACAACATGGCCAAAAATCCACCTTGTCAAATAAAAATCCACGTTCAGATAACTTACCATAAAACTTCTTTTTCTTCAAAGTTTCCAGAACTTTCCTCAGATGTTCTTCATGCTCTTCTTCAGTCTTCGAATATATCAGAATGTTATCTATGAAGAAGATAAACTGATTCAAATACTCATAAAAAACTATGTTCATGAAATTCATGAACACAGTAGGAGCATTTGTCAGTCCAACGTCATGACCAAATAAAACTACCCATACTTAGTGTTGAATGCCATCTCGGGAATGTCCTCTTCCCTGACCTTGATCTAATGGTGATCGGGTCAATCTTCGAAAACTCCTTAACTCCACTCCACTCAAATTGATCAAACAGATCATCAATCCAGAAAAGGTACTTGTTCTTTAGTGTCTGGTAATCCATGCACATCAGTTGTTCCATCCTTCTTGGGCACAAACAAGATAGGTGTTCCCTAAGGTGAAGTTCTATCTTGGATAAATCCTAGAGCCTTCATTGATCTGGTCCTTCATCTTCTATGAACTTCGAGTCTGCATCATGCCTTTGTAGGAGGCAAGGTCTGCTAGATAGGAAGAGAGTCTCTGGGTTGTGGCCTAACAGGTGTTGCTGGGATAAGAGCTCTGGTTTGATGGAAAGATAAGGGGCAATCCTTTACCCGATGTTCAGCAGATCCACATACCAAATATTTCTCCAATCTCTTGCGATAAATATTGGTTTGGTGACCAAGCCTTTTACAGTAGCCACAAACCAATAGTTTCTTACGATATAACTGCCGGATAGGGCTCAAAATGTCTTCTAGATTTCAGGGGTACCCCTCCTAGGGTGAGGTTCCGCTCCAACTTGGTTTAAGATAGCTAAGGCTACATTATTGACGTTCTTCATGTCTTCTCTCGTGATATTCTTCTGTTCCTGCTGGGCTTCATCTTGAGCTTTCTGGAACTCCAGGATTACTTGAAATAGGGCAACCATTTGGAAGATGTTTGCTGGTACTGGTGGAGCAACAAAATGAATACTCCACCTAGGAAATGCAACTCAGTTTGAGATGAGGTAGGAATCGCCAGTGTAGGGAAAACTTCACTGGATGCACTTTGAGGACGGTCAAACAGCCGCAAGGGAAAAGACTCTGGGCTTGGTTGAGGAGATGGGGTATGATCCGGAGATGACACCTCATCGCCAGCAGGATTTGGTCAACGGTCATTCTCTGGATGGTTTAGGATGCAAACATAAGCAAGGTATCCTACCAGTCTATAATCAAACAAAAATATTTATTTATAATATATTTCGGTCCTATGTTGTGACAAATTGATGTTCTAATGTTCTAATTTTTTCTAGGTATGTTTTCCTAAGTTGTTGTTCAGACCTGCATGGGCCACCACTAAAAACATGTCACGACCCGGTCCCAATTTCTTGGATCGAATCAGATCATGTCCAGCCTGCACCGTTGTTGAGACGGCGGCAGTAAGCTGTATCACTCATACAGGTAAATAAAACAACACAGTCTAATTGCCACAACTTTAATAATTCGAATAGTTTAAAACTTTTTACAATAAAATAAAAAATACATCTGAAGAACATTGCTTTCCACAAACATCATGAATTATAAAGAAGAAGAAAAATCTAGGCAACCAGCTCATCAGTCTCGAGATCATCGTCCTCTAGTTGGGACCTCGGAAAATATCGCGGAACAAAGCCTCATCAGTGATACCTAAAATGTTGGTTCTCCAGTCAGGAGGGAGCAAAGTACAATTCATGCTAATCTTGACAATTAATTTAACAATAAAATCATGCACTTTTAAACAGTTTGAAGATGAACAGTTTTGAAACAATACAGTACAGTGATGTGAATAGGCAATGTATATGACCGGCTTGGGTTACAGTAGTATCTAGCGATACGGTATGGCTTGTCCCCATGTGAAGAGGGGAAAGCTAATACAGTCAGTTACAGTAATTTGGATGTGGTCATAAACATTACTCTACTCCCCCAGTCCCCAACAGTACAGTCAATACTTCCGAAGGAGTTCGTGTTTGAATAGTGGTTTAAAATTGCAGTGAAGTGATTATTAAATAATTGTAATCAACATAAATGTACTTGCCTTTGTTTTAGAATGACTGGATAGACGAGTCGGTACCGAGGAGGAACGTCAGGTGTAACTTCGAGTTCCTACAGTTGAGAACTCGACTTAGAACCTTGAATAACCAGACTAAGTGTGCTAGTTGCAATCTCTAGTAGTAAATCCTAGTCAGGTTTTAAGTTGTATTAATTTACAACTAACGATTACGTCGCAACTATGTGCGTTGATTAAACCGATTAATTTGGTTATTTGGAAATAATAACAAGGACCAATTAACTTTGGAAAACTTTGTGTTTTTGTAATATATTTATAAAATTATAGTTTCTTATAGTGATAAATCATGAACTAGTTATTTACTAATATTTTATCCATTTAATTAATTCTTGATTAATTATAAAATTACGCTCTAACTACGATTTATACGTCTAATCAAAATACCACCCAAGATCAACATCCACCCGGAAAAATAAAGTAAAACCTACGCTAAACAATACATGGACACAGCTAATCATCCTAGAGTTATGGGCTTATGCCCGGTACAATTCTTTTTACATAAAAAAATAAGAGGAAACGATTAAGTTAATAAATAAAATGCAGTAATTAAATAACTATAATAAATAGCTTAACTATTAAATAAAAATAATTTAAAATATAAGTTGGAGTCTCAGACTCGGTCCAACATCAAATCTAGCTAATACCTCAACGCCCGGTCGGACCGGTGCGTTTGCATTTCGCCAGGGCCCACAGACCGGTACGGTCGTTGCCCGAAAAATCAGTTTTAAATTCATTATTCCGAAAACCAATTTTGAAATCAAATTAAATAAAGTTTTGTAAAAATTTGGGCAGCATTTCCTCTATTTTGGGACAACCCAAAACTGGGAAATGCGCCACAAAACCTGCAATTGTTCCAACCAAAATAATAATCCCGAAAATAAAACCACCGAAAACCAACCACAGAAATAATTTTCAACCACAGAACCTTCCCGAAATACCCGGGATTTCCGCAATCAAACAACAACATAAAAATCTCAGCAACCACATCATAAAAATCTCGCAAACCAACCACACCAAAAGCTAACGTGGCTAACCGAATCTTCTACGTAGCTAACCAGATTTTCCAAAGGAAAACCGGGGACCGATTATCATCATAGACTCTACGGGAGGGACGAACTACTGTGATTAACAGGAAAATTTACCGAGAGGCTCGATGACGGAGTCCGAAGGGTGGCCTCGGACTCGGGACGCGCCGTCATGGACTCGAGAGTCTCCGTACAGCGTTACGATGCACTGTGAACGTACGGGGAAGCTCAAACAGGAGGATCAACGCACGGGCAACATGCGGACAGCGGATCAGGGAGCCGTCGAGCCGCGGGAAATGGGGACAGCCAATGGGCACCGCGGAGGGCACCGCGGAACTTGACGACGCTGGAGGCTCGGGGTCGGCCGGGGACGGATCTGAACAGCGGGAAAGCGAGGGTGCCGGAGCTCGGGACAGCGCGGGGAGATTCGCGCGCTGGAGGCGGCGCTCGGCCGGAGTAGGTCGGGCCGCGGGGACAGAAGGGGCGCGGTCGGCTCGCCGGAGAAGGGGACTCACGCGCTGGTGGCGCGGGAGAGGAGCCGCGGGCGGCGGGGAAGCCGGAGAAGGTCAGCGCGGACAGGGATCGCTCTGGACGGTCGGGGTCGCACGGTGGGGAGGCGTCGGCCTCGGGGAGAACGCACACGTGCCGGAGGGGAGCTCGGCCGCGGGTGAGGATTTGGGGGTTAGGGTTAGGGCTTGGGTAGTTTCTCCAGAGAGGAAAGCTCGATGAGAGAGAGAGATTTGAGCTAAAGGGGTTCTGTGAGGAAAATAATGAGGAAGAGGTTTGTTGTTTACTCCAGAGGGAAGTTTTCTTCTGTTGACGAGAAGAGAGAGAGGTGAGATGATGAATACGTGGGAGTAAGGGAAGTTATAATGGAAAGAGTAGTGGGGGTGTTACATTGGGGAGACAAGTGGTCAGGAGAGAAAGGGGGAAAACGAATGGGTAGCAGTTTACCAAGTAGTGGAAAAGTTGCTGGTCCTTCGGGACCAGCCTAAATAAATTTTATTTTATTATTTTTTTTTATTAATAGGTAAACCGGGTCAAGGATCAGGATTGAGAAAATAGAATAAAGAATGGGCTCGGGCCTGGGTCTGGGCTCGAAATCCAAAAATCCAAGTTGTTATAATTTTTAAAAATTCTTTTTCACCCAAAAATAATTAATAATAATATTTAATAATAATAATTTTGAAAACGTTAATTAATAACACAAAAATTCTATTAAATAAATAAATACAAAAATGATGGGTTTCACAATCATGCATCAATCGAACAAGTCATAAACAATTCCATCTTCTTTTCAAGCAGGAAATATTTCTCTTTCTTAGCAGACAGTGTACGGATTCTCTTATAAGCATACTCAAGATTACTGTCTTGTTATTAGCAATACATTCATTCAAAAGCTCATATTCTTATTAGGCGTAAGCGAATCAGAAAACGAGACTTTGTCCACTCACCCAGATTAATCGTCTTCTGTTATAGAGCCAGCAATTCGATCTTTCTGTCTATCTAGTGCCTTCGCGGAGCGGGGCACTGCAGGGCTTGGGCACGTTTCGTATCCTAAAAGCGGGTGCGGGTCGTGACACCTCCAGGAGTTGCAGGACCTCGGGCATAGGGCGAAGCGAGCGCTTCCAGCGGCTCGAGTAATTCCGAAGTCGAGCCTTCCGTCAATCCAACGGGGAGGATGCCTACCCATGCTGGACCTTGCGGCAATCCTATGGAGCGGATGCTGCATATGCTTGAAATACAACAGAGGCAGGCCGCAGCATTCCAACAAGAAAGAGAGAAGCTGCGTCTGCATTCCGAAAGACGACAGGCCCAATTTAAAGCCCGGTTCAAAGTGCAGTTTAAGATGCAGCAAGGGCAACTTGACACACTACGACAGTTGGTGCAAACAGTCATGGCCAACGGGAACTCTGCAACCTGTACTGTCTAACCCGTGAACCGGCCCATCGAAGTCACACTCGGGGAGCATTCGTCTCAGCTTGCGCCACCAGAGAATAACACCTTCGACTATACCAACTTCAAAAAGGTATTTCACACTTCCTTCTCTGGCACCGAAGACCCTTCCCATGCGATCGACTGGTTAGACGAGATCGAAGACAACTTTAACCTCCTTGGCATCGATGAGGCAAAGAAAGTCGCTTGCGCTCAACTTCAACTTCGGTTGAACGCGCACGACTGGTGAGGGGTACAAAAGTAGGCTATCCGTCGTGATGACTCCACCATTCCGATCTCCTGGGCTACACTCTGCAAGGCCTTCAAAGTCGAGTACTTACATGCTACGTCTCACGACCCGCACCCTAGATTAAGGGCACGAGAAGTGGGTACGTCCAGCCAACGCAGCAGTGTCAGCGGTAGAACGCTATCCTAGGTCACATACATCTAACAATTATAAGGTACCTGTACAGTATATACACTTCGAATGGAGGTGACATAATAAATTCCAACTCAATCACAACTAAGGGAGAAAGTACGGTAAGATAGAATAGATGAAAACACAGAATCCACAGATGATAAATACAAGATCAGAGAGATAGCTAAAAGTCTAAGATAAACATCTCCACAAATCCAGAATACAAATCTTCAAATAAGTACAAGTGTATCCAACAGACATAATGATAATAAGAAACTAGTCTAGCTAACTAGCCTAGTCTACTGGGGTAATATCATCTGCAACTGCTGGGTCCTCCTGAGGGTCCAGTTCACAGGTGTCATCTAGTCCTGCTCCATAATAAGTGGGACACACCTCCTCCATATCATCTGCAATATTTCAACAGGTCCAGTAAGGACGGAAGCGAGCACGGTACATCTCACGCAGTTCATATCATGACAGGAATATAATACATACAATAGAGTAAGATACATGAAACGCTGAAGAGTATACATGAAGTAAAAGAGAAGACTGTAAAGAAATATCTACTATAGATGAAGAGCTACAGTGAACTAGTGATTTAGAGTACAAGCTAGACATGTCAACGGCTTGATAATAAACATAAGAGGTTGTACATGGCTATACAACTTTAGAAATTGTCCACATGACTATTTATACTCCCCCGTACCCCAATCAATACAAAAAGATCCGTTCAAGTTATGTTATTGTATATGATTTCACATGGGAGCCCATAAATGGGTGCACATGAATATAAACATGGGGGCTCCGTGGGCATGAGAGTACATGAATCACGAGAGTGCACATGAATGGTGAAAGCACAAGAATACATGATGAAAGTGAAACATACATAATATGATGTATCTGATGCTCCCGAGGGGGATAACATCGTATAAAAAGGTCCATATAGTACTAATCCGTGTTTTCATCGTGTCAACATCAAGTAAAGTAATCTAGAGCAAGAAAATAGTCCTAGCAAGTATGAAACGGTCAGAGAATGTACTCGCCTGATATCCTGAGTGTCTGAATGAAATACTACCTCAGGAGTGGTATCTGGCTCCTATTCTGAACAGTACAAGTCAAATTGCTAAAATAAACTGCTACGATGTATTCTACATGATGTTTGGGTCAATTCTAGACTAAAGTCAACCCTTGTCAACTTCAGTCAACAAACTAGTCAATGCTAGGTCAACTAGGTCAACCTAGACCCAATCAAGTCTCACTAGGCCTAACCATGACTATCCTAGAAAGTATACACCATTCACAAGGCTATATACAAGCCAAACATAAGCCATCCATATTAGACAACATTCACATTTAGCTATTTAAGTTATCAATCATGAAATTCATGTATATATATATATATATATATATATATATATATATATATATATATATATATAGACACACACACACACACACACATATATACACACACATATATACATGGATAAGTTAGCATACCACACTTAGGCCTATATATAACATGGCATACATTTATATATATACACTATATTACATTGCATTATCACACAAGGTTATATATTATATATATATACATATACACATATAGAAGATAGGGCAGTGCATATGTATGTGTGTATGTGTGTAGAAGTGTGTGTGAACATGGGTTAAGTTCTCAGTTTTTCAGGCTATGTGTAATGTGTGAAAGAGTGATTTGTTCTCAGATTTTAGTGGATTGAGTGTGTGTATGAACAATGTGAAATAGAACTCACTAATTCAGTGTTCTCAAATACATGTGTGTGTGTGTGATATGTTACCTGTGTGTGTGTGTGTGTTTGCTAAACTCTCAGATTTCTTAGTGTTTAGGTGTGTGTGATAGTTTAGTTCATGGGTGTGTGTGTCATAAGAGCATAGGCATGTGTGTGTATATATGGTGTCTCAGATTTAGTCATAGGTTCCAAGTTAACAATGTATCACAGTCCCAGGTTCCAGTTTTCAGATTTTGGTGTGCTATGAACATTTTGTTCTCATGTGTGTGTAAGTGTAGATAGTGTCAATGTCAGGTTTAGTAGTGTGAATGAACTCATGTTCCCAGGTTCAACTTAAGTATACAACATTGCATATATAACAGATGCAAAATCTTAGGTTTTTGAATTTAACAGTGAACAGTGTGAAAGCTCAAACTGGTATCAGTCACAGTTCAATTCAAAGTCCAAATGAAATCTTGAAACTGAAATCCTATGCTAATCACAAACCCTAACATGTAGGCTAATCCCCAGATGCACATAGGTGTACAAACAATTGAATTAAACACCCCAAAATAAGTTAAAATACATTATAATTTCAGAAATCCCAACTGACAGATTGTATCAGAACATATAGTGAATTCCTCATTTTCGAATTGAAATTAACAACTGATAATTCAAATTAATAGTTGGTAAATAAAGACACATATGTGATAGTGTCATGGGGTGTCTCAGTATCCAAGAACTGGACACAATTTGTGTCCAAAACCCAAACAATACACAAACTGAAAATAGTATACACAAAGCATCGTACACATGTTCACTGAGGTTGTGGACACGACACACGACTCCTCATGACACGTATTCATGCACACGTGTACCCCACGTGTTAGGCTACACAATCGACACCATGTGAGGTGTCCACGATGTATCCACAGCGGACACGAGGCCCGTATCAGAGGGGTTCTGATCGTGTACGTGCGGGTCTGGTGAACCAGTCTGCACCATATATCGTGTCCGACATGCGACCTCATGACACGAGGCTTGGGGTTCTGGTTCGTAGATACTGCCCCCAGGTGTCCAGTGAGTCACAGGTCGAACCGTGTCATGTCCAACGCGTACGACACGTCGAGCAGCAGGGCATTGCCCTAGCTTGCTGCGACCGCGTTCGTGCCTAAATCCGACTCGGGCATGACATGATACCACCTTAGAGACACACGAAATTGAAGAACACATATAGAACTACAAATCCCATCAATTAGTTTTGCAAAACAGTAAAAAAATACTCTTTGGGAATTTCATCAAACACCTTCCTATACAGTATGACACGTGTCCGATACGGACACCAAATGGACACGATTTCAACCCAAACTTTAGGGACAGCTAGGGGACACCTAGATCTAGCCCATTACGCAAAGAAAATAGAATATTAGAACAATTTGAGGAGTTTTACCTATAGGTGCAAATAGCAAAAAAAGCTTCAAATGGGGGGTGTTCTTCTTGATAGCCAAATGCTCCAAATTGATCCAAAGCTGGGATTGTAACTCCTCTTCTTGGATTTTTATTTTATTTATTTATTTTTGTGTTAGAAGTAATTTATCGTCGAAAGCTTGTAAAAGAGATTTTCGATTATGTTTGTTATCAAAGAATTGGATAAAATTTAATGTTTTTAAATACTATTTTTGTTTACTAAAACCATTATATTTTATTATCGGAGTTATAAGAGACGTTGGATTTTCAAGATATTTTCAGTAACAAATATTTTGAACGACAAACTTGATTTGTCCGGTTATCTTTAAAATAAAAGTTTAGGTACATCTTACGTTATAAATTATCATTTATGGTAATCAAACTATTTGAATTCGGATTTGAGTTTATATGTGATTTAAAATATGGTATCATTGTATCTAAATTCTTATGATAACTATTTATTTGAATTTAAGATTTGATTCATATTAATACGTTTTTAGTTGTTTTATAGAAAGAGAATATTATTTTAAAATATTATGATAATTGATGTTTAAGATTTAATTTATATGATTTTAACTTATTGGATTATCGATTTAAAGGAGTATCGTTATCTACTAATGGATTTTGATTGAAATAGATTGTTTTAAATAATAACGATTATTATTAAACTTCAGATCTGGTTCTTGCCAAGACTATTATTTCAAATCAAATGGTCATTTTAGGATTATTCTGACATGGTCGTCATGGAACATGCTACAATAATGAATTTTGCGTTGGAACAAGATCTGCAAATGATTAATAAATTCTTTACTTTACAGAAATAGAGATAGCCCTGCCTAGAATATAATTAGACATGAACACATGCTTCTACAATTGAGCTGCAGAACTAGCTCAATTAGTGATAGCTTTTCCTTCCTCAAAAGGTTGGAGTTGCATTTCTGAATTAGAGTTGAACGAGAAGTAGTTAAGCAGACATTGGCAGCAATGAATGGCATATATGCAGTGTACCAGATAGCTGCTGTAGTTGCCACAATGGCAGCCATCATATTCGCTTCATACGTCAACTTGCTATTTATAGCAATCCAACATTATTGAGGCCATACGTCAACTTGCTATCTATAGCAATCCAACATTATTGAGGCTTTCCGTAATAGAGAGTGATGTGGCTACATTTATCTGTATTCAAATCTCTAAAACAAGATTGGGATAGATCTTCTTTACACCCCTGTTACAAACCTCTAGAGTGGAAAGCCAAGTTCAACTCTGTTTGGATCAAGTTAAATTAGATACTCTAATCTTTTCCCATATCCAAATCCTGACTTGATAAGAACCTACCTGCACTTAAAACCCCTTTCTAATTCAAACATATCTAAGTACATATAGGGGGTGAAGGGATCAGCCGATCCTTTCCCATCTAACCGAGGCTCGGGAAAGCCAGGGCAGGTAATTTTGAATACGCAAGCGGACAACCACCTTTCCTGTTATCAACACCATCATCATCATCCCCTTCACCACCGCCATCACCAACGTCGACAGCCACCATACCACCACCCGAACCCTTCGCCAACAACCAATACACAGAATCTGTCCGTGTCCACCGTGTCAGTCTGGTCCGACCCCGAGTGTCCGATTTCGTGTCCACAAACAAAAACTTCAGTACCAAACAACCACCAACCCATAGAACCTTCGACAAAAGCAACACCACAACACCATCGACGCCAGTACCCTCACCCCCTCCAGCGAGGCGCCAACGCCCCGTCGCAGCGTTGCTCCGCCGTCTCGAGTGCCGCGCGACTCCCACCCTCCAGATCTGGTGCACAGCCGACCTAAGGCTTGAGCCACCGAGGTCGCCCTCATCCGCGCCGCGCCTCGGCGGAGATCCGATGCTCGAGTCCGCTTCCCATCCAGCGTCGCCCCTCCGGTGGGCATGAGCTTTAGCCGCCGGCCGAGTCGACTTCTTCGTCGACGACGAACGCCGACCTGCGTCCTCCCGAGGGCAGCGACCAGCTTCCGACGCTGGTGAACTCCACGGCTGCCGGATCTCCTCGGATCTCACCCCGACCGTCCAGGAGAGCCGCCGCCCTCTTGTCCCCTTGATGGAGCCCGCCTTGGCGAACAGCTCCCGGCGCTCGCCCTTTCTCTCTGCGCCGACCAGCGCAGGTCCCTCGGTCAGTTCCCTTCTCCACTTCCCCTTTTCTTCAACTACTGCTGTTAATTCCTTTTTCCCCTCTCTCTCTCCAATTGCAGTAGAGAACAGGATCATAGGGATTTTAATAGGCTTCCTATATGGTTGTGATTTTATTATTAGGACTAAGGGCTAGATTCAAGCCCATGAAACATACTAAAATATTTTGGGCTAATATTTAGTGGGCTAATATGTTGGATTATATATATGTAATTAGTAAATGTTTTGGGCTTGGGCTTAAATATACAAATAGATTTTTCTAGATAAGTTTTTAAGTAATGTTGGGCTTTTATTATGAACGTTTAGATATTAGCTTTTGTATATTAGGAACAAGGTTTAAAATACTTTCTAAAGACTACATGTGATTTTGACTAAATACTATTAGTAGGTTTTATTCTACATATCTACAAATATTTTCTAAAAAGGTATATATCGACTATAAAGCTTATTTTCCTTAATCAAATTCTTTTTAGATTATATTATTCTTGACCAATGACTACTCGACACTTCCCTATTTATTTTTGCAAACTTGGACTCCTTTATATCAACTCTAGGCTAATCAGACCATTCCAGACTCAACGGACGATTTTGTGCACGGTCCGCCGGAATCCAACTTTGGACATACGGTTGGGTTCGTATCGAAAAACTGGATCCGTAGACATGTAGTTTGACGACTTTAGAGAACGTTGACTCTGGCACGCTTTTCGGTACAAAGCGGGTCCAACGGCGGACATCGTTTTTGTTCGAAATTACCGTTTTGCCCTTGTGTCCAGAATTGGACTTAAGGACAGGTAATCCTAGCTAATTTGAGTATTCTGAGACTATTGGTACTATTTATTTCAGCATCCGGAGACTTCTGCATGTGTTGAGTGATTGTGGCTCGTTGAGTGGTATATTATTATTGGTTTCTCCAGCTAAGGACCTCAGGCAAGTGCACTTTCTGATTGCTTTTCGATTCATAGTAGTCTTTTCATTTCATGTCTATACATATATCTTGCTGCTTGTTGACACGCTCGTCACACGGAGTAGTCGGGAGGGGAAATATCTTAGTATACATGTGGACTACCCAGAAATATTTCATTATGTCTAATCTTGAATGCTAGCCGCTGCGCACGACACGTGCAGTGTGCCTTATTTACCTCCTAGCCGTCCACATGTTGAAACAGATATTTCACACCACCTAGATAGATGTCTTTTATTAGTTTTTCCTTGTTTACTTCTCTATCGTGCTAGGTCATCAGTTTCTTACCAGCTTTCATATCTCATATGCTATTTTCATGTCTTCTTAATTCTGTTATGTTTTGCATTGCCGTCGGTTTGTGTACTTGTTCCAATCCTGACTGGATAACCAACATTTTTCAGGTTTAGCCGCGATCATTCTTAGTATTGGGAAGATTTGGGTATGCTGAGGCCAACCTAGAAATAGAAAGCAATTGTATCATTTCATTAATTGGAAAACTTTGTATTTTCTTTAAATATAAATGTTGTAACTGTTGTAATAAATTAGAATTGTGAATGAGCAGCAAATATTATATTTTGCAATTTTGAGCATTTATTTCTTCCGGGCTTGACAGCGTTCTACCGCCGACTCTGCGGCGTAGGCTGGCTTGGACACGTCTCGTATCCGAAAAGCGGTTGCGGGTCGTGACAGGGATTAATCTCCACAAACAACAAATAGACACTAATTGAATCCTAATGCAAAAGACTAAAGTCAAAAAGGAATTAAAATGAAGAAACTAGGGCAAGTTGCAAAGGGGGCCAAACCTTGTTCTTTCCAAAAATGAAGATGATGTAAAAAGAGGCAAGAAGGATTCAAAAAAGATTATATAGGGAGTGGGGAACCCTAGGTAGCCGGCCAAAAGAGGAAAATTAGGGTTAGGGTTAGTCCAATAGGCTATGGGCCAACTAGCACTAGTCATGAAATTAATTCACTAGTCTCAAACCTATGAACCTATTCATTAACTCTCCTATTCAAATCTTGATTTCTAAGGGGTTAACTTAGGTTGACTTAAGTTAGACTAGAGTCTCACCATGCTAACCTAGTCACCATAGCTAGGGTTAACATCTAGGTTAGTCTACAAAGTCTCAAATTGTCAAAGTCAATAATCACAATTACCAATTCAAATAATTAAAATAAATTCAAAAATTCACAAATGAGAAAAATATGCTCAATCTAAAATGTGGTATCGACAAATCTACCCTCCTTAAAAAAAATTTCATCCTCGGAATTAAAAGGCGAAACTAACTAATGAGAATGATAGATAATCATACCTCAAGGTCCAAAAAGATAAGGGTATCGCTCGCGCATCTCATCCTCCCGCTCCCAGGTAGACTCTCCTGGAGAATGATGCCTCCATGCAACATAAACCAAGGGTATCACCTGGTTTCTCAGTACCTTCTCTCGGCGATCCAAAATCTCCACTGGCTACTCTGGATAACTGAGAGTAGGTCCCACCTCAATCTCCGAATGATCAAGTACATGGCTAGGGTCAGCCACGTATCGTCTCAACTGTGATACGTGGAATATGTTGTGGACACCCACTAGTGCAGGTGAAAAGTCTAGCCTGTATGCCACGTCACCGACTCTCCCGCTGATCACGAAAGGTCCGATAAAGCGCGGGCTAAGCTTTCCATCGCCACCAAAACGTATGGTACCACGAGTCGGAGATATCCGCAGAAAAACCATGTCTCCGACCTAAACACAAACAAGGTCTCATGTTACTAAATAATCAAACATGATCAAACAAACAAAACAAACAACCTACTTCTAATCCTATCTCTAATATGTACCTAAAACTCCAAAGGCCTCTGGTGGCTATCGGCCCAGTGCTGATGTATGTCCTGCGCCATGCGAAGTCTGTCCCTGATGAGCTTTACCTTCTCGGCTGCGTCAACAACCATCTCAGGTTCCAATAAAGCTCGCTCACCAATATCATCCCAAGATAAGGGTGTATGATACCTACGCCCGTACAGGGCCTCGAAAGGTGACATCTCAATGCTGGCCTGGAAACTGTTATTGTAAGCAAACTCCACCAAGTGTAGGTGATCCTCCCAGAAACCTCAAAAATCCAAGACATACGTCCGCAGCACGTCCTCGAGCTTCTGAAGTCCTTTTTTGACCGTTCGTCCATTTGGGGGTAGTATGCAGTACTAAACTTGAGCTGAGTGCCCAAACTAGTCTGCAGACTCCTTCAGAAATGGGAAGTATAGCGACTATCCCGATCCGAGACAATGCTGACCGGAATCCCATGAATCCTGACAATCTTAAGCATGTACATCTCTGCAAGCCTCTCAGTAGATGTACCCACTTTAAATGGCAAAAAGTAGGCCGATTTGGTCAACTTGTCTACGATGACCCAAATCACGTCTTTCTCTCATGGTGTACGCGGCAACCCAGATACAAAATCTATCATTATATGCTCCTACTTCCACTCTGGAATGGGCAATAGCAGCAATATTCCTCCTGGCCTCTTCCTCTCTGCCTTAACCTGCTGACAGACCAAGCACCTGGCTACGAAGCGAGCTACCTCCTGCTTCATCCCATACCACCAGATGTGCTCCCTCAGATCCCTGTACATCTTGTTGGCACCAGGATGTATAGAGTACTGAGATCTGTGAGCCTTCTGCATGATCTGCTCCCTAAGCTCTCCACTGGACACACACAGGCTGGAACCGTGCCTCAAAGCGCCATCCTCTGCAAAAGAAAACTCATCATCCACTAGCCCTGCTCGAACTGCTCTCGGATACACAGCAGAGCAACATCCTCAAACTGCGTTGACTTGATCCTCTCCACCAAGTTCGACTAAATCTGTAGGCCCCATATCTGCATCTGAACTCCAGGCATAATTACCTCAATCCCTAGGCTCTCCAAGTTCTCAAGCAAATGATGGTCCATAGTCAAACACATGGCTGTCGGATACCTACTCAAGGCATAGGCGACCAAGGTTACCTTCCCTGGGTGATACTGAAGTGAGATGTCGAAGTCCTTTATCAGCTCTAACCACCTGTGCTGCCTCATGTTGAGCTTCTTCTGTGAAAACACATACTTCAAGCTCTTATGATCTGTAAAGATCTCCACCCTCTCTCCATATAAGTAGTATTTTCACAACTTCAGAGCAAAAATCACTGCTGCCAACTCCAAGTCGTGGGTAGGGTAGTTCTTCTCATGGGAATGTAACTACCTGGAAGCATAGGCAATCAACTTCCTATGCTGCTGCAAGTCACCACCCAACCCCTTCCCTGAAGCGTCACTGTAGATAGTGAACCCTCATGAACCTGATGGCAATGTCAGAATCGGAGCTATCGTAAGCCGCTTCTTCAACTCATCGAAAGTAGCCTGACACTCCTCTGACTAAACAAACTCAGCATCCTTCTGGGTCAGCCTAGTCAACAGCTCTACAATCTGGGAGAAATCCTACATGAACCTCCTGTAATAGCCTGCCAGTCCCAAGAAGCTCCTGATCTCTGCTACTGAACTCGGTACCGACCAAGCCTCAACTGCCGTGATCTTCTTCGGGACCACTGAGATCCCGTCTCCAGTCACCATATGATCCAAGAAGTCAACTCTGTCCAGAAAGAACTCGCACTTTGAGAGCTTGCTGTACAGCATCTCCCTCCTGAGTGTCTCCAGAACCACTCTCAAGTGCTCCTCATGCTCCTCCTCAGTCTTCGAATACACTAGGATATCATCGATGAACACCACCACGAACTTGTCCAAGTATTGGTGGAACACCTTGTTCATCAAGTTCATAAATACCGCTGGGGCATTGGTCAGCCCAAACGGCATAACCAAGAACTCAAACTGTCCATACCGCATCCTGAAAGCGGTCTTTGGAATATCCTTCCTCTGCACCTTCATCCGATGATAACCTGACCTTAGATCAATATTGGAGAAAACCCAAGCTCCGCTCAACTGATCAAAGAGATCATCGATCCGCGGCAGTGGGTATTTGTTCTTGATCGTAAGATTATTGAATGCCCTGTAGTCGATACACAATCGTACCGACCCATCCTTCTTGGGTACAAAGAGTACCGGAGCACCCTAAGGTAAAGAACTCGATCGGATGAAGCCCTTGTCCTGCAGCTCATCCACCTGCTTCTTCAATTCCACCAACTCACTGTTGTTCACTCGATCGACATGCTGAGAAATCGGTTTCATGCTGGAAACCAAGTCGATCGAGAACTCAACATCCCTATCCGGTGGAAGCCCTAGCAATTCCTTCGGAAAGACGTCCATGAATTCTGCAATCAAAGGATGTGGAGCCGCCTGCTCCTCAACTGAAGCTCCACAGAAAAGTCTGTTGTCCTGCTCCGCCTGCCGTCGGGTGTACTCGAACTCTGGTTCTCCTGGCGCTCCAAACAGAACTCTACCCCCTCGATAATCTATGCTGGCGTGGTGCCTGCTCAACCAATCCATACCTAATACGATATCATAGTTTGGTAGTGACATTACGAGTAGACTCACCTCCAACTCTCGGCCTCCCAAAATGACACTCCGTCCTCTGCAAATATCACTCACGAGGATAACACCACCGTCGGTCGTGATCTTGCAGGTCCTAGGCAATAATTCAGATACAAGGTAATGTCTAATAGCAAATGATACCGACACAAAACTGTAGGATGCCCCGGAATCAAATAGAGCGAAAGCTGGAATAGAGTCGAGAAGAACCGAACCTGCAATCAACTCTCCAATGGCCTCTGCATCTTCGG